>JAIOJX010000001.1:40956323-41496948 GCA_022376925.1 Tragulus kanchil | reverse complement strand
TCTCTATGTGCTCTCCCACTTGTGCTATGTCTCTAATAATAAACATTGTACCTGTTTTTACAGTTTTTTCCTCCTTGAGAAATGCATTTTTCAATGGGGACAAGAGTCAGAGAAATGTTGGTTCTAGCCTCTAACCCCTGGTGGCCAGGATTCCTGGTTTTCACCCAGGCTACACAGATTTAATTCCTGGGCAGGGAATTAAGGTCTTGCTTCAAGCCACTACTCACTACTGTCTCCTAGAGATCATTCAGTTACTAAGCAAAAAGATATATGTTTGTATAATAAACAATGTGCATACAAATATCTAAAAAATTTTCTATATACAGTCATCTGTATATATATAGTAAGTTAACGTGAGCTCAAACTGACATTGCCAACTTTAATCCATCACCACATGCATCATTCTGGCCTCCTTCCCTTGCTTAACGATAAATTTCCACACCAATAGTGACAATCTTGGCTCTTACCATTCACTGTCTATTTAGTTAATAGTTCAATTCCTGTGTACACATATAAAAATATCATAGTTGTTAACCCATACCTTCCATGAGAGAAAATTTTATCAAATAGACCTTAGTATTTCTATACAGTTTCTTTTGTTTTAAATATATAGACTCCACTTGATTTCAAAGGTACTTCGGTCTTGAACTTATTCCCCCACCTCCTTTCAGAGAAACTGTTTCATATATTCGTAATATAGCTAGCTGGTTTTGTCGTGTTTTGCCTTCCACCTTGGGATTTCCTTGACCTCATATAGGACTTTTTTTTAATTTACATACATTAAGACTAACTCCTATGGTTTTGACCAAAAAAAGTAGTGACGTGTTCATACTTACAGGATCATATCCAACAGTTCCTCTAGTCTCAATAATTTTCTGTGCTTCACCTATTCAAATCCTCCTCTCTTCCTTGCAGGCCTATGGTAACCACTGATTTTTACTACTACTGTAGTCATATAATGTGAATCAAAAAGAATGTAACCTTCTTAGACTGGTTGCCTTAACTAAGAAATGTACATTTAGAGTTCATTTTTTTATACACTATTCTCACTTTTAGGGTTGAAAGATCATTTTCTCACCATTAAGTAGCTGTAGAGTTTTTATTGATTTTTTTAAAAACTAAGAAAATTCCTCTCTATTATAAGTATGTTCAAACTTTTTATCAAGAATGGATATTGGATTTTATCAAAAGCTTTGTCTGTGTCAGTCATATGATTCCATGATTCTTCCTAAATGTGTCATGTGTTGAATTACATTGACCGATGTTCAAATGTTGAAGCAAACTAAAAGAAAAATTCTAGTAAACCCTAATAGGCATGGTGCAAAGTTATTTGTGTACATTGCTGGATTTGATTTCCTAATATTTGTTGAAGATTTTGCATCTATGCTCATGGTAGATAGTAGTCTATATATTTTCTTGATGTAACATCTTTATCTGGCTTAATACAGAGCAATGTCTGCCTCATACATCAAGTAAGTTAGTAAAGTCTTCCTCTCCTTCTATCATCTGGAAAAGGTTGTGGATGTATGTCTATACTAAAATAAATACAGCACATACCTCCTTCCCTTGCTTAACGATAAATTTCCACACCAATAGTGACAATCTTGGCTCTTACCATTCACTGTCTATTTAGTTAATAGTTCAATTCCTGTGTACACATATAAAAATATCATAGTTGTTAACCCATACCTTCCATGAGAGAAAATTTTATCAAATAGACCTTAGTATTTCTATACAGTTTCTTTTGTTTTAAATATATAGACTCCACTTGATTTCAAAGGTACTTCGGTCTTGAACTTATTCCCCCACCTCCTTTCAGAGAAACTGTTTCATATATTCGTAATATAGCTAGCTGGTTTTGTCGTGTTTTGCCTTCCACCTTGGGATTTCCTTGACCTCATATAGGACTTTTTTTTAATTTACATACATTAAGACTAACTCCTATGGTTTTGACCAAAAAAAGTAGTGACGTGTTCATACTTACAGGATCATATCCAACAGTTCCTCTAGTCTCAATAATTTTCTGTGCTTCACCTATTCAAATCCTCCTCTCTTCCTTGCAGGCCTATGGTAACCACTGATTTTTACTACTACTGTAGTCATATAATGTGAATCAAAAAGAATGTAACCTTCTTAGACTGGTTGCCTTAACTAAGAAATGTACATTTAGAGTTCATTTTTTTATACACTATTCTCACTTTTAGGGTTGAAAGATCATTTTCTCACCATTAAGTAGCTGTAGAGTTTTTATTGATTTTTTTAAAAACTAAGAAAATTCCTCTCTATTATAAGTATGTTCAAACTTTTTATCAAGAATGGATATTGGATTTTATCAAAAGCTTTGTCTGTGTCAGTCATATGATTCCATGATTCTTCCTAAATGTGTCATGTGTTGAATTACATTGACCGATGTTCAAATGTTGAAACAAACTAAAAAGAAAAATTCTAGTAAACCCTAATAGGCATGGTGCAAAGTTATTTGTGTACATTGCTGGATTTGATTTCCTAATATTTGTTGAAGATTTTTGCATCTATGCTCATGGTAGATAGTAGTCTATATATTTTCTTGATGTAACATCTTTATCTGGCTTAATACAGAGCAATGTCTGCCTCATACATCAAGTAAGTTAGTAAAGTCTTCCTCTCCTTCTATCATCTGGAAAAGGTTGTGGATGTATGTCTATACTAAAATAAATACAGCACATATATACATGCACAGGACTTGTACAACAATTTTCATAATACATTTGTTAATAATAGCCCCAGAATGGAAGCAACAGGAGAAATGATTAACAACACATGCTACTTCGTAGTATAGGAAAATATTCAGCAATGAAAAGGAATGAACTTGGCCTTCCCTGATGGTCCATTGGGTAAGGACAACGCCTTGCAATGCAAGGGGCACCAGTTCGATCCCTGGCCTGGAAAGATCCCACATGCCACGGAGCGGCTGGACCGATGTGTCCAACTACCAAGCCGGAACTCTGGAGTGCATGTGCCCAGAGCCGGTGCTCTGCAGCCAGAGAGGCCACTGTGATGGGAGGCCCACACAGGCCAAATAACAAAGATGGATGGAAATAAATAAATGAAAGCGCAATAGAAGTGGCCAAAAAAAAAAAAAAAAAAGAATGGACTCATAAAATGAGCACTAGCTTGGATAAGTCTCAAAAACAAAGAAGTTAGGCATAAAGGAGTGCATGTTGAATGATCACATTTAAATAATATTTTAGTGGTAGAAAACAGTCTACATTGATAAAACTTAGAAAGTAACTCCCTCTGAGTGGAGGGAGAATAAACTGGAAATGGCTACAAAAGAAACTTCTGGAATGATGAAAATGTTCCTCTGCATTTTGTTTTAGATGACGATTACATGGATGTTTACGACTCTCAAAACATCCATTGGAACACTAAAGATGTATTTTATTTTATGACCTCAATAAAAAGTTCAGGTCCTATAAATATATCTGTACATTTTCTAAATATGTAAGGTACATAGTAAAATAGGCATGCTGCAAGACAGAAAAAAAGAAATAGAATTTAAAAATAAAGAAAGAGAAAGAGTTAAACTGTTTCTCATGTAGGATATTAGATGAAGAATCAAGTAAGCAATTTGTCAAGTAGTAGATAGATATGTTTTTGGTGGGATGACTAGTAAAACAATATTTTCATTTTGTGGGGACTAGAGAATTGTTCATCTGTGGGAGAAATACCAATCTGTTGCCTGAGGTTGTTCAGAGAGTACTATAACCCACTGAGTTCTTAAGATTAACTTACTGGCATTAATCAGGTTCTAACCCTCAGAATGTACTATTTAGCCATTCTATTAGCAAAAGATTATTCACTAAGTACTATATTAAGTTTAAGTGTGCTCATCAAAAGTTTTATATGAGGAGCTGATGGAGAAGATTAAAGGCTGTATTCATACAGATAGGACTGTGATAATAATTAGTTGTTTGCTTTTTCTCTCTTGATAATAGAGGGACATAACATCTTTTTAGTTCAGTCCATTCAGGCTGCTATAACAAAATACTACAGATTGTGTGGTTCATAAACAGCAAACATTTATTTCTCACAGTTTGAATGGTTGGAAGTCCAAATCAAGGTGCCAAGTGTGATGGAGTACTGATGAAGCTGCTCCTCTAAGCTGCAGATTGCCAAGTTTTCACTATGTCCTCACGTGGTGTAAGGGATGAGCTAGCTTTCTAGAACCTCTTTTATAAGGGCACTAATCCTTCTCATTATGACCTAATCACTTCCCAAAGATCCCACCTTTTAATACCATTACCGTGGGCATTAGGTTTTCAGCATATGAATTAGGGAGGAACATAAACATTCATATCATAGCACTTTCCCATTTGGAGGCAGAACTAAAGTCCATATCAATCAATAGCTTTATTAACGGTGTCAATAGAGTACTAACAGGTCTGCAACAAACATGGCTTGAATAGTAGTATGCCTAATTCCATCTAATAATGAACCCTATTAATTCTGAATTCTGCTTCTAGAATCATAAAACTTAGAGAGATGATTATATTTAATTCCTTCATTTTATAGATAGGGGAATTCAAGCTTAGAGAGATCAAATGTCCATCCCAATTTACACAAAGGGGATAGTGGCATAGCTAAGACTAGAACATACTCCCACTTCTCCAAGTCTATTTTTCCTAATCAATTCTTGGTAAAACTCAAATTAGCATACTGCCCTTTTCACATAGTGTACTTTACAAAATACGCCCAATGATGACTTAATGTTGAGAAATCTATTGTGGTTGATTAGAGAGAAGGAAGGGTAGCTCAACTTTGTTGAGGGAGAGTCAAGTGTAGGACATAAAAAGCTTCATTAGAATAAAACAATAAGAAATTAAGCATAATGAAATCCTTCCAAATCAGTTTAGATTCTAACCGATTCTCATCACTATATGTGAATGATCATTACTCTAAAGTGATCTATATTCCCAACGAGAAACATCCAAAGAAGAAAATGTCATTTTGTAAGAAAACAAATTCTCCAACTCCACTTTGCAATCTTTGTACCATTTCATAACCCCTATTTTGGTAGATAATTTTCTCTGATTTTTAAAATTAAAGGCTGTATTCATACAGATAGGACTGTGATAATAATTAGTTGTTTGCTTTTTCTCTCTTGATAATAGAGGGACATAACATCTTTTTAGTTCAGTCCATTCAGGCTGCTATAACAAAATACTACAGATTGTGTGGTTCATAAACAGCAAACATTTATTTCTCACAGTTTGAATGGTTGGAAGTCCAAATCAAGGTGCCAAGTGTGATGGAGTACTGATGAAGCTGCTCCTCTAAGCTGCAGATTGCCAAGTTTTCACTATGTCCTCACGTGGTGTAAGGGATGAGCTAGCTTTCTAGAACCTCTTTTATAAGGGCACTAATCCTTCTCATTATGACCTAATCACTTCCCAAAGATCCCACCTTTTAATACCATTACCGTGGGCATTAGGTTTTCAGCATATGAATTAGGGAGGAACATAAACATTCATATCATAGCACTTTCCCATTTGGAGGCAGAACTAAAGTCCATATCAATCAATAGCTTTATTAACGGTGTCAATAGAGTACTAACAGGTCTGCAACAAACATGGCTTGAATAGTAGTATGCCTAATTCCATCTAATAATGAACCCTATTAATTCTGAATTCTGCTTCTAGAATCATAAAACTTAGAGAGATGATTATATTTAATTCCTTCATTTTATAGATAGGGGAATTCAAGCTTAGAGAGATCAAATGTCCATCCCAATTTACACAAAGGGGATAGTGGCATAGCTAAGACTAGAACATACTCCCACTTCTCCAAGTCTATTTTTCCTAATCAATTCTTGGTAAAACTCAAATTAGCATACTGCCCTTTTCACATAGTGTACTTTACAAAATACGCCCAATGATGACTTAATGTTGAGAAATCTATTGTGGTTGATTAGAGAGAAGGAAGGGTAGCTCAACTTTGTTGAGGGAGAGTCAAGTGTAGGACATAAAAAGCTTCATTAGAATAAAACAATAAGAAATTAAGCATAATGAAATCCTTCCAAATCAGTTTAGATTCTAACCGATTCTCATCACTATATGTGAATGATCATTACTCTAAAGTGATCTATATTCCCAACGAGAAACATCCAAAGAAGAAAATGTCATTTTGTAAGAAAACAAATTCTCCAACTCCACTTTGCAATCTTTGTACCATTTCATAACCCCTATTTTGGTAGATAATTTTCTCTGATTTTTAAAAAATTCATATACTCTCTCTTATATGTTTCTTTTCTTTAGGATTTTGGACATATGTATGTGGCAACTGTGTTACTTCTTCATGTGCCCAAGTGCTATAAAATGTTTTAAGGTGCTCTCCTCAAGATGTCTACCCACAGTTGTTGATAGAAGTCACTCCTAAATTCTCAATAACGAAAATGAATTCTATTCCCAAAGCTATATTATTAACCTGGGAATCCTCTTCCTAAGTGGTATAACAATATGAAGTGAAAGTGAAAGTCGCTCAGTCATGTCTGACTCTTTGTGACCCCATGCACTGTAGCCCACCAGCCTCCTCTGTCCATGGAATTCTCCAGGAAAGAATACTGGAGTGTGTTGCTGAGCCCTCCTCCAGGGGGAGCTTCCCAACCCAGGGATGGAACTCGGATCTTCTGCGTTGCAGGCTGATTCTTTACTATCTGAGGCTCCAGGGAATCCCTGTAACAAGTATATTGAATAATTATTATTTACCAGGAAGAGCTTTAAGTATTTTACATACACTATTTTATTTGATTCTCAAAACCCCATAAGGTTGGAAATATAATTATTCTTTATAGATGAAGAAGCTGACATTCAGGGACGATAAATAAAGAAAGAGTTAAACTGTCTGTTTCTCATGTAGGATATTAGATGAAGAATCAGGTAAGCAATTTGTCAAGCAGTAGATAGACATATTCATGGTGGGATGACTAGTAAAATAATATATTCATTTCTTAGGGGCTGGAAAATTGAGCACACATGTAACTGGAGAGCCATTACTCTAAACTACTACGTTCAGACATGGTAAGTGAAAATTTCAGCAGCTTCCTACCTAGATAAGTTGGAACATTTCTGGTTTTATCCTTTGCTTGCTATAATATTAATTACAACTGGTATTTCCCATGATTTTAGTTATTTAGTTACATGAATTCTTCTTTTCTACTTGCCTCTTTAAGAGAGGGAAGAATTGATAAATAGCTTATTTAAAATCACATCTAAAATTCACAATTAGTAAGACTGAACTTCCTTGTATTTAAGTGTTTATGAAGGATTATTTTGCTTATGAAGGATTTCCATCATAAACAAAATGTCAATATGTCAGCAATTGGAAAAACTAGGTGATTATAAATTGCTTTCTCTATAATACTTGTCATCAATTTTGACCTTCTAGCAGTTGTCAGTTCTCCCTTTGTGATTCAGTGGCTTTTACAGAGTTGTTTTAAGTTTCAGAACAAAACAAAACATATAAACAACAGAATAAACATTTGTGGAGGTCGGCTTTTGACCGGACATTTATTTTGTCTCCTCCAAAAATTTCAGGGTACAGACATTTGACATTTTCTCTTTGAGTAGAGACTGTTTTTCTCAGTGCTTCTTCTTACCATTTTCTCTCACTACCTTCTAGATCCTATCTGATCTTACACATACCAGAGAGCAAAAGATGGGTGCATATTTAGAATGGAAGGGTTAGAAAAAAGTGAGTGCTTTACAACTGAATGTCACCTTTCATTTTCCTTCTCTTCATCTCCTCCTCTTGCACTTGTACGTGATGTACTATGACCTACCTAAGAAGCCAGTGGCACCTTTTTCAAAAAAATCTTCAATAGACACATGTGCAGGAGTGATCAATTCCAGAGACTTTGGATAAAAGTATGTCTTCAGCAAAAATGAAAATAAAATTTGTATTCTCTGACTTGCAAGCATGAAAGGTCTTTATCAGCACACTTTGCAATTTTCAAGATTTCAGTGATAGCCCAATAATAGTATACCATACATTATTTCACATCCACCAAATAAGAATTCTTAAGATGCTTACTGTTTAGTCCAATAATAATCTTGAATTCCTTTAGCATGATTTTGACACCAATTTTGGCTAAGTGAAAATTTGCAGCTTTTCAGCAGCTTCCTACCTAGATAAGTTGGAACATTTCTGGTTTTATCCTTTGCTTGCTATAATATTAATTACAACTGGTATTTCCCATGATTTTAGTTATTTAGTTACATGAATTCTTCTTTTCTACTTGCCTCTTTAAGAGAGGGAAGAATTGATAAATAGCTTATTTAAAATCACATCTAAAATTCACAATTAGTAAGACTGAACTTCCTTGTATTTAAGTGTTTATGAAGGATTATTTTGCTTATGAAGGATTTCCATCATAAACAAAATGTCAATATGTCAGCAATTGGAAAAACTAGGTGATTATAAATTGCTTTCTCTATAATACTTGTCATCAATTTTGACCTTCTAGCAGTTGTCAGTTCTCCCTTTGTGATTCAGTGGCTTTTACAGAGTTGTTTTAAGTTTCAGAACAAAACAAAACATATAAACAACAGAATAAACATTTGTGGAGGTCGGCTTTTGACCGGACATTTATTTTGTCTCCTCCAAAAATTTCAGGGTACAGACATTTGACATTTTCTCTTTGAGTAGAGACTGTTTTTCTCAGTGCTTCTTCTTACCATTTTCTCTCACTACCTTCTAGATCCTATCTGATCTTACACATACCAGAGAGCAAAAGATGGGTGCATATTTAGAATGGAAGGGTTAGAAAAAAGTGAGTGCTTTACAACTGAATGTCACCTTTCATTTTCCTTCTCTTCATCTCCTCCTCTTGCACTTGTACGTGATGTACTATGACCTACCTAAGAAGCCAGTGGCACCTTTTTCAAAAAAATCTTCAATAGACACATGTGCAGGAGTGATCAATTCCAGAGACTTTGGATAAAAGTATGTCTTCAGCAAAAATGAAAATAAAATTTGTATTCTCTGACTTGCAAGCATGAAAGGTCTTTATCAGCACACTTTGCAATTTTCAAGATTTCAGTGATAGCCCAATAATAGTATACCATACATTATTTCACATCCACCAAATAAGAATTCTTAAGATGCTTACTGTTTAGTCCAATAATAATCTTGATATAATCTCCTTTAGCATGTTTAACTTTCTAGACACCAAATGTTTAGTTTTAGTTTCACATCGCTGCTTCTGGGTTCTAAAATTTAAATAAAATATGTATGTTAAACATATACCTAGGGGCTTCCCCTGGTGGTCCAGTGGGTAAGGACACCGCCTTGCAGTGCAAGGGACGCCAGTTCGAGCCCTGGCCTGGGAAGATCCCACGTGCCACGGAGGGGCTGGACTGATGTGTCCAATTACCGAGCCGGAGCTCTGGAGCACATGTGCCCAGAGCCGGTGCTCTGCGACAACAGACGCCACCGCGATGGGAGGCCCACAGGAGCCAAAGAACAAAGACGGATGAAAATGGAGAAATGAAAGACCAATAGAAGTGGCCCACCCGCTCCCCTCCCTGCCCAACCCAACCCCCGCCCAAAATAAAAAAATATATATATACCTAACAACAAACCGATCAATAGTGAAGTACTTAATCTGAGATATGTACCTTTAAAATATACGACAAATATATGAAATACATGTATGCTTATATTAATGCACATGTTAAGCTCACAGGGATGACATGTAATGACACACTAGATTAATAAATTCTCTTTGTTCCGTTAATTTTCAAAGGCTATAGCATCAGTTTTCCTTTTGTTGCAATTTCCTATTATAGTGGTATATCCCATTATGTCATCAGGTAATTGCTGCGCAATGAATGTGTATTTAAATTACATTACATTCCCCCAAATCTTTAAGTTAATTTTGTACTGTAATTTTTTTAAACAAGATATTGAGTAGTATCACCTATGAATTCACCTAAGGCACAGGGATAAAAAGGCTTTGCAGATGTATCACATCTTCACTTGTTCTGGAAGGTAGTTCAGAGTAGAAAATGTAGCTTCTGTTAGCAAATAATAGAGGTGCGTGACATAATGAATACTGAGGACCTTATACTGACGATTTCAAATCTCCCTCTTGTGAGTGATCCAAAGCACAAGACTAAACAAATATAATTAGGTTTTGCTGCGTAAAGTTATTATTTGTTTAAATGTTGTAATCCTCTTACTAAAATATAATCTGAAATTTAATTTGGTGACAAGCAGTAAATATTGAAAAGCAGTGTGAGCTTTCATCAAATCTATCTGGTATTCACCCTCTTTGATAATTTTTGTATTTGCATAATTAAAACTTCTTTCCCCTACTGTTTCCCCAAGTCCCCTGAAATCACAGTGAAAACTTATTAGAAATACAAGGTGGAGGCAGCAGAAAATTTAAATAAAATATGTATGTTAAACATATACCTAGGGGCTTCCCCTGGTGGTCCAGTGGGTAAGGACACCGCCTTGCAGTGCAAGCGGTGCCAGTTCGATCTCTGGCCTGGGAAGATCCCACGTGCCACGGGGGGCTGGACTGATGTGTCCAATTACCGAGCTGGAGCTCTGGCACACATGTGCCCAGAGCCAATGCTCCGCGACGACAGTGGCCACCACGATGGGAGGCCCACAGGAGCCAAAGAACAAAGACGGATGAAAATGGAGAAATGAAAGACCAATAGAAGTGGCCCACCCGCTCCCCTCCCTGCCCAACCCAACCCCCGCCCAAAATAAAAAAATATATATATACCTAACAACAAACCGATCAATAGTGAAGTACTTAATCTGAGATATGTACCTTTAAAATATACGACAAATATATGAAATACATGTATGCTTATATTAATGCACATGTTAAGCTCACAGGGATGACATGTAATGACACACTAGATTAATAAATTCTCTTTGTTCCGTTAATTTTCAAAGGCTATAGCATCAGTTTTCCTTTTGTTGCAATTTCCTATTATAGTGGTATATCCCATTATGTCATCAGGTAATTGCTGCGCAATGAATGTGTATTTAAATTACATTACATTCCCCCAAATCTTTAAGTTAATTTTGTACTGTAATTTTTTTAAACAAGATATTGAGTAGTATCACCTATGAATTCACCTAAGGCACAGGGATAAAAAGGCTTTGCAGATGTATCACATCTTCACTTGTTCTGGAAGGTAGTTCAGAGTAGAAAATGTAGCTTCTGTTAGCAAATAATAGAGGTGCGTGACATAATGAATACTGAGGACCTTATACTGACGATTTCAAATCTCCCTCTTGTGAGTGATCCAAAGCACAAGACTAAACAAATATAATTAGGTTTTGCTGCGTAAAGTTATTATTTGTTTAAATGTTGTAATCCTCTTACTAAAATATAATCTGAAATTTAATTTGGTGACAAGCAGTAAATATTGAAAAGCAGTGTGAGCTTTCATCAAATCTATCTGGTATTCACCCCTCTTTGATAATTTTTGTATTTGCATAATTAAAACTTCTTTCCCCTACTGTTTCCCCAAGTCCCCTGAAATCACAGTGAAAACTTATTAGAAATACAAGGTGGAGGCAGCAGAAAATTAAAGTTGTTGTTATTTTAATCTTATGGAAATTAAACAATCTGTGAGATAGAATACATAGTAGATGCATACAAAGAAATGGTCGTCTTTCAATAGGATAGCCAAGATCTTTCAGAACGTTTTTCAAGAACATTCACAACAAGGCGGAAAGGACCTAAGTATACTAATGGAGATTTTTGTCTCCAGTATAAAAGTCTGATGAATTTAGCAAAAACAGATACTGCTGTTTTTGTTTACTACCAATATGATACAAAGAGTCATCATGAGGAGAATTTAAAGCAAATTCCAAGTCACTGTCAGCACTGAATAGAGAAGAGACTGGTTCCTTTCCGGAGCAATTGTAAAAGCTCCCAGTGGTCCTACAGAGCTGTGAGCGGAAGCAATCCAGCAACTGGACATTCCATGTGTAATGTTAGCTGAAGCTCCCTAGAGGCACTTGAGTGTCAGTACATAGCCTTCAGTTCAAAATAATCTGACTAGTTAAAAATACATAAAACAGAGTCCGCTCCCCGCCAACCAATAAAAAAAGGGGAAGAAGAAAACGGCCAAACAAGAAATACCCAGAGGCATATAAAAATGAGGTGGCTACACAGAGTGAAAACAAAGGGGAAATATGATTTTGAAGCCAGGTCTTGGTAACAATTCTCTATATGGTTTTAGCCAAAGGCCAAAGGTGAGTAAAAGGTCTGTGACAATTATCTGGGTTAATTCCACTGGAAAAACAATTCCTTCTTAATTTCTAAGACCCTGAAGCAAGGGTTTCAGATTGTTTTAAGCTCAAATTGTCTGGATATTACTTCAGATCTCTGAGATAATATGTTTTGTTTTAAAATGATATTATTGTTTAGCAAAATCAGGATCTTCGTTTAAAAACACAAACGATACAAAAAATAAGGAATGAAAATAAAAATTCCTTGAAATTCTATTTGTAGTAGGTTTCAGTAATATACTTGATTTTAGAGCTATTTCTTTCCATTCAAATTCCATTCATCCTTCAAAGTAGAGTTGCAATTCTACCTCTTCCAAGAAATCCTCTGTGATTAGACTGCTTACCTCTCACCCATCTTTGCCTGCGATTAAATTCTTAAAAAAAATAATGAAAACATTCCACAGTTAATTACTCATTTGATGCAATTTACTTTTGTTTTCCCTAAATGAATGCAAGCTACTCAAGTCAGAGCATATTTTTACCTCATTTACAGTCGCTTACACAGTATTGCTAATTCAGGAGACATTCAATAAGTCAAGAATTGTTCATTGTTTTATACTATTCATTTCTATCTGAAGGGTTTATAAGAGGAAACAAAAAATAGGAATCTGAATATTTTAATCAGGTTTGAGATTTCCTTGAGGTTTGGTAGTAACTTCTTCGATTTATATTAACTGATGCTCATTTTGAAATTGTTTGGTTAAATAATACATATAAGTCCTAAAACTTTTTGATCTAGGACCACTTCATACTCTTAAAAATTATTCAGGACTTCAAAGAGTTTCTGTTTGGGTGGGTTATCAGTTCAGTTCAGTCAGTCCTATCCAACTCTTTGCGACCCCATGAACTGCGGCACGCCAGGCTTCCCTGTCCATCACCATTTCCTGGAGTGGGTTATATCTACCAATAATTACCATATTAGAAATTAAAACTGAGAAGATTTTAAATCATAGGATAGAGAAGCACATATTTTATTAATTTCAAAGGAATGACATCGCATATCATGTAACCTCTGGAAAACTTCACTGTACACTCGTGACAGAATTAGAGTGAGCAAAGCAAATAACGTTTTCATATAATGATGGTAATATTTTGACCCTGTGGACTTTTGGGAAGGATCTTGGAGACCTCAGTTTCCCGCCCTCACCACACTTTCAGAATTGCTGCTTCAGATGAACTAAACTCAACACATCTGTTTGAAACTAATCATAATATTTGGAGGTTTATGAGACAAAAAGGAACTGAAGGCATAGGGTGTGGTCAAAAGGGTATTATGTCAAGTGCTCCTTTAGGCAGTTGGGTAGACCTAGAGGATGCGAGTAACCACTTGAAGGCTGGATTCGTCCTCAAAAAGCTGACTTCAAGGTTAAAAGGTCATCTAGTCAGTATTTCTCTATTGTGATCCCAAGATCTCCACAATAGAATCATTAAGGATTTAAACTGCAGATAATTGTCCCTCACTACAGATCAACTAAATCAAAATCTTAGAGGCAAAGACCGGAAACCTGCTATTTTAATAAGATCCCTAGGTGAATTTGTTACTCAATAAAATTTAGAAACCACAGACTTATGTAAATAAGCTTACAGGTCACCTGAAATATGCAACAGCTCACACCTCCAATTGCTCTGATTTGGCCATATGCAGAGTAACCCACTGCCTCTGTAAGGACTCAACACTTTGGTTCAGACACTACTATAGGGCTGTAGAAACTTGACTACTTTAGTGAGATCCCTCTATCATTTTCCAGTAATCTTAGAAGAGACAGTTTCCCATTGTCTGGCTCTCCAGAGTCTGATCTTTAGGTCTAATGAATTCTTCCCCTAAGTAGAGTATCCACATTTCAGTACATCGTTCTAAAAGCTGGAAGTGGAGAATCTGAAATACTTCAAAGATAAAGGCAAATAGATGACTCCACAGCACTTGTGATTATCCAGGACCTTTGAACACACACTTCTGTCAGCAATAGGCATACAGCATAATTCAGACAAGAATTAAGAATAATATCTCGAGACAGACTTCATTATTATTTTGAATATGTGTTTCACCAGCCAATTTTCCAGCACACTGAATAATAATCAGTCTATGAAAATACTACACTTTGTCCAGAAAGCTCTTTATTTGACCACTTGAGAGGTGTGTGTGTGTGTGTGTGTGTGTGTGTGTGTGACTGTGGTGGGGCTTGGAGGGGATAAAAACTACTAGACTAGTAGTTTTGTCTAAAGTAGCAAATCTTTCAGAGAATCAATCAAATCTGCACTATGAGGAAACCAAACAACCTTCTTTTTTGTTAAGGCTTTTCATTCTAATCATCACAGGGGCTTTCAATAATTCCTGCTGTGCAACACAAGATTCTGAAGTCCAAATAAATATATAGTCAAATACAAAAATACAGACTACTTATTCTAACACAGTTACTGCATTAAATACAACAATGGGTGAGATTTATGTATCACCAATAGAAAAGTTTAAAGCATTTTACACCATGGAGTTTTTAAAAACTGTGGTTAATCCTCTTCACCTTAATGATTCAGAAAATGAAAAATGGCCTTATGGGTAATTGAAATAGGTGGTTACCTACACAGCGATATTTAAAATGTGTCCCAAAGTCTTCTTGCCCTGAAATGTCACCCATGGTTATATTAACATAACATATGTAAAGTGATTTGGGGATTCCCAGGTGGCGCTACTGGTAAAGAAAACCTTGCCAATCCAGGAGACATAAGAGATGAGGGTTCAATTCCTGGGTTGGGAAGATCCCCTGGAAGAAAGCATGGCAACCCACTGCAATATTCTTGCCTGGAGAATCCCATGGTCAGAGGAGCCTGGCAGGCTATAGTTCATAGGGTCACACAGAGTAGGACATTACTGAAGCAGATTAGTAGGCATGCATGTAAAGTTATATATAGATTATAAAATGATTTCATATAATTACCATATTTCATTTTCTCAACAGCCCTGAAATAGGTAAGAGGACTCATCATCCTCATTTTACATATATGAAAACTGACTCAAATATGCACAAAGAAAGAGATTGTATTTTAGTCATCTAGTTTGTAACAGTTTTCACACCTGCTTTAATGTAATTCACTCTATAATGTCACTTTACGAATGAGAATGAGGTTCAGAGAAGTTAAGTGACCCACCCAATGTCACAAGGCCAGTAAGTAGCAAAGCTGAGATTTTAACCAAGGTCTGTGTTCCTCTGATTCCAGAACCAGAGGTTTTCACAAGTTGGCACATGTGATTCATTTTTAATAAAGCTTGATAAAATGTTTTCAGTATGAATTTATACATCTTAATATAACCAAAAAGAAAGTAATCTAAAACAGCTTTTGTTTTTTAAACCAAGTGCTCAAGAATTTAAGTATGCCTTCAATTATTTCTTTGCATAGCTATATGTGTGTGTATAATTATTATAAACATATGGTCTAATTGGCTACCATAAAGCAACTTTTTTCATTAGTTTTCCTCATTTTGCTTATTAGCCCATGTTTATATCTTAATTTATAATATATACCAATGTGAACATAAAATACATTAATTTTGTTTTGTTTTTTAACTAATATAGTTTCCTAATTCAGAAAGATATTCTCCACAGTTACCATTTATAGCTCACTTGGACAACTCCACCCTTCCCACCCCTACTTCACCCAACACACACACACAGAAATTAATTCTATGCTCTCCCACTTGCTCCAGAAACTGGATGATTTAACCATGATTATAAGCTCAATCCAACATTAATGCCATAGAAATAGTATGAGCAACCCTATATCTGCAGTTCAAGAACTCAAAATCAGTTTCATTTTAATACCGTTCATACTGAGCACATATTAAAATTAATTCATTAGTAATAATCACTCTGTGCTGTCCTTTGACTAAGTTCTTTTCTCTGTCACCAACCCCAGTCAGAGGATTTTCAGTCATCATCCTTTGGCTGAACCACCAGAAAATGCATAATCTTCAATCACTTGCTGCATTCTTGCATAGACAGGCTTTCTGAGTTGCATTGCAATTGGGATGATTGTTTCATTGCAGAACAATATTAGGATGTGTGCCAGTGTGTATATGCATTAAATAAACTAAACTCAGATCCAGTAAACGTATTTTGATCTAAGCCACATATGCAATTCCTACTACTATAGTCCTGAGGCTGTGTGGTTGAATGAAAGAAGTATGGGTGCTGATGTCAGACTGCATCTCAGTATTTCCTTCTGTTTACTAGTTGTGGGACCTTGGAATAAACAACTTTAACTTCTCCAACTGTCTTTATCGTCATCTATAAAGTGGATACAGTAATAGTAACTGTCTTCAAAGTTTGCTGTGACTATTGACCGAGGCAAAATACAGTAACTATCTGGCACAGAATAAGTAGTAAAAAATAAATCTCAGTTTCCTTTCCTTACTTCTTTTTCTCATCTGACTCGTCTCACTGTTACTTGATTTCTTGTTCTGACTCTCGGACGATCAAGAAAGATTAGAGTGATCTATGTTGAAGGCATTTCTGATAGCTTCTGATTTCTCCAAGTAAATAACCTGTTTTGGAGTCATTGCCATAAATGACCTGTTTTAGAACAGGTTTTTTTAAGTCTGGAGCAAAGAACTTGAGAAAAGCAATAATAGCCTATTGATTTTCATACAAATAGGTCCAACAGTGAGGCATGTGTTGTCAGTTGCTTTTGCCAATATGGGTAGTGAAATAACCTCACTCTCACCTGTTCGCCCTTGTCACTTACCACACAGAGTTTGCAGGACAGCTGGTGGTAGAGAGGACAGGAGTATTGCCTATAGTTGTGCAACTGAATAATTCTGTCTGGCCCATTCTGAGGTAGTGCCATGCCTTCATTAATCTCATGCTTCTTAATACACTGCATTAAATAGCAACATACCCCTAAAAATATCTAGTCTATCTTCTAGAAGTACTTTTAGACATCCTAAACTGAGAGCTTTCCACAGGCATAGCTACATTACATTTTGAAAGTGAGTTAATGGATGGCATCTTTTGACAACTGTCTCCCCAGAGATCAGCATGACAATCTCTTCATCACCTCCTTATTAGCCTGATGGAAAGAGAGAAAATCATCCTTTCATCTCCATCTCCTGGATTCTTTTTCTAGTGAAAGAGAAAGGATGCATTTTTAAATGATACTTTGCACTTACACATCTGTGAAATTTCTTTGAAAAACAACCAACATCTTTTTGGCAGTACAACCACATTTTTAATGACCTCATAATTGCTGGGCAGAAGTAAATATCCCCTTGTATGGTTCTCACTTAGCATTTCAATTAAGTCCTCAAAACCTTTTGAGAGGTACATGAGCAATATCTGGAGCTGTGTCATGAAATCAGAGGTGATGGGCAATGAAAAAGCATTTATGGGTTAGCCACTTTCACAGCTAAGCTTTTTTCTGGCAAATCCTCAACTTCCATTATCCATTGTTTTGCTCCCCAAAAGAGTCACTCAGAATACCATATACATCCATATATCTATATATATACATACAAACATACATACATACATACATACACACACACATATACACACTTTATTACTTCATTTTCAGAGCTTGGTGGATAATCAAAGTAGCCTAACAGCTTTCTGTCAAAGAGTAGGTTTTGGGGTGATTCTTGTTTTGCCTTTATAAAATCTGAGTGCCTAAAAATATTCCCTGCTGGAATTATCTGGCTGATAATTATCTTACTAATTATCTGGCTGATATTACTATACCTAGAGGCTTCAGTTGGCTCTTTATACTTCTATTTCTGCCAAATATTAGCCCAGTTTGGATTAAAAATCTAAACTACAAAACTCCAAATTTTTCCTTTCATTCCTACCTCCATGCCTATTCTGGATATGGTACTCACTCTTTGAAACACAACCCCAGCCCCAACACCACATGAAATACTTCACAACTACTTTCACCTAAAGTTAGTTTCTTCTTCTGAATTTCCATTGTGGAAAATGGCCGCTAATAGTCTGTGTCTAATCTTTTTGTTATTGCGTTCTTCTTATATAGATGTTGTTCACTCTCCCCAGAAAGTTTGAATATTCCTTGAAGTCACTACCAATTGCATGTTTAACTTTTGTAGTATAATCCACACTAAACCAAATAGTAAATGAATGGAGAAGGTATTCAATAAACATTCATTGCAGAAAAGCAAACAAGTTGCAAGGCAAACATCTAAGCTAGAATCCATAAATGTATAATACCTATTATGGTTTGGGACAATTCTAAGGTGCCACTGGCTTAATTATTATGCCTAGCTATTTAGTGTCTATATTACATTCACTCTCATGCAATCCAATTAAGGTGATACTTTACTAAATAGGCATTTCTAGGTAAGAACACCCAATGATTGCAATAGTTTGACAGTTATAAGAGGGTTTCCTGGGGATTCCTTGCTATTATTCAGAAAAAAAATGCAGGCTCTCAAACATAAACTATAAAAATATGACTTACCAACTATTAGCAGTCATTGACCCAAGTTTCATTACTCTCTCTGATATGGGAAGTGTTAAAAGGGTGTTAACACTCTATCACAATTATATTGCTAATAATAACTTTTCTTTTACACAGGGACAAAGAAACAATAACCTAAAGAAAAATAGAAACAGAATCTGGGGAATCAAGAGATTTCTTAACAGTGAATCATGCTAGGCAAGTGAACAGATTCCTCTGGGAGAAGTTTGGGAAACATGCTGCTTTCATCTTTCAATGAGACAAAGAAAACCTGATAGTGTATAGATAGGGACAAGGCGCCCTGGCAGGAAGGTGTGGACTTAGAGACTCAAAAGGTCATTTCTATTATGAGTGTGTTGCTTCCCAGCAGTGACCTTTAGTAGCTTGTACCTACTCACTGCACACATACACATGCGCACATACATTCTACAAATCATTGAAACATATATATATATATATATGATTATTGAAATGTAGCAGCATGTACAGCATATTCTGATACGGGGAATATAGAGAGTTATTTTAAGGTCTTTTAAGTCTATTCAGACCAGCACAAATCTTAGGTGAATTTAGGGAAGTGCGCCAAGTTTTGAGCTTTATCCTAGGGCAAGATTAGTACTCTTAGATGAGGGAATGGTCATCGTAATTTAAGAGCAATTAATCTGTAGGTCACTGGCAGAAAATAGAAGTTGAGAAAGTATACTTACTTAAGGGAGGGAGGAGGTTGACATTTAAGCTGGAAGAACAGAAAGTGCCTTATGCAAAAAAGTTATAAGGCAAAAATCTGAGCTAATATTTATCTGTTATGAATTTTATCTCCCCTCTCACTTGCAGAGAAGTTTCCAGAGCTCTATTCTGGGAAATATATGTGTACACACACACACACATACACACACGCACTCCATACTGAGCCAATAAACTAGAAGGTAGGATGCAGGGAAGAAATGCAAATTGAGCAACTAAAAACTAAAAGCCAATATGCTTCTTAGAGGGATTTTTTTATAGTGCTTATCTTGTTTCATCTTCACAAGAGATACTCAGATTGCAAAGCAGTTTAGTCTCCCCCTCAACACTCTGTTCTCCACCAAGTTAACAGCATGCACCCCCTAAAGTGGAAATTTAATTACAAGATGAGACATGGTTCTCTGTTCAGTGCTTGTCATTTCAACCTAGAAGAAGAGACTTGACGACTATTTCTTCTAAATAAAACTGCAGAAATAACTCTTAACAAAAGACCATGCCACCATAATTCTTCTCAAATCATCTCGAAATAACATGTCTTTCCAACCGAGTTACAACAGGAACATGGTTAACTAGTTCAAGTGAACAGATTCCTCTGGGAAAAACCTGTTTTAGTGTATAGATAGGGACAAGGCGCCCTGGCAGGAAGGTGTGGACTTAGAGACTCAAAAGGTCATTTCTATTATGAGTGTGTTGCTTCCCAGCAGTGACCTTTAGTAGCTTGTACCTACTCACTGCACACATACACATGCGCACATACATTCTACAAATCATTGAAACATATATATATATATATATGATTATTGAAATGTAGCAGCATGTACAGCATATTCTGATACGGGGAATATAGAGAGTTATTTTAAGGTCTTTTAAGTCTATTCAGACCAGCACAAATCTTAGGTGAATTTAGGGAAGTGCGCCAAGTTTTGAGCTTTATCCTAGGGCAAGATTAGTACTCTTAGATGAGGGAATGGTCATCGTAATTTAAGAGCAATTAATCTGTAGGTCACTGGCAGAAAATAGAAGTTGAGAAAGTATACTTACTTAAGGGAGGGAGGAGGTTGACATTTAAGCTGGAAGAACAGAAAGTGCCTTATGCAAAAAAGTTATAAGGCAAAAATCTGAGCTAATATTTATCTGTTATGAATTTTATCTCCCCTCTCACTTGCAGAGAAGTTTCCAGAGCTCTATTCTGGGAAATATGTGTACACACACACACACACCCAGCACTCCATACTGAGCCAATAAACTAGAAGGTAGGATGCAGGGAAGAAATGCAAATTGAGCAACTAAAAACTAAAAGCCAATATGCTTCTTAGAGGGATTTTTTTATAGTGCTTATCTTGTTTCATCTTCACAAGAGATACTCAGATTGCAAAGCAGTTTAGTCTCCCCCTCAACACTCTGTTCTCCACCAAGTTAACAGCATGCACCCCCTAAAGTGGAAATTTAATTACAAGATGAGACATGGTTCTCTGTTCAGTGCTTGTCATTTCAACCTAGAAGAAGAGACTTGACGACTATTTCTTCTAAATAAAACTGCAGAAATAACTCTTAACAAAAGACCATGCCACCATAATTCTTCTCAAATCATCTCGAAATAACATGTCTTTCCAACCGAGTTACAACAGGGTTAAAGGCTAATGCCTTTTAATTTCATCTACTACCATGTGAAAAGGAATCATACATTTAGCTTCAGAGGAGTGTCACAGATTTCTCCCCCTCCTCCCTAGCAACTGCTAACCTCAGAAAGAGGACTCCAAATCTAGAAAGAAGCAGTTGGTCCCCGGCTTCATTCGACCTGCCAAGCTGCTCTAAGGAGGAAGCATCAGTCATTTCTCCAGACCGAGTTGGCCTGTGTGGGTGTTCGGCTGGTTCTCTCCATCATCTCAGGAAGGCTTTGCTGATCAAATTCCTCCATGGCTTGTACTGAAAATGTGTAAGTACAAAACTGAGGGCAACTGTTTACTTTGAAGGCAAAAGGCAGTTTGAATTGGGTTCCTGTGTAATTGTGACACAGACAACTGGGACCAGTGGGTTGCCTGGGATCCAGATGGGAATCCTAGACAAAAGCATGAATAATATAAATTTAGGTACTAAAGAACACTGGAGCTTTAAATTTTATTTTGAAACAAAAATTGCAAATCTTTAGTCTAAAATTCGGTGTTTATGAGGGAATTCTTACTCTGGAGTGTGGTGTGGGTTGACTGAAAGAAAATTTTAACAAAAGTCAATGTAAATGTTGAATGATGCTTCATGAAAGAGAAACAAGTTGAATTGTCTGTTAACATAACTAATCTTTCTTAGACTTCTGTAATGAGAGAAAAAAAAGTTTTCCCATAAAAGACTTCACAGAGCACTACTGCCAGAATCTAAATGATGGGTTTAGTGGATCATAGATCCTGCTGGGACTGAAAGTGCTCGGTTTCCTCTGTTTATCTGGCCTTGAGTAGGTGGGAATAGAGGGAACGGGGTGGAGCCACAGATCAGGCATAAAGGGAACCACAAAGTCTGATGCTCAAGAGGCTGCCTAATGATGGGAAAGTGAATTAAAAAACTGTTTGCTGATGACACCTGAGGGGAAATCAGGCTCTCCGTTTTCCCACGGTATATTTCAGTGAGTTCGATTCATCACATATTTCAGATAGTTTCTGGTCACCACAATGTCATTTTTATTAACTGATTTATTTCTGTTTTGGCAAGCCTTGGAGGGCATGCCCCTTCACCCACAGCAGTAGGTGCCACTGAACATGGGAACTGGGAGACGCAGTCCGGCCTGCCCCTCCAGTGCCTGAGAGATGATGTCGAGTCCTGGGGTCACCCTCGAGTCCCGCTGAGACCTCCCTTCAAGGTGCTGGGTGATCTAGCAAGAGAGCAACTGGAGCGCCCCTCGAAGAGAACAGGATCCTGCGTTCCTGTCGACAGTTCGAGAGCTCTCAAACCCACCTATGGGCCACCACCTGCTGTTGCGGAAGAGTCTCTAGCAACAGTAGAAGTAAATAGCTCTGAGGGGCTAGTAGGCCGGAAGCAGAGGGGACAGGATTCTATTAATGTGTCCCAGGAATTCTCTGGAGGGCCTCCCGCACTGATGGTGGGGGGGACAAAGGTCAGCCATGGGGTCACTGAGAGAGGCGGCAGCAATGCGGGGTTATATGTGACTTTGCCTCGGGGTCAAGGGTTCTTTCCATCCAGGGGCCCTCAAGTAAGAGGCCCTCCACACATCCCTACCCTTAGATCGGGGATACTGATGGAGGTGCCTCCAGGAAGTATAAGAGTGACCGGCAAGGAAAGGCTGGCTCATGCTTCTTTCCCACTGGGAGGCTCGCAGCACCCTGTAGAGAAGTGGCCAAGGCCTCTGCCCTTGGCCTCTAGCACTGTAGGTTTACCTTCTTGCGCCACTGCTCATTGCTTCATTCCTCCTCGACTGCCGAGTTTCAATCCATTTCTGGCTATGCCTATTGCTTTTGCTCCTCCCCCAATATTTGGTCCTTCTCTGCCTTCCTATTTTGCCAGTTTCCCTTCCTGGGGAATGCCCACTGCTGCAGCCTCAAACAGAGAGAACAACTGATGGCAAAAAAAAAAAAAAAAGGAAAAGGAAAAGGAAGGAAGGGGGTAAAAATTGGTTGGAAAAGAAAGGTGAAAGTTACTCATTTATGCTTTTATATTTGAAGCCCTCTAACCTCTTACAGGCACTGATGTGCCTTACATACTTGGAAATTCAATAAAGATTCTAAACTTTGAAATATTGTGAATTCTTTTTTAAAATGCCACTCTGGGAGCTGAAGCCTTCGATGTTGTTTTCACCTTTTATGGAAATCAAAGTAGTTATGTGCCAGTGTGTTCTAAGCAGCTTAGTTGAATTCCCCACCACTAACTTGCAGGTATGACTGTGGAAGGCGGCTGGGTTCTTGTTAGACAGGGACAAGCCTGGGACCAGGAATTCCTACACACCTAATAGGACTATGGGAGTTGCTTAGCGCAGGAAGAGTGACTGAAAATAAGTTCCAAAAGGTAAACCCAAGTCCAGGTGATAGAGAAAAATGTACAGACGCTAAAAAATAAAACTGCCATGAGAATAACAGAGCCAATATTTCAAAGCCAATTAGAGACTGAACCAGTATAAAAGGTCAGGAAAAGAAAGAGGCAGGGGAGATAAAAGAGTTCTATAGCATTGCTTCAAACATGAATTCGTGTTAGTTTCTTAACATTTCACTGGTGCAAGTACGTGGTACAGCTAGGGCTGGCTTGATAGAGATGAAACCTGGCTGAGCCCTTCACCCATTCTCTGAACAAAGAATTTTAAATGTGGCTTTTAAAGCCAAATGAAAATGTTTCACTCCTGTGGGTTTTCTCTGACACTGCTATGTTTATACTCTTCATAATGTGTTCCAGCAGCCCATTATCATGATGGCTCTGAAAGATTATCAAAAGCCCAGATGAGAGCCTTTTCAAATTCAAGTGACAGCAAGATGGGCACAGTATGCACGATGGAAGGATGGCCATTCTGACCACTATATAGTGTGATTCACCCAGTGGTCCTAAAACACACCGCCACCATCCCTGAAGAGCCACTAAATCAATAATACCTTTAGAGCATGATTCTTCCATCGAGTAATTTTTACACACAGAGTTGTTGATGGAGGTGATGGAAACAGTCAGTTAAAGGGTGATATAAACTACAGATCTAAAAATCCTTTCCTTTCCCTGGGTCTTGGTGTGCACAAGGTTTTGTTTACACCCTTTGAGTGTCTCTGGGGTGCATGAGATTTGATTTTAAATACAATTGCGCCCCTCTATGGTCTTGTGGCTTCTCCTTTGCCTTTGGAAAGGAGTATCTTTTTTTTCGTGGGATCCAACCTTCTCCTGTCAATGGCTGTTCAGCAGCTTGGATGCAGTTTTGGTGTTCTCACAGGAGAAGATAAGCATACATCCTTCTCCTCCACCATCTCTGGGAGCAATAATGAAATACCCAACCTATAAGCAAAACCATCTATGTGTTCATAGCACCAACAGTTAATTCTTCGCCACTTTGGGGAAAAGGGCACATAAGTCCATGAATTTTCTTGTTCTCCAATTGCTTCATGATAGATTTTTCTAAATTTACAGGTGGCATTGCATGGCTTAAAAGGGGTATTTGGATAACGCTTGCTAAGATTCCCCTCTCTATATATGTCCTGAAGCTGGCAACATTCCATCAATTCACTGTGGTCGGTTGAGCAGAAATATTCAGCAAATCATCTGACAGCTGCTCACTATGAGGTAGTGAGTACCAAACATGTATTGGATTTTCAGCCTTAATGAATAGAAGAGTTGGGCATGCTTATAATCATAGAAAATACCTTTTGAGCCAGATGTTAAAAGATATTTTAACAAGAAATCAAGTTGTTGTGTCGATAGCAGTGCAGCATCTCTGGAGAGCTGCCAAAAAGGTGTGGAAAGTGATAGCAAGACAGGATACGTTTTCCTTCTCAATGGAAGTAGCTTCAATAAACACTCAGAAAGATTTCACCCACAATTACAACAATCCAAGACAAACTCATTATAACAAGAAAGTGCCACTGACACAATTTGCTCTTTTTAAGCCCTCTATTCTCTTTCCTAATGCCTTCTGTATATTCTTTTCTATGCCATTTCAAAAACCTAAAGATCTATAGTATGAACAAAAAATAACTATTAGCAAATTGAGGCACAGACAAGTGTTTTCTTCAGACCACTGTGGTGTCGGATAAATATGTTTTCTTTAGTTGATACAGAGCTCTAGGCCTATATAATAAGTTTCAGTAAACCCAAGTATCAAATAAGCCTAGGATCCTGTTGTTAAATGTAAGGCAAATGCAAACATTTTTGCTTATTCAAACCTTCTGTATGGAAATACTGAATTACTTTATTATCGTAGATGCCAGTATCCTCAATGACAACAAAGGATTCCCTTTAAATACATGATTTGCCTTAAAATAGCTATTTTAAAAATTATTCTGGTACAGGATGAACTAATATTAATCCTACACCAAAATATTCTTATTTACATAGAATTTGATATATTAAACACTCTTGAATGTATGTTTTTTTCATATAATTGCAAAATACACCCCATTATGCATGGCTTGAAAAGGGCACATAAGTCCATGAATTTTCTTGTTCTCCAATTGCTTCATGATAGATTTTCTAAATTTACAGGTGGCATTGCATGGCTTAAAAGGGTATTTGGATAACGCTTGCTAAGATTCCCTCTCTATATATGTCCTGAAGCTGGCAACATTCCATCAATTCACTGTGGTCAGTTGAGCAGAAATATTCAGCAAATCATCTGACAGCTGCTCACTATGAGGTAGTGAGTACCAAACATGTATTGGATTTTCAGCCTTAATGAATAGAAGAGTTGGGCATGCTTATAATCATAGAAAATACCTTTTGAGCCAGATGTTAAAAGATATTTTAACAAGAAATCAAGTTGTTGTGTCGATAGCAGTGCAGCATCTCTGGAGAGCTGCCAAAAAGGTGTGGAAAGTGATAGCAAGACAGGATACGTTTTCCTTCTCAATGGAAGTAGCTTCAATAAACACTCAGAAAGATTTCACCCACAATTACAACAATCCAAGACAAACTCATTATAACAAGAAAGTGCCACTGACACAATTTGCTCTTTTTAAGCCCTCTATTCTCTTTCCTAATGCCTTCTGTATATTCTTTTCTATGCCATTTCAAAAACCTAAAGATCTATAGTATGAACAAAAAATAACTATTAGCAAATTGAGGCACAGACAAGTGTTTTCTTCAGACCACTGTGGTGTCGGATAAATATGTTTTCTTTAGTTGATACAGAGCTCTAGGCCTATATAATAAGTTTCAGTAAACCCAAGTATCAAATAAGCCTAGGATCCTGTTGTTAAATGTAAGGCAAATGCAAACATTTTTGCTTATTCAAACCTTCTGTATGGAAATACTGAATTACTTTATTATCGTAGATGCCAGTATCCTCAATGACAACAAAGGATTCCCTTTAAATACATGATTTGCCTTAAAATAGCTATTTTAAAAATTATTCTGGTACAGGATGAACTAATATTAATCCTACACCAAAATATTCTATTCATTTTGAAAAGTACATAGAATTTGATATATTAAACACTCTTGAATGTATGCTTTCCCTTTCTTTTCTGGGACTTAAATAGCTACTAACTGCAAGAGAGAAAGATAAACATCAACAAAGTAGCCCTTTCTCCTGATAGTAATGGGAATGGGTTAAGTATTTCCTATTCTAAGTTATAATCATTGTCATGAGAAGATTCATGATGTACTGTTTATTATTTATAGTTCTCATTATATTCTTTGTCACAAGACAGTAGCATTAGAATTTTAATGTCCTATATATTCTCTAGAAGATAATAATAAACTCTACAACTTTGACCTTTTCCATGTCCTAAAGTATGATTCATTAGCCATTTCTATTTTCCACTGTTTACAACGTTGTCTGTAGCCTGATAGGAAGAGGTATACATGCAGTTAATCAAACAATAGAATACAGAAAATGTTAAAGTTCAAATTATAAAATTTGTAAATGTTATAGTCTTTCATAAACCAGAATGGCATTAAAATTACAGCATATTTTTCTGAGAATTATTATAACAAACACTAAACAACAGGACCAAAAGATTCTATTTTCACTGGAGTCTTAGAGTTAAGATCATTGTGCTATCTTCATCTACTATGGAGCAAGTAGTTTATTTCATGAATGCTAATAAATAAGTTATATATATATATATGTATATGTATGAGGGAGAGAGAGAGAAAGATATCCTTTTGCAACTATTAAACTGTGTTGTGCTGTACCATGACATTGCATTATCAAGTGCTAATGAGAGACACTGATTTTTAAAGGCCCTAATACAGAACTATGTAAAATGACTCTATTTCAAGATCAATGGACCAAAACTAAAGATAAAAGAAATTTTAGACAGATCAAGAACACTATGTCATGTCATGGGATAATTCCATGTGGATGAAAGTCACTCAGTCGTGTCCAACTCTTTATGACCCCATGGATTGTAGCCCACCAGGCTCCTCTGTCCATGGAGTTCCTCAGGCAAGAATATGGGAGTGGGTTGCCATTAATTCCATAGCTATCACAAAATGTTGCATGCCTTCTTTTATAATGAGCTGGATTGAGTGATATTCCCACAGAAGGTAGCAAGTGATGAGACTAAATTAAGTGAAAAAACCCATCTGTTTCTCTGTAATGATATTCATTTTTTCTTATAATAATGGAAATGTATAGCATTTATCCAATCAAGTCTAGATTTGAGAAGTCAGAAAAATTGTGCTTCATCATGCAATCATTTTCTTAAGTGCTTGAGAAGGTGATACTCTTGCCAAAGACTAATTAAGTATCTATGCTTTCTCACCCACCTTTGGGAACTTACTGCCATTCAGAAAGACTTTCTCAGTATCCCAGTTTCTCAAAGAAACTATCTGTGGAACTCAGTTTTCCAAAGTGATACTACCATTGCTTTTAGAAGAATGGAGCAATGTCCCACATTTTAGGGAGGTTAACTGATCACAGGGCTTCTCTGGTAGCTCAGCAGTAAAGAACATGCCTGCATTGCAGAAGATTCAGGTGTGATCCCTGGGTCGGGAAGATCTTCTGGAGAAGGAAATGGCAACCCACTCCAGAATTGTTGCCTGGGAAATCCCATGGACAGAGAAACTTGGTGGACTACAATCCATGGGGTCGCAAAGAGACTGGAGTCTTAGAGTTAAGATCATTGTGCTATCTTCATCTACTATGGAGCAAGTAGTTTATTTCATGAATGCTAATAAATAAGTTATATATATATATATGTATATGTATGAGGGAGAGAGAGAGAAAGATATCCTTTTGCAACTATTAAACTGTGTTGTGCTGTACCATGACATTGCATTATCAAGTGCTAATGAGAGACACTGATTTTTAAAGGCCCTAATACAGAACTATGTAAAATGACTCTATTTCAAGATCAATGGACCAAAACTAAAGATAAAAGAAATTTTAGACAGATCAAGAACACTATGTCATGTCATGGGATAATTCCATGTGGATGAAAGTCACTCAGTCGTGTCCAACTCTTTATGACCCCATGGATTGTAGCCCACCAGGCTCCTCTGTCCATGGAGTTCCTCAGGCAAGAATATGGGAGTGGGTTGCCATTAATTCCATAGCTATCACAAAATGTTGCATGCCTTCTTTTATAATGAGCTGGATTGAGTGATATTCCCACAGAAGGTAGCAAGTGATGAGACTAAATTAAGTGAAAAAACCCATCTGTTTCTCTGTAATGATATTCATTTTTTCTTATAATAATGGAAATGTATAGCATTTATCCAATCAAGTCTAGATTTGAGAAGTCAGAAAAATTGTGCTTCATCATGCAATCATTTTCTTAAGTGCTTGAGAAGGTGATACTCTTGCCAAAGACTAATTAAGTATCTATGCTTTCTCACCCACCTTTGGGAACTTACTGCCATTCAGAAAGACTTTCTCAGTATCCCAGTTTCTCAAAGAAACTATCTGTGGAACTCAGTTTTCCAAAGTGATACTACCATTGCTTTTAGAAGAATGGAGCAATGTCCCACATTTTAGGGAGGTTAACTGATCACAGGGCTTCTCTGGTAGCTCAGCAGTAAAGAACATGCCTGCATTGCAGAAGATTCAGGTGTGATCCCTGGGTCGGGAAGATCTTCTGGAGAAGGAAATGGCAACCCACTCCAGAATTGTTGCCTGGGAAATCCCATGGACAGAGAAACTTGGTGGACTACAATCCATGGGGTCGCAAAAAGTCAGACTCAACTGAGCGACTAAACAAGAACAACAACAAAATTGAACAGAGTTTTTTCAATTCTGAAAGTCTCTTTCTCCAAGAAAAATAAGAGTATAAAGCGCACAACTCCATCATTCTTATTATAAAAGGCTTTGTCTATCTAATCATGTTTAATTGTATAATTTATTGGGAAATATGCATTTATAACTAACTTCATCTAACACCCTGATGGTGAAAGCTTTGACTTAGAGGCAAAGAAACACAGTGTACATGGGGGTTGACGGATGGTACTTGTGCATGTGAGAAAAAGAAAACAGATGGAGAAAGACAGAGGATTAAAAATAGAGAGGGGCAGGGCCACTGTCAGTTGAGAAGAGATGAAGTACTTTAGAAGAGGAAGCAGCTGCATATTGGAAATACTGTGGGGAAAGTAATACATTTGGATATGGGAAAGTACAATCCAGAGAAGACAGAAAGAGGTTGTTGGAAAGGAAGGAAGTTATATGGATTAAGTGTTTCATGACAGAAAGGACTCTGTAGGAGCCACACATTTGGGTGAGGGTGAGGGGAGGGAATGAGGTGATTAGAGAAACACTATCCAGGCTTCCTAAAAATGAATCTATCTCTGCCACTTCATTCCTTCCTATAAATATCATCTCTCTTTAGATAGCAGCCAATCTCTTGTCTATGTGAAACTGGAAGCCCTTTCTGGTTTAGGTTTCATCAATCCTCCAAACTGGCCTTGATGAACAGACTCACCATCATCAAGGTTACTTTATTAGTGATGTGGGTGTGCAATGAGTTAGGCTCACAAAGAAGAACTCAATTTGAGAACTCAAGTTCTCAAATATATCAGACTCTAAGCTTGTTTTTTTTTTAATTTAAACTTTCCCACCCCCTAGCAAGGTATACTGATCATTTTCTAATTTTGCCTTTTCACTCTTCTCCCATGAAATCAGAGTTTTCTAAGGAGGAGTTGCTGGCTTTCTCAATCATACTTCATCCAGAAACCACATAATCTATTATTTTTCTCAGGGGGCATATTTATACTTCCTTTTGGTGTAAAATCCTCACACATTGCATTAACGCTCATTGGTGCTCAATAACTATTAGCAATTTACAATCAATTTGTTGAAGATATTATTTAATGTCCTAACCAAAAAGTTGATTACCCATAAATAGAACAATTTTAAAAATCTTATATCAGCAATATATCACATCTGGAGGAAAATAATCAAATATAAATAATGTTTCATAGTTAAAAAATACATATGAGACAGCCCTATGAAAACTCTCAGTAAAATCATGGATGAATTTAATGGAATGACATGACTTTAAAAACAATCTCCTTGGTGCTGTTAATGTATATGCAAAGCAGCAATGGAGGAGCGGATATGGAGAACAGCCTTATGGACATTGGCGTGAGGGAGGGAAATATGCTGTGGGACTAGGGGGTCTCAAACAGGGGCTCTGTGGTGACCTGGAGGGGTGGGATGGGGAAGGATATGGGAGGTAGTTTCAGGAAGGGAGCACATATGTATACCTATGGCAGATTCAGGGTGATGTGTGGCAGTAAACCACGAAACTCTATAAAAAAATAAATAAAATTTAAAAACTAAAAACAATCTCTTATTAATACATAAATTGAATGCAACTGAAACAGAAATGAGAGGACTTTTTAATTAGGTTCACTTACCGTAAGTTTGTTGTTCAGGCACTTAGTCATGTCTGACACTGTGACCCCATGGACTGCAGCACACCAGGGTTCCCCGTCCTTTGCTATCTTCCAGAGTTTGCTCAAAATCACATCCATTGAGTCAGTACTGCCATCCAACCATCTTATCCTTTGTTGACTTCTTCTGCTTTACACCTAACTGAAAAAAAAAGTTCAGGGACTTTCCTGGTAGCCCAGTGGTTAAAAATCCATGTTGCAATGCAGGGGACGTGGGTTTGAACCCTGGTGGAGGAACTAAGATCCTACATGCCATGGAACAACTAAGTCGGAGAGCCACAACTATGGCACCCATGTGCTCTGGACACCGTACTCTACCAGCTACTGAGCTTGTGCACTCCAGGTGGAGTTGTTGTTGTTGTTGTTTTGGCTAGATGAGCCTAAGACCCAAGACCTAAGGTCTTTCACCAGTTTCCCAATTAGGTGTTGATTTGTCTTTGTAAGTTCTGCTGTGGCGCAAAGAAAGATCCCAAATGATGCAACGAAGCTCTCCACTGCCGCAACTAACACCCAAGGGAACCATGCAATAACCGATACACTATGGAATTTTGCGCTCAAATAAATAAGCATTTTTTTAATTTTTGAAAGAAAAACAGAAAAAGTCCCAAATAAACTAAGAAAAATATGAAGAAGAGATGACATGTCTGACCACTTATTAGAGCTATACTCCCATTCTAGTGTAATCAAAATCATATCACAGTGGCACTGAAGCATTCACTGTGAGATTAGTGTAGCAAATAGAGGATCCACAACCAGATATCTCTATATTTAGCGAGGATTAAACACATATCAGACAAAAAAAAAAAAAAGTCAATCTCTTCATACTTTGTATAAACTTTATCACTTCAGTGATAGGTGTTTCCACAAACCAGTTGCAATGTATGTGCCTCTCAAATTGTTCAAATTTATGCTAACATCACCAGTCAAATGAATCCATGGGTACATATCACTTCAAAATAGTGTAAAAGATCATTTCTACTTTAGGCATTTGATATGATATGAAGTTAATAAAGTTATATAAGGAAAATGCCAATTCCAGGGCACAAACGTTACCCTTTTAACACAGTCAGCAGCAGAACTTACAAAGACAAATCAACCCCTAATTGGGAAACTGGTGAAAGACCTTAGGTCTTGGGTCTTAGGCTCATCTAGCCAAAACAACAACAACAACAAAAATCAAACATATACAATGGAATATTTCTCAGCCATAAAAAGAAATGCATTTGAGTCAGTCCTAATGAGGTGGATGAACCTAGAACCAATTATACAGAGTGAAGTGAGAAAGATAAATATCATATACTAACACACACACATGTATATATATAGAATCTAGAAAGATGGTACTGATAAATACATATGCAGAGCAGCAATTGAGAAACAGACATAGAGAACAGACTTTTGGAGATGGTAGGGGGAAGGAATGGGCGAGATGCATGGAAAGTGTAAATGTGGAAACTTATATTACTGTATATAAAAGAGACAACCAATATGAATATGCTGTAAGACTAAGGAAACTTACACAAGGGGTATGTAACAGCCTAGAGGGGTGGGATGGGGAGGGAGGCGGGAGGGAAGTTCAAGTGGGAGGGGTCATGTGTATACTTATGGCTGATTCCGGTTTATGTATAGCAGTAAACAACAAAACTCTGTAAAAGCAAAATAAAGATAAATCAATAAAAAAAATCAGAGTGTAAAATGCAGAATCCATGCACTTGAAATGAAAGTTATTAAATGTGCTTTTAGGAAACATGCACTGTATGAATAGCTCTCCATTGGATACTATAGAAAATAAAAATCAAGTAGACACCTATGGAAGTGATTGATTACTGAGAAAGTGTTTATATTCAGTGATAGAAGACATATACCTTATAGAAGAATAAGTTCTCATGTGCTCAAGAGTCTGTTTTCAGAGTTTATACCTCTTTGTTGATCTGATAGGTTCTCAATTTAGACACACTGAGATTGAAGAGATTTATTGATTTGACCAAGAACAAAACATGACTTTGCGGAAGGGTCAAAATCCTCTTGTTACACCACAATTCAAAATGTTTTTCAAATGTATTAAAGATATAAATGTAAATAAGAAAAGGAAAATGCTCATAAATACTAGAAGGGAATATAAGTGAAACATATGAATATTTATGGAATTCTGATCTTTCTTCTCACAGTAATAAGGTCAGAAATGATAACAGAACATATGACAATATTAAATGATCTATATGTCAAAATTATCATAAACAGAAGTTAAAAGCAAATGAAAAACTTGGGGGAAAATTTGCAAGATATCTATAAAAAGGCTTAAGTGTTATTAACAAATAAAAATTTTGTAATCCAGTATAAAAAGTGTATATCTTTGGGCTTCCCTGGTGGTCCAGTGGGTAAGGACACTGCCTTACAGTGCAGGAGGCATAGGTTCAATCCCTGGCCTGGGAAGATCCCACATGCCGCAGAGCGGCTGAACAGATGTACCCAACTATGGAGCTGGAGCCCTGGAGCACGTGCTCCCAGAGCCAGTGCTCTGCAGCGACAGACACTGCGATGGGAGGCCCACGCAGGCCAAAGAACAAAGATGGATGGAAATAAATAAATGAAAGACCAATAGAAGTGGCCAAAAAAAAACACCAAACTGTATATCTTCTTATAAAATGAATTAAATGACATTAACAGGTAATTTACAAGAGAAAATGGCTAATAAACATATAAAATAATAAGTTTATAGTTAAAATTTTTAAAATACATTTTTATCTCTCATATTTGGCAGTTTCTTTCACATAATTATATCTATTGCTGGAGAAGGTTGGGCATATGGGTGCCCTCATACATTACTCATTGGGGTTTAAGTGGGAGAATATTTAGTGAGAGTATGTTACAATATTAAACAAATTCCCTAAAATTATAGTGTTGTTTGATCTAAGAATTCCACATACTGGATTTTAGCCTAAGGAAATAATCAAGGATATGGATAAATTTTTATCTACAATCAGGCTCACCACATCATTATGTAGCAAAAATTTAGAAATAAACTAAGCTTTTCAAAACAGATAATTCTCCAGTTAAACTGTGGTCCATTCAGATGACAGAATATAATGCCACATCAGAACAATAACAGAGAACTGCAATTTTAAAAATAAAAATGTTTATATACATATGAGTTGAAATTTTTTTCAAAAATATGTGATTGTATGATTAATTTTCTTCTCTTTGCTTATCTACATTTTTGAAGTTTTATATTAAACATTTTCAGTTTTGTAATGAAATTTATTTTTATTTATTTACTTTTTAAAAGAATTTTTTGATGTGGACAATACTTTTTAAAAAGTCTTTGTTGACTTTGTTACAATATTGCTTCTGTTTTAGATTTTTGGTCTTTTTGGCAGCAAGGCATGTGAGATCTTAGCTTCCCTATCAGGGATCAAAGGCGAAGTCTTAACCACTGGGTGACCAGGAAAGTCCCATGTAACAAAATTTAGCAGTTCCAATAAAAAAGGAGATCATATATGATTTCTAAGTTCTCCTTCAGCTCTATACTTCAATGAAACAATTATAGAAATCAGAATGATATATTTTATAATCACAATTTTAAATGAATAAGTATTCAGTGACAGTGAGAAAAAAATGAAATGTGATGGGAATAGTTATAGAGGTTTAGGTCAGAATTTAAGTAAGGCTAATTCAGGAGCACTGTACCTAAGCAACATATAGTTTTTTGATCCTTGGTGAAATGAGGCCCTACTTCAATGGTGTTAGACAAGACCTGATATTTGGCTGACACTTGTTTTCACAAGACATTGAGTGTCAGTATGTTGGGGGTGGAAGGTCAATGGAAAGAGGTGCTAGGTATCAGGAGGCTGACCAGAAAATGGGACCTAGTCTATAGGGAGGGTTTATGTCAGGAAGGTCTGCTAAAGCAGCGGTGCCCTCATACTACTCATTGGGGTTTAAGTGGGAGAATATTTAGTGAGAGTATGTTACAATATTAAACAAATTCCTAAAATTATAGTGTTGTTTGATCTAAGAATTCCACATACTGGATTTTAGCCTAAGGAAATAATCAAGGATATGGATAAATTTTTATCTACAATCAGGCTCACCACATCATTATGTAGCAAAAATTTAGAAATAAACTAAGCTTTTCAAAACAGATAATTCTCCAGTTAAACTGTGGTCCATTCAGATGACAGAATATAATGCCACATCAGAACAATAACAGAGAACTGCAATTTTAAAAATAAAAATGTTTATATACATATGAGTTGAAATTTTTTTCAAAAATATGTGATTGTATGATTAATTTTCTTCTCTTTGCTTATCTACATTTTTGAAGTTTTATATTAAACATTTTCAGTTTTGTAATGAAATTTATTTTTATTTATTTACTTTTTAAAAGAATTTTTTGATGTGGACAATACTTTTTAAAAAGTCTTTGTTGACTTTGTTACAATATTGCTTCTGTTTTAGATTTTTGGTCTTTTTGGCAGCAAGGCATGTGAGATCTTAGCTTCCCTATCAGGGATCAAAGGCGAAGTCTTAACCACTGGGTGACCAGGAAAGTCCCATGTAACAAAATTTAGCAGTTCCAATAAAAAAGGAGATCATATATGATTTCTAAGTTCTCCTTCAGCTCTATACTTCAATGAAACAATTATAGAAATCAGAATGATATATTTTATAATCACAATTTTAAATGAATAAGTATTCAGTGACAGTGAGAAAAAAATGAAATGTGATGGGAATAGTTATAGAGGTTTAGGTCAGAATTTAAGTAAGGCTAATTCAGGAGCACTGTACCTAAGCAACATATAGTTTTTTGATCCTTGGTGAAATGAGGCCCTACTTCAATGGTGTTAGACAAGACCTGATATTTGGCTGACACTTGTTTTCACAAGACATTGAGTGTCAGTATGTTGGGGGTGGAAGGTCAATGGAAAGAGGTGCTAGGTATCAGGAGGCTGACCAGAAAATGGGACCTAGTCTATAGGGAGGGTTTATGCAGGCAAATGGTCAAATGCAGAAAGGTCTGCTAAAGCAGCCTGACACACGTAGGAATAAGTCCAGTCTGTCAATGCTTTCATATTTGCATCTATTCTACCTGCACAGTTCTTGATTGCCCATTGAACTACAATGATCCTAGCTTTTTTTTTTTTTTTATAGGACTTTTTTTTATTGGCAGAGCTTTTCAAAAAACTTTTTAAATGTATTTAAACCATTTGAATCTGTCATTCTAGTCCTATAAACTCTAATCGAGGTATCTTGATGGTTGTATGTGGTACTGTTTACACGGTTAATAGCCACGTGTAAAGCCATTACACAAATAAACAATGTTAAAATTCAAATGGTTTATCTTCTTTCACCATAGGATAATCCTAGGTTTTTTTTTTTTTTTTAAACTTCTGTCATATCTTTTTCCTTTTTTCTTAAACATTTATTTATTTATTTTTATTTTTTGGGGGTTGGGGTGGGGCGGGGAGGGGAATGGGGCGGGGAGGGAGGAGGGGCGGGTGGGCCGCTTCTATTGGTCTTTCATTTGTCTATTTTTCATCCATCTTTGTTCTTTGTCCCGTGTGGGCCTCCCATCGCAGTGGCCTCTGTGGTCGCAGAGCACCGGCTCTGAGCGGATGCGCTCCAGAGCTCCGGCTCGGTAATTGGACACATCGGTCCAGCCGCTCCGCGGCACGTGGGATCTTCCCAGGCCAGGGATCGAACTGGCGCCCCTTGCACTGCAAGGCGGTGTCCTTACCCACTGGACCACCAGGGAAGCCCGATCCTAGTTTTAATTTCAACAGCCTGGACCCATACGTGCCAACTGTAGCCAGAAAAATGTCAGAAGTGTGTAGGTGAGTCATGTTTCTGATCCAGGCAGGAACAAAGATGCTTGGATTATCACAATGTTTGGCTCAGTGTCTTACCCTTCTACACTGTTCCCTGTTGAATGTGAGCAATTTAAAAAATAGGAAGTTAAGACAAGAATGGATGACTTAAGCATTTAAAAACTGCATATAACCTAACCCTGACAGCAGAGTACTGAGTAAAAATTGTTTTCTATGACTTATTGTGATAATTATACTTTAAAATGACTGTTACGAGCAGGCCCACCAAGGATACGGTTATACAGTATGTGTACAGCACAAGGGCATCTAGCCAAAGTGGTAAAAGCAGGGATTGAAATTCAGTTTGTACTCTGCTTACTAAACAGTACACTCGAGGAGAGGCAACTTTGTCTAATTTGTCCAACCAGAGTGGATACTTTTTCTAATTTGTTCATAGAAGCAACAGCTGCTAGATGTGGTTCTGTTTGATAGCCAATGGGTCCAAATATATTCATATTCAATATAACTGGAAAATCATTAAAAAGCAGGAGCCTAGTTTGGAGAAACCACAATGTCAATGTTGATAGAATTTTGAAAAGAATTGTCATTCAACATGTCCAGCTAATGATCAAAGACCAGCAGGCTCTCAACTACAAATTACCTGCTAAAAAGCTACCATTAGGCATGGAAAATGGATTCATACGAAAAAGTAAATTAACAATATAATTGACAAAAGGTAGTTGCTTTAATGGTATTTCTACAAAGAAAAAGCTCTGTGAAGCATTTCTCTTGCACCTGTGTAAAAAATATTTTTAATGGAAATAATGTAGAGATATAGCTAGAACCCTAAGACCCAAACAACAGGCTAAAATTTCAGATACACTTTGGAAAATTACTGCTATGACTGACGGCATTAAAATATTAAAAGTAATAACACTGAAATTCACACAACCTTCCAACATAATAAGCCCCCAACTATAGACTAAGCACAGTTCAGTATGAAATCTACCCTTTAAAGCATATGTTGAATAGCAGGTATAATATATTAATGAGTCACTTTACACGAGCAAAATAATTTTGCTCCCTGAATACATTTAACATGCTATATTTTTTGTATTTATTTTCTTTTTATTTTTTTAAGGGTGAAGTATCACTGAGGTCCTTAAATAGAAATTCATCATGCCACTCAGCTGTATTCACATTTCTAGTGAAGAAGCTTATTTAACAATTTCTTAGAAGGTGTCTCTTGGGTTTAGCTGTAGGCAGGAAATGATGTATAATTATCACTTTTATGTGGCATTAATAAACAATCCTGTTAGTTCATTACTTTTTAATATTTTCATCTGTCTTCTGAAAACAGATTAAGAACAGCTATAATTTCCATATATAAGATTCGTTAACTACAAAGCTCAGAAAATGTTCACTTTAATCAAAACTATGCCACAATACTGTATATTCAATTTCTTTTCTTCCTACATTCCTTTTTAGTCTATATAGACCTTCAACCCCAGAGATTTAGGAAGATTTTCTTTTAAACGAATGAAATAGGCATTTTAGTTCAATCTCTTGTGCTCATTAATAAAATAGAACAAAATTTAATAAACATTTCTTTTGTCCCTGAGCCACGTGGCAAATATTATCAGAGATCTGTCATATTTTCAGTGGAAGGATGTTATGAGTAAAACCTTTTATAGTTAAATGTGGTTAACTTAGAAGTCCTAGCTTTGAGAAAGCCCTGGGGAAAGACGCTGATTACAACTATAGGAGATAGCTGTATAAATAATACTTTAATCTTGTATTTATAAAACTGCTTAATCTTTCCTAGACAAAGGTACACCAATGTTACTTGAGTTGCATTTTCTGCACACACGTGCTACATGTTGCAGGCATTTTCAGTCTGTTTTAGGTGCATTAAATGAATTGTGTACAGCACTTTGTATACATTCCAAGACCACCAGGGTTAAAGGAAGAAAAGAAGAAAAGCACAAAGTGAGGTAGGAAAGGTAAGACGGTCCAAACTATGCAAATGCTTGTGGCTATGCAGAGCTTGGATTTTATTCTAAGTGCTATTACAAAGTCATAGACTGGAGGAACAACCCTAACGTGCTTAACCATTTAGAACCAGTGTACAGAGTAAAGTCATGTAATGCTATCAACTCCCTTCCAGGTCTCCATAGACAACCTTCAGTAAATTCACTGTACAGTCTTACATCAGAGGCTGCTCTCTATACCTAGATATTATACCATCACTAAGTGGAAAATATTTAATTACTTTTATTTAAAATGTAACATTAAATATATATGTTCCTAAAATTTGACATATCATTATTGTTCTTTGCGGGCTTCCCAGGTGGCGCTAGTGGTAAAGAACTCACCTGCCAATGCTGGAGACATGTGGCCTCAATCCCTGGGTTGGGAAGATCCTCTGGAGGAGGGCATGACAAGCTACTCCAGTACTCTTGCCTGGAGAATCCCATGGACAGAGGAGTCTGGTGGGTCACGATCCATAGGTTCCCAAAGAGTCAGAGAAGACAGAAGTGACTTAGCACACACACATGATTGTTCTTTGTACTCTGACAAACACCCAGCAAAATTTTGCTTGATAACTTATTTTCCCTCTGAAATATGGCACTAAAGCCATGAGAACATATTCCTTTAAATTGTGAGTATATACTGAAACCTTCTGGATCCAGGGTCACACATATGTAGCATCTAGACACACGTTCACCCACTCTTCAATAAATTGTTTGGCTATCAACACTGTCTTGACTTCTGTTGAATTTGTTGTAAACAGAAACACCTGTGTCTTATTTAATTTTAAGATGCTAGAAAGCTAAAGTTTCCCTTGCTCCACTTCATGTATGTGATTCTTCAAAATTAGACACGAGTTACTTTTCTCTCATTAAATTCTCCTTTGCTGATTTAAGTCCATTTTTATAATCTCTGTTGTTTGAAAACTGTTACAGCAAATTTGTAACATATTTGTGACCTTTAGGTTTGACTGGTTTGGTTTCCTTGCAGACCTAGGGACTCTCAAGAGTCTTCTCCAACAGCACAATTTGAAATCATAAATTCTTCAGTGCTCACCCTTCTTGGTAGTCCAATGATAATATCTGCATATGATTACTGGAAAAGTCATAGTTTTGAATACACAGACATTTGTTGGCAATGTCTCTTCTTTTTTAAAATGCTGCCTAGGTTTGTCATAGCTTTCTTTCCAAGGAGCAAGTGTCTTTTAATTTCATGGCTGCAGTCATTGTCAGTGTTGATTTTCTAACTTATTAGTAGAGAAGACTTCATGGAAATGATTTATGGTTGAATAGGACGCTGAAATATTGGTAGAATTTCTCCAAATGGAGATAAAGGTTTGTTAAAGTGAAAAGTATATGAAATAGACCATCAGACAGTTCCAAGTTCAAATTCCAGTTCTAATGTTTACTACTTGTGGCAGTTTGCACAATATATCTACTTTCTCAAGGTCTAAAAGTCCTATTCTGTAGGAATAGGAACATAACTACATAGAAGGATTGTGAAGATTTTATGAAAAGTGCCATGTTTCTTGGCACATACACCTGTACCTATAGTGGTAATTAACAATTGTTAATATTGATATTATTGGCAGAAAAACAACCAAAACTGCTTTTCATCAAAATAGAGGAAAGCATCACCATCTAACCTTCTGACTCATCCTTCTTTGCTTGATAACTTATTTTCCTCTGAAATATGGCACTAAAGCCATGAGAACATATTCCTTTAAATTGTGAGTATATACTGAAACCTTCTGGATCCAGGGTCACACATATGTAGCATCTAGACACACGTTCACCCACTCTTCAATAAATTGTTTGGCTATCAACACTGTCTTGACTTCTGTTGAATTTGTTGTAAACAGAAACACCTGTGTCTTATTTAATTTTAAGATGCTAGAAAGCTAAAGTTTCCCTTGCTCCACTTCATGTATGTGATTCTTCAAAATTAGACACGAGTTACTTTTCTCTCATTAAATTCTCCTTTGCTGATTTAAGTCCATTTTTATAATCTCTGTTGTTTGAAAACTGTTACAGCAAATTTGTAACATATTTGTGACCTTTAGGTTTGACTGGTTTGGTTTCCTTGCAGACCTAGGGACTCTCAAGAGTCTTCTCCAACAGCACAATTTGAAATCATAAATTCTTCAGTGCTCACCCTTCTTGGTAGTCCAATGATAATATCTGCATATGATTACTGGAAAAGTCATAGTTTTGAATACACAGACATTTGTTGGCAATGTCTCTTCTTTTTAATATGCTGCCTAGGTTTGTCATAGCTTTCTTTCCAAGGAGCAAGTGTCTTTTAATTTCATGGCTGCAGTCATTGTCAGTGTTGATTTTCTAACTTATTAGTAGAGAAGACTTCATGGAAATGATTTATGGTTGAATAGGACGCTGAAATATTGGTAGAATTTCTCCAAATGGAGATAAAGGTTTGTTAAAGTGAAAAGTATATGAAATAGACCATCAGACAGTTCCAAGTTCAAATTCCAGTTCTAATGTTTACTACTTGTGGCAGTTTGCACAATATATCTACTTTCTCAAGGTCTAAAAGTCCTATTCTGTAGGAATAGGAACATAACTACATAGAAGGATTGTGAAGATTTTATGAAAAGTGCCATGTTTCTTGGCACATACACCTGTACCTATAGTGGTAATTAACAATTGTTAATATTGATATTATTGGCAGAAAAACAACCAAAACTGCTTTTCATCAAAATAGAGGGAAAGCATCACCATCTAACCTTCTGACTCATCCTTCTTTTCTCTAGCTCTGTACACTGCAGTTTGGTAAATGTTTAACATGTGGGTCAGAATCCGGTCAGGGGAGGAAGTCTTGCTATACAGCTTCTGGTGATTCCTGTGGTGTGAGGTACTCCTACCATAGCCCATTTCCAGCTATTGTTTAACAATTGGCTCAGATATTCCTTCTAATTTTAAAAAAAAAAGGCTCTTGGGAATCAAGCCACTGTGAACAGCTCCAGCACACCACTGCTCATAGTGCACAAAAACACTAATAGTTTCATTGTTAATTAATTGAAAAATGAACCTCTTAAATATTTTATATTATGCCAGAGTCCTTGGTGGATTATTATATAGGTATATATCAGCACTTTAGGAATATTTTAGGAAAATGATCAGTGTTACTAAATGAAATAGGAAAGCCTCATTATTTTTCTTATTAAAAACAATAAAATATGATTCCACTTGTAAAAATTTTACTTTTGACTGGATTTTCAGAAGCGATCTAATTCAGATGATAAGAGATGCCTGCAGCCTAATTAACCTTCCTTATAGTGTCAGCTCTAGATGGATCCTAGACTCATGTACCATAGTATTTTCAAACTATGCTGGGTCTTATACAATGCATATTGTAAAGTATGTTTCTTACTGTGGATCTCAATCAAAGTAATTAGAAGCAGCACAGTTAAGAAGATTAATGTTTGGAAAGGGGAGATGAGTAGTCCAAGGCCTCACAAACAAGTTAATGGCAGAGCTGAACTTTAAACTCAGGCTGAGTATTTGTTTATAGCTCTTTCCCATACACCATGACTTGACATCTTATGTTGCAAATCACTCTGTGAAATATGTAAACAGAAAGCTCTAAATGCAGCCTTTTTAATTAAAATGACAGTACATTAAAATAATCTTTATTTTCTTCATTTTTGAAAATCTGCTCTATATTCATGGATTTTGCTTTAGTGTATTTGAATTGTAGAGTCACCATGTATGGTTACATGATGGAATGATGGAACTCTTTATTGATCTATTTTGAGATTGGGCTATGTTTGGGATAGAGAGCATTCTAAATCAATATTGAGCCATTCATTTGGTTACTTCTGAATGGACTCCTTTCTGTTTTCTGCACTTCTTTTCTCTAGAAGCTGGAAGACTGATTTGCTTTCACAGCCACAGTTCCTCACTCTTTAGTACAAAGTAGCTCCATGAAAGGGATACCCACAGAAATGTGATTAAATCCTAAACTAAAAGCTAGTTTATTTTAAAGGGCCAGGTGTACCATTTCTTTCTCTATTTTATTGGTATACTGTACAAAATTTGATCACATTAAAATGTAATGAAAATAATTTCACTGTAATTGCTATTTCTTTGCTATGGGAGAAATCTCAACAGTAGCGATATCCTGTTTTTATTTCTATTTTTCTCCTTCTATGAATTTTTGTCTATATCACTTTCTCTTTGCTTGTAAACTACACAGGAAGAAACATGCACAGGAAATTTTTAATTTGTACTCTGAGCTGAAGAATTTGGTATTAGTTTTTAATACACAGCTTCATTTTGTAAATTCATAAAGCTTTGGGCTGCCAAAGAGTGCTCTCTCCCTAGATTTTTATATATATGCAAGACTACAGGAGAACTTAATTATTCTGACAGCTTTTTCCAAAGTAGTTACAATGACTTGCAAAGACAGAATTTGAGGAGATTAAAAATAGGAGGTGCTTAATAATAAAAAAAAGGAGGTGCTTAATCAGAACTAGAAAACTAGACTTTGAATTCTTCTGGAACTGGCTTTTCTCACCCAGCATTCTATTTTTGTCAGCTAATTATGTTCACAATATGAAACGCTACTTCATTCATTTTCATGAATTTAAGTAGAATAGGATTCTATAGTGTAACTATGCATTAATTTATTCACTTGTAGTTTTCCTAGTATTTGGCTACAGTAAAAAAAAAATACTGTAATGTCAATTCTTGTGCTTGAATAGCAAATTATTTCTTGAGTCTTTAAGCATTAAGTATTATTTTACTTGTTTAAACTTCATAGTATGGAAAATCCAATGGACATTGCCCAAACATATTATAGATTCAACGAGCTAATATTTATAGATAGATGGTTTCAAAAGCATAGACAGCTTAGTTCAGACAAAATGATATATTAGTAAATAATTTTCATCTATAAAAAGAGATGGAAAAGCAATTTATCATAATCATAAGGAGAAAATCTGCTTAGTAATTTAAAAGGATTTGATGGAAACTCTGATATTTTTAAAAATTGAGATGATTACACCAATAAAATGAATATTTGCCATACAAATGTCCTGAAATTCCCTATTATGAGTCTCCTTCTGTGTGTACACAAACTGTAGAATTTTCCCTGCCTTTGTTTTGTCTGCCTACAAATGCCTTTTGAATAAAGCGTTGTGTTACCAAGATGTCAGTCTCTATGACAGCTGCAATGGGGATATGATTTCCTATAGCTATTTTTCTCTCTGGGTTGCAATTTACGATACAATACTCACTGCGGTGCTCCAGGTCTCATTCTGGTTGCAGAAAATAAAATGCTGCTGATACTTCAGTCATAGCTAGCCCTTTCCCTCCTTTGTCCTGACCCAAATCTTCCACACCTGCCTCATCAGCCCCATCTGTTGGAAAATACTGGACTTACTGCATAAAAGTCTCCACTGAGAGACACTGTGTGAAGCTGAATTAACATCTCTTGATTCATCAACTTGCTTTCCTCCATGAAGCTCTCCACAAACTTCTTCCTTGTGTTTCTCTGTTCACACGAAAAAAAAAAAAAATCAACTTTGCCACAACTAGGTATACCTTTTCATACTTAAGCGATTCTTGAAATTGAACCAAAAGGGAAAACATCCTCAGAGTCCTAAAAACCTTTCTCTCTGTGACTTTTATTTCATTCTTTTTTCTATCTCCTTAAAGAAAAGCAGTAAAAAAAAAAAAAGACAGCTGTCCAGGAAAAATAATCCCATATTAGTTATAGAATACAGTTATGAATTATACCATCACATCCTTCACCATACATGAAAAACACTGTCATATTTTTTTAAACTTTAGTATCTTTCCAGTCACTACAGTAGACATTGATTTATAAAACTGATATTTACCTAAATAATCACGATTTTAAGACTTCTAGGGGCTTTCCTACTGGCTCAGTGGTAAAGAATCCACCTGCCAATGCAGGAGACACTGGTTCCATCCCTGATCTGGCAAGATTCCACATGGCCCGTGGAGCAACTAAGCATGTGGCCACAACTGCTGAGCCCACGCTCTTATGACGGATAATCCTGGAGCCTGTGCTTCTCAACAAGAGAAGGCATTGCAATGAGAAGCCTGCTTGTCACAGCTAGAGAAAAGGCCACATAGCAATGAAGACCCAGCACAGTGCAAAATAAAATAAATAAATTTTAAGAATTCTAAAATTTCTACTTTAAATCATAAGGTCCCCACTTGAAAGGTTTTAATGTATTTGTTTATTGCTGTTTCTTTGTTGGACCCTGTATATATTACACACCATCACGAATAAATTTTCATTTCCTAGAACCTTATCTAATCTACAACACATTTAAATATACATAATTATTTTCTTGAGACTTATGTTTTATTCAGTGGGAATTTTTAGGAATTCAAGCCCAGGAGATAGCATCTCAAGAGACTCTGAGTGAACTGAGGATTCAGGTTATATACAAGTTTTGCAACAAAGCGTAGGTAGCCTGAGTATCAAAAGATTATTGGTAGTTTAAAAAAATCAGATATCTCAAGCTAATTAGGAATTTAGCGCTTTTCTATCTATGGAAAGATGCGAGAGTCTGGGCTCACTAAAAATCATTCCTGTCACAGGCATCTCAGTACCCTGTGTTCTAACACATCCTAAGCTCCACAGGGACTCATCATAGGTCATAGCATAAGACAAAAGGTTTTTCAGGAAGACAAAGATTCAAGTTAATATATTTTCCAAAGTCATAAAGCTATAAGTCATATTTATCTATTCACTCAGTCCCATGTAATTGATTCCTGTTGATCCATATGAAGTAATCAGATTTTCCATTAGAGTTTATCATTTCTTACCCAGTTCAATGTCATTATCTAAAGGCTGTTATAACCTTACATTTGTTTTGAAAGGTTCTTTTTATGAGTCTTCTTGAAAATCTTCATTTTATAAAAGGTTTTGTAAAATTATGATAGTCTATAAAGGACAAAACTTAAAATAGCATGGTTAAATATTTGAGTAGGATGCAATTAGCAGGAAATCTTTGTATTTCTGAAATATGTAACATTTCTAAGAATAATTAAAATAACTGATAATATTATATAAGGACATATCAGATGGTAAGGATTCCAAATAAATTTTGCAATATGTATATTAAAGACATCTATTTATTTATCTATACAATCTAAAGTTCACCTTCAATCCCTTGACAATGTTTCTGAATTTAAAATACCAAATAAACGTAGTTTAACATTCCTCTCTGTGATGTCTCAGAGATGTTTCTTTGAAGCATTCCAGAGTCAGCTGGAGGCTGAGCTTTAGTTAGATTTTGATATTTGGGAAGTTAGAAATATCAAAAAGGCTTTAAAATACAACAGGATCATAGGTCACTGAAAGAATATATATTCATTTAAACAAAGTCACAAAAATGATTAAAAGAAAATAAATACAGATCACTTAAGGGCACATAAACTCAATTTGTTATAAAAAAGGAGTACTTCTAACAGAGAAATCAAAATCTGGTCTTGCATTAGCTTATTTAACAAAAATTACTTAATAATTTACTTAGTTAACTTTAATTTAAACTTAATTAATCCTGACTATGCATAAAACTTTTTGCTCAGGGTTCCTTTAAAAAGTCTCCCATCACCTTCAGAATTCAGCCTCATTTTCCATCCAAATAAAATTAACCACCTCAAAGACTTTTTTTTCCTTTTCTTCGCAATAAAATGTAATTCCATTTTTATACTTTCTTTACTGAAAACATACATTCTACTTTTTAATTGTACATTGAAATGTTTACTATGCCATTGGCTTTAATTACATGTTTAAATTAGAATGCTCAACTCTTAAAAACTTAATTTTTAGTAAAAGCTAAGAAGTAAGCAATTCTGAACTGTCTTTCACATTGGCATTCAAACCCTGATGGCTCTGCAGTAAAGAGTCTGCCTGCAATGCAGGACACAAGAGAGTTGTGGGTTCAATCCCTGGGTTGGGAAGATCCCATGAAGGAGGTAATGGCAATCCACTCCAGTATTCTTGCCTGAAAAATCCCGTGGACAGAAGGAGCCTGGCAAGCTACAGTCCATAACATTGCAAAGAGTTGGACATGGTTGAGCATGCAGGCATGTTAGACTGGTAAGTATAAACATCAGTGATACTTTCTGAAAACACTTTTTTTCATATAGAATAGATCTTAAGGTGACACCAAATGTTTTCATTAGTATTCTTAAATACCGTTAGTTTCTCTGTTGGTGATTCTTTTTTAAATTTAAGTACACATATCAACTCATTATAACAACTATTTTTGACAACTTACTCCAGGATACATGCTCAGATATGGACAAAAAGAATTGTCAATTATCCTAGGAGGGGGCAGATGTTGATTGACAGTAATATATATATTTATCAGGCTCTGAACTTAAGATATTCTTTTTTTCTTCTTAATACTGATTCTCAACGCTGGATGTTTGATGGAATCACCTATATAGCTTTTGAAAAGTACTGATAGAGAAAGCTTAGTTATATTACTTATTGCCTAGCCTCCCTTAGTTCCTCTCAATTTATTTTCTATGTTTTCAATTATTTTAAATTTTAAGGTGAGATATAACATGAGAAAAGTACATAAAACATAACTGCACAATATAGCGATTGATTATAAAGAAAGCCTATACAAAAATCGCCCAAGGGCTTTCCCAGTGGTCCAGTGGGTAAAGAGTCCACTTTGCAGTGCAAGGGACACCAGTTCCATCCATGACATGGAAAGATCCCATATGCCGCGGAGCGGCTGGACCGGTGTGTCCAATTATGAGCCAGGGCTCTGGAGTGCATTCACCCAGAGCTGGTGCTCTGCAACCAGAGAGGCCACTGTGATGGGAGGCCCACGCAGGCCAAAAAGTTAAGATGGATGAAAATAAATAAATGAAGGACCAATAAAAGAGGCCAAGAGTTAAGGAAAAAAAAGCCACCCAAATCAATGAATAAAACATTGACAGTAAAGAAAAAAATAAAATGAAATAAAAAAATTTTAAATTGACAGCACACCAGAAGTTTCCAATGTATCTTTTCTCAACTTCCTTTAAGTATGCCACACCTTGTAGAAATAAAGTTATTCTGACTTTTATGATAAGCAGTTATTAGTAATTGCTTTACTCTGCATTGTAATTGTTACACGTGAATCCTTAACAATATAGTCTGATTTTGTGTTTTTGATCTTTAAAAAATATTATACAAGAATCTACATATTTTGTGTCATTTTTCTTTTGTTCAGCATTTATTTGTAAAAGTTATCCAAATGTAGCAACATATAGCTATATTTCACTCACCGTTGTTGATTGTTCAACTGCATAAAATATTACAGTATATGCATTCTTTCTATTAGAGGAACCATTGACTGAAACTGCATGCCCTGGACAAGCCTGATAGTAACTGCTTGCATGAGGTTCTGGTAAAGAATCCAGAACAAATAGGCAGCCATCAACTGGAAGAATTCAGGGTGTTTTCAGGATTTCAGAAGTATTTTGCCAATTTAGTGGATGTGGTTTGACCTGCATTACCATGATTTACTAATAATTTTGAGAAGCTTTTCATATCTTTATTGACCATTTGGATTCTGCCTTTTGTGAAGTACTTACTAGGTATTTGGCTCATTTTTCTATTGGATTGCTTGCCATTAAAAAAATTTGATTTGTAGGAGTTTTTATACATTCTGGATATAGGCCTTTTGTCAGTTACATGTTTTATAAACATCTTTTCACTCTTCATTAGATTTTTCGTTCTCCTTAAGGTGAGTTTTGAATTAAATTATGCATCACAGTTAATGTAGATAAATTTGATGATTTTTTGTTTTTGTGTGTGTGTGTGTGTTATGCTGAGTGCTTTTGTATAATGTATGAGAAAATTTTCCTTACCAAGTACATAATATATTCTCCAATAATGCCTTCTGAATGCTTTATCATTTTACTTTCCACTTATAGGTTGAAAATTAATTAGGATTTTCTTGTTGAACATGATCATCATCTATTTTCTTCTGATACAGGCATTCAAGAAAAAACATTTTCTCCTCTGTATAGCTTTAACTATATATCCCATGATTACATATTTAATGTTTTAAATATTACTTAGATCAAATTATTCTTTAATTTCATTATGATATTTTGACACACTGATATTTAAAGATTTATATTTAAGTGAAAGATTACTGCATTAAAATACTATATTGGTTTCTGCCATACATCAACATGAATCAGCCACAGGATGTACAAATGTTCTCTCCCTCTTGAACGTCCCTCCCACCTCTCACCTCATTGCACCTCTCTAGGTTGTCACAGAGCACTGCTTTGAACTCCCTGCCACATAAAGCAAATTCCCACTGGCTATCTATTTTGCATATGTTAATGTATATGTTTCAATGTTACTCTCTCAGTTCATCCCTCCCTCTTTTTCCCCAACTTTTGTCCACAAGTCTGTTCTCTGTTCGTGTGTGTTTCTGCCCTGCAAATAGATTCATCAGTACCATCTTTCTAGATTCCATATATATGCATTAATGTAAGAAATTTATTTTTCTCTTTCTGACTTACTTCACTCTGTATAATAGGCTCTAGTTTCATCCACTTCATTAGAACTGACTGAAATGCATTCCTTTTTATGGCTGAGTAATATTCCATTGTACATATGTACCACAGCTTCTTTTTTTTTTTTTTTTAACCACAGCTTCTTTATCCATTCATCTTGTCAATGGACATCTAGGTTGTTTCCATGTTCTAGCTATTGTAAATAGTGCTGTAATTAACACTGGTGCACATGTGTCTTTGCAGCTGTATTTTTTAATTTTCAAATATGTGGAGAATAGTCCTAGTTCCTTTTTTGTTAATGGTTTCTAACATATCTGTATTGTGGTTAGAAAACTTAGTTTGCATTATGTCAGTCATTTTAAATGTGTTGAAACTTGAAATGTATTGAAACTTGCTTTATTGCTCAGCAGGTGGACAAGTCTTATTTTTTTTTTTTCTGTTCTTGAAAGAAATATGTATTCTGTACTTTTGGAGTGTTGTGTTTTACATATATAAACTACATGTTAAGCATATTATTCAAATCTTACTAATTTTTGTCTGTTTAGTCTCTCAGTTACTTAGTTAATGAGAACCATTAGTTAAAATTATACCATATAGTGATATACATTTCTCTGTTTCTTCTTATGCTTCTGTCAATATTGTTTTTTATGTTTTAACACTAGATGTTTCAATTCATAGAAATATAGAATTATTTTATCTTTTTTGGTGACTTCAATCTTTTAAAACTTATTTTTAAGTTCCCATATTAACTAAGTCTGCTTTAAAGTTGAATCTGTTTAAGATGATAATAACAGCACTGACTTTCTTTTCATTTTTGTTTTTGTTTATCCTTTTCCATCATTTTATTTTCACTGTCCTTAGATTTTCTATGGTAGCATTTAATTTAATTTTAAGAATTCATTTGACAATCTTTGTATTTTATGTAAATCAGTTGCCTTTTATGTTTCATGTAATTACTCATCTATCTGGGTTTCTACCCACCAGCTTATTATATATGATATTACATACTTCCTATTTGTTGCAGCCATTTTATGTGTCTTTTGCTCTTCTTTTGTTACTTTACTTCCACTTATTCCATTGTATCATCTCTTCCTATCGAGTGTGGACAGAAATTTCAACTTGCTGCTAACCAACAGAATATGGCCATAGTGAAGGTATTGTGCAGATTTAATTAAATTCCCTAAGCAGTTGATCTTGAGTTATCAGAGAAGATTGGCTATGGCAGGCCTGACCTAAACTTTCCCAGAGTGACCTTCAATTGCTACCTCTGAATAGCATATTTACGTTTGCCATTCCAAAGCTGGAAGGAAACAAATTTTGCCAATAAACTAAGGGAGTTTGGAAGTAGATTCTTCATGAGTTGAACCTCCAAATGAGAACACACCTCAGCTAACATCTTGCTATCAGACTTGTGAGACCCTGAGAAGTGGCACTCATCTAAGCCACACACAGAAATCTGACCAGAAACTATGTGATAGTAGTCTTTAAGACACAGTGTTTGTGGGTCTTATTTTTTTTTTTCTGTTCTTGAAAGAAATATGTATTCTGTACTTTTGGAGTGTTGTGTTTTACATATATAAACTACATGTTAAGCATATTATTCAAATCTTACTAATTTTTGTCTGTTTAGTCTCTCAGTTACTTAGTTAATGAGAACCATTAGTTAAAATTATACCATATAGTGATATACATTTCTCTGTTTCTTCTTATGCTTCTGTCAATATTGTTTTTTATGTTTTAACACTAGATGTTTCAATTCATAGAAATATAGAATTATTTTATCTTTTTTGGTGACTTCAATCTTTTAAAACTTATTTTTAAGTTCCCATATTAACTAAGTCTGCTTTAAAGTTGAATCTGTTTAAGATGATAATAACAGCACTGACTTTCTTTTCATTTTTGTTTTTGTTTATCCTTTTCCATCATTTTATTTTCACTGTCCTTAGATTTTCTATGGTAGCATTTAATTTAATTTTAAGAATTCATTTGACAATCTTTGTATTTTATGTAAATCAGTTGCCTTTTATGTTTCATGTAATTACTCATCTATCTGGGTTTCTACCCACCAGCTTATTATATATGATATTACATACTTCCTATTTGTTGCAGCCATTTTATGTGTCTTTTGCTCTTCTTTTGTTACTTTACTTCCACTTATTCCATTGTATCATCTCTTCCTATCGAGTGTGGACAGAAATTTCAACTTGCTGCTAACCAACAGAATATGGCCATAGTGAAGGTATTGTGCAGATTTAATTAAATTCCCTAAGCAGTTGATCTTGAGTTATCAGAGAAGATTGGCTATGGCAGGCCTGACCTAAACTTTCCCAGAGTGACCTTCAATTGCTACCTCTGAATAGCATATTTACGTTTGCCATTCCAAAGCTGGAAGGAAACAAATTTTGCCAATAAACTAAGGGAGTTTGGAAGTAGATTCTTCATGAGTTGAACCTCCAAATGAGAACACACCTCAGCTAACATCTTGCTATCAGACTTGTGAGACCCTGAGAAGTGGCACTCATCTAAGCCACACACAGAAATCTGACCCGCAGAAACTATGTGATAGTAGTCTTTAAGACACAGTGTTTGTGGTAATTTCTTATGGAGAAATACAAAATTAATATTAATACATGGTGTCTGACCCCTTTTTGAGGTCTTTACTTTCTCTCAGGTAATTTTAGGCCACTTACAATGCAGTTCAACTCACCTAAAACTGTTTCTTCCAGAACTGCAAGTATTCCTATGGGAAAGCAGCACTATGACTGATGTTTATGCCTCTGGAATCTTCTATTCAGGCTATTTTCTCAGTAACTCTTCACTACTTGTTAGCTCTAAGATATTTTTTAAGGATATATGTATTTCAGTTTCAGTGAAGAGGTTGGTATAACTTATATAGATTGCCATTACTGGAAAATGGAGACTGGTTCCTGCCTATATTCTGAGTCAGGGCCTTTGGTTTTCCAGTGAATTTGGTTAGCTATTTGACAGCTTTTTATAAATAATTGTTTTTCTGCTTATGTTGTCCAGACTCAGTTTTTGTTGCTTGTAAACATAAATCTTGATTCATTCCAGGTGTGATTAGCTAAATATGAAGTTAGGTATGTGCAATGAATAACTAAGGAGAAAAATGCACATATACTTGGAAAACATTGAAAGAAAACTAAAAATATACTGATAGTAATTGTAATTGGATGGTGAAAGACTAGGCAACTGCCTTATTATTTTTGTTATTGTAAATATTTTAATAATGAGCATGTCTTTATTTTATAATATAAACACTATTAAACTGCACAGACATCTCTTTCCTATCGAGTGTGGACAGAAATTTCAACTTGCTGCTAACCAACAGAATATGGCCATAGTGAAGGTATTGTGCAGATTTAATTAAATTCCCTAAGCAGTTGATCTTGAGTTATCAGAGAAGATTGGCTATGGCAGGCCTGACCTAAACTTTCCCAGAGTGACCTTCAATTGCTACCTCTGAATAGCATATTTACGTTTGCCATTCCAAAGCTGGAAGGAAACAAATTTTGCCAATAAACTAAGGGAGTTTGGAAGTAGATTCTTCATGAGTTGAACCTCCAAATGAGAACACACCTCAGCTAACATCTTGCTATCAGACTTGTGAGACCCTGAGAAGTGGCACTCATCTAAGCCACACACAGAAATCTGACCCGCAGAAACTATGTGATAGTAGTCTTTAAGACACAGTGTTTGTGGTAATTTCTTATGGAGAAATACAAAATTAATATTAATACATGGTGTCTGACCCCTTTTTGAGGTCTTTACTTTCTCTCAGGTAATTTTAGGCCACTTACAATGCAGTTCAACTCACCTAAAACTGTTTCTTCCAGAACTGCAAGTATTCCTATGGGAAAGCAGCACTATGACTGATGTTTATGCCTCTGGAATCTTCTATTCAGGCTATTTTCTCAGTAACTCTTCACTACTTGTTAGCTCTAAGATATTTTTTAAGGATATATGTATTTCAGTTTCAGTGAAGAGGTTGGTATAACTTATATAGATTGCCATTACTGGAAAATGGAGACTGGTTCCTGCCTATATTCTGAGTCAGGGCCTTTGGTTTTCCAGTGAATTTGGTTAGCTATTTGACAGCTTTTTATAAATAATTGTTTTTCTGCTTATGTTGTCCAGACTCAGTTTTTGTTGCTTGTAAACATAAATCTTGATTCATTCCAGGTGTGATTAGCTAAATATGAAGTTAGGTATGTGCAATGAATAACTAAGGAGAAAAATGCACATATACTTGGAAAACATTGAAAGAAAACTAAAAATATACTGATAGTAATTGTAATTGGATGGTGAAAGACTAGGCAACTGCCTTATTATTTTTGTTATTGTAAATATTTTAATAATGAGCATGTCTTTATTTTATAATATAAACACTATTAAACTGCACAGACATCTAGAAAGTGTCTTAGTAGAGTTTTACAAATATCTTTAGTTCTCAATGATGCGTAGATGCTATAAGTGCATTATTGAGCAGTGGTATTATATTATATTGTAGAATAGTTATCTGAAACTCAGGCCTTAAGTCCCAGTTATCACTCCTTGTTGGAGATATTTTTCTTTAGTCTTCAATAGCTTATACCCCTTCAACCTTATTCCCGATTGTTAAAAGCTATCTTTAGGAGACCCATTTTACCAAGCAATATATTTTTAAATTCCTAGCTACCCTCCTAATAACAACCTAAGTAGAGAAGAGACTAAAAGTGGATAGTTATAACAAAAATTTCAATAATAAGCTTATTGTTTGGTATGTTAAATACTAGCCCTCATGTAACTTACCTTTATATAAAGCTGGCTGTCAAAATTATTACAGTTAATTTGAGGTGGTAGGAACTTGGATGATATGAGTGAATATCCCTGGGTCATGATGTAAATGTAAATTTTCTTTGCCTAATATTATTGATAATATTGATGGGGCCACAGAAAGTACACAAGAATTAGCTGAATTCCTATTTATTCCATATCATTCCTCTATAAGTGGTTTGTGGATAAATCTCTAAAACTAGTATATTTGAAAATTTGACCATTTCTGCATTAAAAAAAAGAAGAATTAGTCAGGAAAGCTGTTTAATTAAGAGTTCTAGTTATCTCAATTCTAATTATTTTAGTTGTTCCTGCATTAGGATATTTATTTCCAGGTTTATGATTCCAAACATAAATCACTGTTTATTTAGTTAAAAAATGTGTATTTCAGCTAGAACAGGAATCTTTGACAATGAATCTAAATGTAGAGGGTATCTTTTTTCCTCCAGTTTTCACTGCAACAGCTGTGTTTCATTCATTTTCTACATATTTTATACATTACTCAACAAATTACATTTTTCTGTCCTTCTATAACAACCAGAAATACTGTAAAATATATATTCTTTTCAAGACTTGCCATCACTATATTATATTGTATAGTTCAAAAAGGTAAGCAAAATATAAGAAAAGAGTTACACATGGAGTCACACACTGTGGTGAAGTATTCCATGCTGAGGAAAATGTTGAGAGTGGATCAATTCTATACATTAGACAGAATAATGCATGAGCAGAGAGTAGTTATAAGTGCAAATATTTTTGAGAGATCCTGTGTAAGGGGGCTATTGGTAGGCATCATTAGAGTGTCTTTTAAATGAATTGCTGTGGTTCAGTCACTAAGTGGTGTCTGACTCTTTGTGACCTATGGACTGTAGCCCACCAGGCTCCTCTGCCCATGGGATTTCCCAGGGAAGAATACTGGAGCAAATAAATTAGCAGACACAATAACTACTCCAAGTGCTAGCCTATATAGAAAGGATACAATGTACACCATTAAATACACAACTGAGACTTTGTGATAAGCAAGTATTTTGCCATCTTTGCTGCTAAGTAGGAGCTAGCACAACTAATAATTTTACTTGACCTCAAATAAACAATGTTTTACATAACTGACTGTGAAATAGAAAATTGTGAATGCCTGGGCCACATCTGTCTTTCTTATCACTAGTATCTGCAGCACTAAGTATGGTTCCTTGCTCACAGTAGGACATAAATATTAATATCTGTTCACTGAAAAGATGACTACTTGGGTCTATTTGATCCTTGTCATTAGATCCTGTGTCAAATACTTTAGTATTTGTTGGTATCACTTTTGACACTTACTTGCAGTAAAAAAGAAAAAAAAAATTTCCCCGGTGGTACAGTGGTAAAAGTGGTGAAGAACCACCCTGCCAATATGAGAGACACTTAGAGACATGGGTTCAAGGAAATAGCAACTCACTTGAGTATTCTTGTCTGGGAAATCCCATGAACAGAGGAGCCTAACAGGTTGTTTATTTAGTTAAAAATGTGTATTTCAGCTAGAACAGGAATCTTTGACAATGAATCTAAATGTAGAGGGTATCTTTTTTCCTCCAGTTTTCACTGCAACAGCTGTGTTTCATTCATTTTCTACATATTTTATACATTACTCAACAAATTACATTTTTCTGTCCTTCTATAACAACCAGAAATACTGTAAAATATATATTCTTTTCAAGACTTGCCATCACTATATTATATTGTATAGTTCAAAAAGGTAAGCAAAATATAAGAAAAGAGTTACACATGGAGTCACACACTGTGGTGAAGTATTCCATGCTGAGGAAAATGTTGAGAGTGGATCAATTCTATACATTAGACAGAATAATGCATGAGCAGAGAGTAGTTATAAGTGCAAATATTTTTGAGAGATCCTGTGTAAGGGGGCTATTGGTAGGCATCATTAGAGTGTCTTTTAAATGAATTGCTGTGGTTCAGTCACTAAGTGGTGTCTGACTCTTTGTGACCTATGGACTGTAGCCCACCAGGCTCCTCTGCCCATGGGATTTCCCAGGGAAGAATACTGGAGCAAATAAATTAGCAGACACAATAACTACTCCAAGTGCTAGCCTATATAGAAAGGATACAATGTACACCATTAAATACACAACTGAGACTTTGTGATAAGCAAGTATTTTGCCATCTTTGCTGCTAAGTAGGAGCTAGCACAACTAATAATTTTACTTGACCTCAAATAAACAATGTTTTACATAACTGACTGTGAAATAGAAAATTGTGAATGCCTGGGCCACATCTGTCTTTCTTATCACTAGTATCTGCAGCACTAAGTATGGTTCCTTGCTCACAGTAGGACATAAATATTAATATCTGTTCACTGAAAAGATGACTACTTGGGTCTATTTGATCCTTGTCATTAGATCCTGTGTCAAATACTTTAGTATTTGTTGGTATCACTTTTGACACTTACTTGCAGTAAAAAAAAAAAAAAAAAAAAATTCCCAGGTGGTACAGTGGTAAAAGTGGTGAAGAACCACCCTGCCAATATGAGAGACACTTAGAGACATGGGTTCAAGGAAATAGCAACTCACTTGAGTATTCTTGTCTGGGAAATCCCATGAACAGAGGAGCCTAACAGGCTACTGTTAAGAGTCAGACATGACTGAGCAGCTGAGCATGTATGCAGTTAAAAAAAAAAAAAGTACTGGGCTTTCCTGGTGGTCCAGTGGGTAAGGACACTGCCTTGCAATATAGGGGGCACCAGTTCGATCCCTGGCCTGGGAAGAGCCCACGTGCCGCAGAGTGGGCTGGACTGATGTGTCCAATTACCGAGCTGGAGCTCTGGAGCGCATGCGCCCAGAGTCGGTACTCTGCGACAGCAGAGGCCACTGCAATGGGAGGCCCACATGGGTCAAAGAACAAAGATGGATGAAAAATAGATAAATGAATGACCAATGGAGGTGGCCTGCCCGCCCCTTTCCCTCCCAACCCCCCCCCCCCCCCCCGCAAAAAACAAACAACAATGAGATATTACATCCCACCCATCAAATTGGCAAAAATTAAAAAAAAAAAACAAGAGTACTGGGCTTCCCTGGTGGTCCAGTGGGTAAGGACACTGCCTTGCAGTACAGGGGGCACCGGTTCGATCCCTGGCCTGGGAAGATCCCAAGTGCTGCAGAGCAGCTGGACTGATGTGTCCAACTACAGAGCCGAATCTCTGGAGCGCATGCCAGGGTTCTGCAGCGAGAGGGGCCACTGTGATGGGACGCCCACACAGGCCAAAGAACAAAGATAAACAAATGAAAGATCAATAGAAATGGCAAAACAACGACAACAACAACAACAACAACAAAACAACAAAAAACAAACAAACAAACAAAAAAACCTCAGCCAGACTGTAATACCAGTAGTGGAATGTAGGGGCGATTAAATATATTAATAGGCATTTGTGCTGTACAGTTGGATTCTGGTTAAATGTTTCCTTTCTTTTCATAAAGTGCTTTGAATAAAGTTAACTGGGAACTAGCTACAGGCTGGGATTTGCCAACTGTATGTTGTTTTTCATAGACAAGTCCTGTTCATGTCACTGGTCTGCGGAACTGGATTAAAAAAGTTAGGCATAAATTAAAAATAGAAAAAATTTTTTTTCTCAATAATGATTGTGAATATGACATTTACTGTTAGAAAACACAAAGAGGGGACTTCCCTGATGGCCCAGTGGCTACGACCTCACACTCCCAATGCCAGGAGGGCAGGATTTGATCCCTAGTCAGGGAACTAGATTCTACATACTGTAGCTAAGACCTAGGGCATCCAAGTAAATAAATTGTAAAAAAAAGAGGGAACACAAAGAGTTGTAATAGCCTTGGATAATCCTAGTGGTTGGATATATGACAGAAAAGATCTATAGAGAGCTTACTTTTTCATCAAGGTGGACTGAAAAAGACTACACAAATACTAGTTATAACTAGGCCTCCTAACATATATTAGCACTAAATTTGTACTTGAATGAGCCTGAGACAATGGTTCTTATGAAAATGATTTGTGAAATCAAGAAAACTTATTGTTTCTATTTCTAGAAGTGGATATGGTGGGAAGGGAGAGGGAAAACTCACCTGATCTGCTGTTACTGAAACTCAACTTATCCCATCTCCTGCAAAAATAATTTATTTGACTTGAGGCTGGAGAACATCACTGAGATGAAAGCAAAGAATACATTAAATTTAATTGCAATGTATGCCACAACTGTTCTCTGTAACTAAGGAAATAAAACTCAGCATCATATAAAACCCACTCCAATCCCTTCAGATTAAGCAATAAATTAAAAAGTACTTAGGAAAGTAATGCTCAAATTTCATGTTATCCTCACAGTGCCAAATCAGACATTGTCTTGTTAGCCAAATTTGTCTATAATACAAGTCTTAAAAGTGTCATTATAAAAGGATAGATTACATTTTTTCTATCACCTCTAATTAGTTTTCTGGTTGTTCCAAGCCAATTTAATCCCCTTGATCCTCCTTAGGCAACAGGTAAACAGAATGATTTCAAAGTGGATTAAAATTAGAATCCTTTCCTCTCTTGATTTAGCACGATATTTCACAAAAGTACATTTGGAATTACCCCCCAAAGATGGATTTATGTGTGTAAATTAATAGTAGGATTAAAACTAAAAAAATCAACGAAAGTTAAGTTACAATGAATTGAACAGAGAGGAGACAGGGGAAATAAATAGTAGGAGCACTACTTTACAAATTTACTCATTTATTCATTCATTCATCAAGTATTTACAAATGACCTATGACCAAATGACCTATGAGCCCGATGCTGACAATATACTATTGATCTCATACAGCTTGCATCTTACACAAGTAAATATATGTGCTGTGCTTAGTCACTCAGTTGTGTCCGACTCTATGCGACCCCATGGACTGTAGCCTGACAGGCAAGAATACTGGAGTAAATTGCCATGCCCTCCTCCAGGGATCTTCCCAACCCAAGGACCAAACACAGGTCTCCTGCTTTGCAGGCATATCCTTTACCAACTGAGTTACCAAAGAAACCCAAGTACATATATAAATAAACCAAGAAAATAACTTCAGGTAGTGGCAAGCACTGGAATGACCAAAAAGTCCATCTGCTTTTTTCCATTAAGATGTTACAATATAACGACAGAACTAAAACAGGGTTATATGATAGTGACTGGCAATCACTTTCTCTGGCTATGGTAGTGTTTAATTGATACCGAATGTTGAGGGAAGGACTTTCTAAGGTGGTGACACTTTAGCTATGATCTTAGTAATGAGGAGCCAGTGTAGCAAAACAGCATTCCTGACAGAGAAAATGGACAATGCATTCGTACTGAGGTAGGACAATTGTGAGCTTAGGTGTTTTAATAAAACAACAGTTATGGTGTGTTTTTTTGTTGTTGTTGACTTATAATATTAGTTTCAGGTGTATAACAGTTATACAATATTTTTGTACATTATGAAATTATCACTACATGAGTCTAGTTACCACTTGTCAAAATGCAAAGCTATTATAGTACTATTCACTATATTATCTATTGCTGTAAATTACATCCCATTATTTGTTTTACAGCTGAAAGTTTGTAACTTTCAATCCTCTTGAAGTATTTCATTGATCATTCCACTCCCCTACCCTCTGGCAACCACTAGTTTGTTCTCTGTATTTATGTTGATTTCTGTTTTTTATGCTGATTAGTTTGTTTTGTTGTTTTAAGATTCCAGATACAAGTGAAATCATATGAAATTTAGTTTTCTTTGTTGAATTATTTCACTTAACATATACCCTCTATCTTGTGGGTTTTGTGGAAGCTTTATTCCATAGGCAAGATTGATTACATCACTGGCCATTAGCGACTGATTCAACCTCCAGTCTCTCTCCCATGCCAGGACACCCTCTAATCATAAGGTTGTTTCACCTCAAAACCAGCCTTCATCTTCAGCTATTTTCAAAACACCAAATCATTAATATAAACCCAGTTGTGGTGGAAAGGGGCTTGGTATGAATCACAAGACACCCATTTCACCTAGATGGCTCTGAAGCTATTTCAAAAGTGAGAACAAAGATTATGACAAAAGAGTCCCCCATTGTTCTATCACTCAGGAAATGGGAAGGTCTTGGCAACTGAGAGCCAGGAACGATGGAGAAGATCAAGTGTGTATGCAAAATATATTTTTGTCATCTGAATGACCAAATATCTATTTCTTATAAGTCACAATATCACATAATCACTTCCTTGTATTGATCCTCAATTTGCTTTTTTAAATTTTATTTACTCATACTCACTTGATGAAATATAAAGTTCAATCAATCTTCCACCTACTCTGTGACAGCACTCCTGTAGATGAATATAGATGGAGGAAAAATCACAACCGGATCCTGCTTTAAATTCATAATTGCTAACTTCAAGTGGGTCTTCCATGATCCCTGACAACCATCTTTCATTTCCCTAGGGTATGCACCTTCACCTAAAATACAACTTCATATTCAAAGGGATACTTACAGCTCTCTTTGAATGTCTATTGAACATATCAAACTTACACAATCAAAACAAAGGTTTTTATCTCCCATCATCCTTTAAGACCTGCTTCTATTGCAACAACCCCATTTCAACTAATGGCAATTAAATCCTTCCAGTCTGTTGTGGAGGAACAAATTTTCCTCTTCTAGGTTCTTCTGGCAGCTCTAAGAATTAAATTGACATGAGACAGGTTAACAGCAGAATATCAAAGTCATGTCTACATAGATATTAAATCATTTTTATACACCTCAAACTTTTTATTATCCATCCACTCACTCCAATGGGAAAAGTGACCAAAAAAATCAGAAAAGTTGAAATGACCGTTCCTCTTTGAATATATAAACTACAAATTATGTGACACTTCATGGTACATTTCTATAGAAATATTCTCAAATACTTAGACCCTGGACTATACCTGAGTTGATCTATATTTCCAGCAATATGCGAAATTCTTGCTCCAAAATTATTTTAATCTAAATTGACAGAAATTATAAAATACTTATAATAATGTTTGCATGTGAACTTATTTTTTTTAAACTTTTATTTTACTTTTAACTTTTACAGAGTTTTGTTGTTTACAGATATGTATGTTCCCAGATTAGTCATATGTATATCCCCCCCATCTCACCCTTCCAGACCATCACACAGCACCCCTGAAGGATCCCCTTTTCTCACAGAGGAATGACTAGAGCTATTTTCTTCACTTATGATAGTACAGGCCTTCATGCTACTTCCTTTACGCCTCCCACCCTCTGTTCCTTCCCCACAATGCCCATATGTCCACTGTCCATGTCTGTCTTTCCGTCGCTTCACATGTAAACTTATTGAATAATGAAAATTGATAATCTTGGTGTTCATGCCTGTTCGATTCATGTTCATTTACTGTGGTTGAGAACTTCACTCACTGGAAGCCATTTGATTGCCCTAAAAAAAAACTACACTGGATGAATATTTATCAGAGTATGCTGTTTATCCCTTCCTTTGAACTAACTCTACCATAGCATCCATTTTTGGAGGTGGGTAAGAGAAGAAAACTTTTTTTTCAATCTTAGTATAATTTTTAAATTTCTTCAGCATGAAAAGCTTCATTTCCAAGATGGAAAAGGTGTAATTTTTCTCTACTACCACCTGAAAATCAACAGCACAAACAGTAGCCACTGGACTGGATGCTTGTGGTGTGGTTTTCAGTCTCTAAGTTGTGTCCAACTTTTTTTCAACTCCATGGACTGTATTCTCTGTCCATGGGATTTTCTAGAAAAGAACACTGGAGTGTGTTGCCATTTCCTGGAACCCACATCTCCAGTGTCTCTTGCATTGGCAGGTGGGATTTTTTTTATCACTGCACCACTTGGGAAGCCCACTGGATGCTTAAGGACTCCTTAAGCTATGTTTCTCACTCCATGGAAGCCTCAGTGGTTTCACCCATGAAGAAAGCCAATTGCCTTGTCTGGTGATTATCATCTTTGCTGACGCCTTTCTGGATCTCTCTAGTTTTATCCAGATGGCTGCCAGAGCTTCTTCATTCTGGGGACCTTTTCCTTTCCATTCATTGTCCTTGTTCTATCATATTTTCCATAGTATATTTGCCTTTTTTTTTTTTTTTTTTACTGTTGCTGCTATTGTTATTTAGCATAGTATTAAAGTTCCATTTGAGAACTCCAAGTTGAGAATTGTGGGAACATTTTTAAGATTCCTTCAAATTTGAAGTTCTGTCATTCTTTCATACTTTAACAATAGAGAATTAAAAGACTAGGAAATGAAGGAAAAAGGCATAGGACCTTACTTTGCAATATCTGGGTTGAATAATTCGCATTAATGCATAGCTATAAATAAATAATAGGGTTCCTCAATAAAGAAATAAATAAAGGAAGGGCATGGGGTCACTTTCGCTAGAAATCATGAAAATTGCAATACTTATCTGTCTAAACTAGTTTAGAGATAGTCTCACCTGAAGGCAAGGGGATTGACCAGACAAGCTCTCAAGACATCCTACACCCCAAATCCATAATCTTCCATTAGCATAGACATTGATCTGAATGCTTGATCCTTGTGGGTCAGAGCAGTGGAAAAAACCACACTGCCTTGCCAATTTAGAGAAAACAAATTTGTTTTGATAGATTTATTCTCCTTTCATTTAATTTTTCCCTCCAGACACTCTTTTATTCCCTTTATTGAGTTTGTTTAGAGAGCAAGCCCATGGTATTGAGCTTCTTTCCCCTGAAACTTTTTAAAAGGGATACTAAGATGTCTGAGAGAAGTTCAATTAAGTTTAAATTAATTTTTACAAGTTGCCTGCATATGCCAGAGTTCCCCAAACACCTCTTTTTAGAAAGAAGTTGATTTTTATCTCTAAGTTGTGTCCAACTTTTTCAACTCCATGGACTGTATTCTCTGTCCATGGATTTTCTAGAAAAGAACACTGGAGTGTGTTGCCATTTCCTGGAACCCACATCTCCAGTGTCTCTTGCATTGGCAGGTGGGATTTTTTTTATCACTGCACCACTTGGGAAGCCCACTGGATGCTTAAGGACTCCTTAAGCTATGTTTCTCACTCCATGGAAGCCTCAGTGGTTTCACCCATGAAGAAAGCCAATTGCCTTGTCTGGTGATTATCATCTTTGCTGACGCCTTTCTGGATCTCTCTAGTTTTATCCAGATGGCTGCCAGAGCTTCTTCATTCTGGGGACCTTTTCCTTTCCATTCATTGTCCTTGTTCTATCATATTTTCCATAGTATATTTGCCTTTTTTTTTTTTTTTTTTACTGTTGCTGCTATTGTTATTTAGCATAGTATTAAAGTTCCATTTGAGAACTCCAAGTTGAGAATTGTGGGAACATTTTTAAGATTCCTTCAAATTTGAAGTTCTGTCATTCTTTCATACTTTAACAATAGAGAATTAAAAGACTAGGAAATGAAGGAAAAAGGCATAGGACCTTACTTTGCAATATCTGGGTTGAATAATTCGCATTAATGCATAGCTATAAATAAATAATAGGGTTCCTCAATAAAGAAATAAATAAAGGAAGGGCATGGGGTCACTTTCGCTAGAAATCATGAAAATTGCAATACTTATCTGTCTAAACTAGTTTAGAGATAGTCTCACCTGAAGGCAAGGGGATTGACCAGACAAGCTCTCAAGACATCCTACACCCCAAATCCATAATCTTCCATTAGCATAGACATTGATCTGAATGCTTGATCCTTGTGGGTCAGAGCAGTGGAAAAAACCACACTGCCTTGCCAATTTAGAGAAAACAAATTTGTTTTGATAGATTTATTCTCCTTTCATTTAATTTTTCCCTCCAGACACTCTTTTATTCCCTTTATTGAGTTTGTTTAGAGAGCAAGCCCATGGTATTGAGCTTCTTTCCCCTGAAACTTTTTAAAAGGGATACTAAGATGTCTGAGAGAAGTTCAATTAAGTTTAAATTAATTTTTACAAGTTGCCTGCATATGCCAGAGTTCCCCAAACACCTCTTTTTAGAAAGAATTGTTTGATTATTTAAGCCAGGAGACAGAAAACAAACTGAATTTTAAAAAAAGAAAACTTATATTCTAAAACAGAAATCAGACCTACCTCATAAGGTTCCAAGTGGTTATTACTATCAACTGTTTAAAAAACAAACAGTGTTTTATATGAATCTCATATCATGCTTCTTAGCCTGTGGCAGAAATGATATGAATTTTAGATGTGTATCTACTAAGAATCACATTGATTCTGTTTTAATATATCATCATATGGTTTTAAACTTTGTGTAATACCATGACATATTATTATATCCAAAAGAATTTATTATAAGCTACAATTCCTACTAGACATCTAGAATTGTCAAAAAAAAAAAGTGTATTTTTGTTTGTTTGCCATTAGTCTTTCTATTACTCTTCATTTAGTGCTACTTATTTCCATATGGAAAGAGAACATATTATTTCAATAATCTAAACCCAAATTGTAATGGTACATTGCAATCTTACTCTGATTTCTCTTCCAGCTTTGATATTTATCTGTCCCTCTTGGTATCTTTCCACCCAGGTTCATCAGTTCCCTTTTTTTTCTTTTTCATTTAAAACCTTAATCATGAATTAGATATAATACAAATATCAATAGTTTATAAATAACTGTTGAATTACATTAATTCAATGCAATCAAATGGTTTGTCTTTTATTATTTATTAAAAAGAGGTTATAGATTTGTTTTGGTTTTGGCAAGAGAATGACACATAGGAAATTTCTATTTTAAAACCACTGCTGGAATCTTACCTGGTTTCAGGTTTCTAAGCAAATTTTTCCACTTTTAGACCAGTTACAACCTAACATTGTATTTCCCTTTATTCAGAGATATTGTTTATTTCTCAATATCTTCTAAAAAACAAAACAAAACAAAAAAACAAAAACCAAAAACTCAAACTATATATAGCATTGTCAGTTTGCAACCTCTGGAGTTCCCCAGGTGAAATCTGAAACTAGGTCCCAGACTCAAAGGGCAAGAAGGGACCAAAGAAAAAGGTACTGGGCTTCCCTGGTGGTCCAGTGGGTAAGGACACCGCCTTGCAGTGCCAGGGGCGCTGGTTTGATCCCTGGCCTGGGAAGATCCTATGTGCCACAGAGCGGCTGGGCTGATGTGTCCAACTACCTAGGTGGAGCTCTGGAGCGCATGTGCCTAGAGCTGGTGCTCTGCGATGAGAGAGGCCACTGCAATGGGAGGCCCACACAGGCCAAAGAACAAAAAGATGAATGAATGAAAGATCAAACATCAATAGAAGTGGCCAAAAAAAGAAAAAAGAAAGAAAAAGGCACACCAGATGGCCCCAGATTGGTAGGTTGTGGGTTTAATAAGCAAGGGAACTTACACAAAAGGCTTGTCTTTAGTGGCCCTCAAGACAAGTAGATCTCCATACCTGCCAGAATCTTCATAGTTTACATAGAGGCCTTAATTGGATTCAGTCATATTCAATCCAAACTGTCTCAACAACTTACCTTCCTCTCTCAAGTTTGCATCCTTCAAACAGCTCTTACTACATCAGAATGGTTGGCAGGATGTACATTCCAAGGACAGAGGAGGTGGTGAGGAGCCTCTGATCACCCAGGTCAACCAATGGTCACATTCTCTCCTCCAACAAGCACAGACACATGTACACACAAACCTGTTCCTGTTTTGTGTTACTGTGATTGTTTCCTCTATTCATTAATGAAATATATGCTTAATTTGAATATATCTTCAATAATTGACAATGCAGATAAAGAAGAGATTACAGATCAAAATAAATATTAAAACAAAAAATATGATATAGAGGGCTGGTACAATAAAGCAAAAATCAAAGAAGTTAGCTCTCCAATTAAAAATAAATTTCAACTTGAGTAATTATAAAGTTGAATCTTCTGTGTTAGATAAAAATGGTATAAAGATTAATTTACAGGTTAAAAATTAAGAGGAGGCAGAGTTAATACATTACCACTGGCATATTCATAACCATCACACAGTTTACCATATTGCTTTTACCATGTGCATTTTTCATTCATTTTCACATCTATTCATCATAACCTTATGAGGCAGTTATATTTAGTATGCCTGTACTATAGATGAGAATGTTTAGGCTTAGAGAATTCAGTGAAACTCTCAGGGTGAAAAATAGACTAAAATTGAATCTCTCTGAATCCATGTTGCAATTTGACATAGTATAGTACCTGGTATATAGAAAACATTATCTAAGCATTAATAATTTTACCATACTTTTTATTGCTATTATTATTTTATTATTTGAGTATTAGATTTTTTTAAAATAGTTGTAACAATAAGTAATGTACATACAGAATTCTGCAAAAAGATGACTTGGTAAAATGTTGTCTTCTTATTTTTTCTTATTTATCAATAAATTAAGGAAATATATTGAATAAAAAGTTAAAATAAAATGGAAATATCTAGTACTCTTCATAGGGACTCAAAAACTGATTGAAAAGTAACAAATATGTCACTATCCAGTCTGGCAAGTTTTCAACATTATCAGTGTAGTTAGTATTATTATATCATCTAAAATAATAATGCATTTTGATACTTCGTCACTGTCATTTACACTAGAGAGGGTGAGAAGATAAAGGCTGGCCCAATTAGAATGCCAATTTACTAAATACTGAAGGCTTATTTTTCACATCTGTTGTTAATAAAAACAAAGAGACATTGAAATACAACACAAAGTACATGGTAAAGCTGTTGTCCACTAAAATGTTGGGAGAACTTTATATGCTTTAAGTAGAATGATAGGGAAAAAAAAAAAAAAAGCCAAAATCAGATAGAAAGCTATCTGTATAAGAAAAGCAGTAGATGTAAAGGAAGAGGACATGAAAAATAATCCACATTTAGAACATACTTGGTCAATCTGAAATTATTCCATTATAACATTTTAACCTGGAGAATTTAAAATACACTCTATTTGCTACTGTAAATTTATTCATTGCTAACATATTTCTGAGTTTCATGCCACCTTATTAAGGGGATCTTAGAAATCTGGGGAGGAAATTTAATTTTTTTTTTTGTCTTTAAGAGAGCTCTTAACCAAATTCTGGAGGCCACTTGTTCATTAATGATAAACTCTCCTCCATCAAGATATAGAATAAGAAATCATTGGCAATGACAACACTCCATTGAGTAATTTGAAGCTGTTGCCTTCCAGTTGGGCTGATGTGATTAATTAACCCATCAGCAAGCTCAGCTCTCTGATGAACAGTAGCTGTGTAGCAGTGAATCTCAAGGAGATCTTGAACTTTTCGAGGATCTTGAACTAAAATTTCTTCTCAGACAAGTGGCCTAATTGAATTTCAATGAACTGGAAATCAAAGCTTTCTAGACTTTTTAATTTCCATAAGTACAATTTTCTTTCTTTTAATATTTTTCCTCTTAAGTGTTACAAGTGTATATAATGAGATCATATATCTTGATATTTGGGGAGCTCCAAATTTCCCAGAATAAAATTACTTGCTTTATTTCAAATCAACTTTACTGATGAGGCTCACTTACACTCTATTAGTATCCTCTTATTTGCAGTTTACTAAGGTATGCAGCATTATTTCGTGTCCTTGTTATTAAATGAGTTTGAAAACCAGTGCATATGAACCATCTGATGACTTGACAATAGAGATATGTTGACACCACACCCGCCCACCCAGAGATTTTGATTCAGCTAGACTGAAGTTTATTTTGAAAATCATCTCAGGCAATTCAAATGCATAACTAGATTTGTAAGTGTAAGAAAATTTAGTGACAGATTAGGTTTCTTTTAGCAATGGCATATTCTGACTTAAAATTGATTTTCATGTGTTTTTGTCTGTATTTTTATTAAGAATTTTATGCTTTAAAAAGTAAAGAAAAAGGGGAAAAAAAAAGGGGCCAAAATCAGATAGAAAGCTATCTGTATAAGAAAAGCAGTAGATGTAAAGGAAGAGGACATGAAAAATAATCCACATTTAGAACATACTTGGTCAATCTGAAATTATTCCATTATAACATTTTAACCTGGAGAATTTAAAATACACTCTATTTGCTACTGTAAATTTATTCATTGCTAACATATTTCTGAGTTTCATGCCACCTTATTAAGGGGATCTTAGAAATCTGGGGAGGAAATTTAATTTTTTTTTTTGTCTTTAAGAGAGCTCTTAACCAAATTCTGGAGGCCACTTGTTCATTAATGATAAACTCTCCTCCATCAAGATATAGAATAAGAAATCATTGGCAATGACAACACTCCATTGAGTAATTTGAAGCTGTTGCCTTCCAGTTGGGCTGATGTGATTAATTAACCCATCAGCAAGCTCAGCTCTCTGATGAACAGTAGCTGTGTAGCAGTGAATCTCAAGGAGATCTTGAACTTTTCGAGGATCTTGAACTAAAATTTCTTCTCAGACAAGTGGCCTAATTGAATTTCAATGAACTGGAAATCAAAGCTTTCTAGACTTTTTAATTTCCATAAGTACAATTTTCTTTCTTTTAATATTTTTCCTCTTAAGTGTTACAAGTGTATATAATGAGATCATATATCTTGATATTTGGGAGCTCCAAATTTCCCAGAATAAAATTACTTGCTTTATTTCAAATCAACTTTACTGATGAGGCTCACTTACACTCTATTAGTATCCTCTTATTTGCAGTTTACTAAGGTATGCAGCATTATTTCGTGTCCTTGTTATTAAATGAGTTTGAAAACCAGTGCATATGAACCATCTGATGACTTGACAATAGAGATATGTTGACACCACACCCCCGCCCACCCAGAGATTTTGATTCAGCTAGACTGAAGTTTATTTTGAAAATCATCTCAGGCAATTCAAATGCATAACTAGATTTGTAAGTGTAAGAAAATTTAGTGACAGATTAGGTTTCTTTTAGCAATGGCATATTCTGATTTAAAATTGATTTTCATGTGTTTTTGTCTGTATTTTTATTAAGAATTTACTGAAATTTTTTTATTGAAATATCAATAATCTGTCTTATTCAGAGGATCCATTTGATTTATCAATTATAACGAAAATAACGCTGCCATCGCAATGAGTCTAAGGAAGTTTCTGTCAACAACGCGATGCAGGGAGCTTAGCTCATTACTCTGTGATAATCTAGAGGGGTGGGATGGGGAGGGTGATGGGGACGTGGGAGGGGCGCTCAAGAGGGAGGGGATGTATGTATACTTATAGCTGATTCACACTGGTGTACAGCAGAAGGCACAACATTGTAAAACAATGTGCCCCAATTAAAAATAAATTTTAAAAAACGTGATGCTTCATCTATTTATTAAGCAAATACATGCATTTAAAAGATCTCATACTGTCTGTTGAAATATTACTGTTGAAATTCAATTTGAACACAAGAACAGAGATGAATACCACATTGCATGAAGCAAATGTTCTATCTAATATAACCTCTCTCCCACAGTGTACCTGAATCATTTAATGGGAGAATATAGTTTGTTATCCACAATATCAACTGCATGGGAAGAGCAGGTCCAGTAGAGAGACTGTAATTCCTCTTAGATATATAGAACTCCTTTAAAAAGTTTTAATTCTGTGGCAGAAACTGTAGGTCAGGTAACCCCAATACGCGTTTTCCAAATCTTTATCCTCTACTTACCTCCAAACTATATGTGAGGTAAAAGGTAAATTCTTTTTGATTTAAATGCCAGGTAAAGAGTTCTGGCTAAATAAACATGTAGATGGGTTGAGATATAAATGAGATGCCTGGAACTAGGCCACCATTTTGCATCCTTGTGGGAAATAAAAATAGAATGACAGAAATTCCAGCCTGACTTTGTATTTATGCCGTGAATCAGTTCCTGTAGCAAATTATATATGTATACATATAAATGAAATGTTATTTGAGAAAAGTGGATTCCCATAGAACACAGAGTTATTTGGATCTTTTCTTGCACTCTTAACTGTTTCTACCTAATAGAACGTCCAACAGCCCTAATTTCGTCCATTCAGTCATGAAAGAACCAAAGTCATCTTGATATTTAAAAAGGAATAAGCTTCTTGATGTTCTATTTCTGAAAAAGTAAAATACATAATCAATATTTGAGTCTTTCAATATTTAAAGTATTGCTCTCTATGGCCTTTTTTTTCCACCAATGATTATTAATCATTAAGTTTAGAACACAATGTTTTCATAATACTTAGAATGGTGTTTGGACGTTTCTGGTGGTCTAGTGGTTAAAAATCCATCTGCCAATGCAAGAGACACAGGTTGGATCCCTGGTCTGGGAAGTTTCCACATGCCTCAGGACAACAAAACCTGTGAACCCCAACTACTGAACTCATGCTCTAGAGTTCACAAGCTTCAAGTACTGAGCCCATGTGCCCTAGACCAAGTGCTCTGCAACAAGAGAAACCACCAAAACTAGAGAGTAGCCCTAGGTAACCACAACTAAAGAAAGCGCGCTGGCAGCAACAAAGATCCAGTGTAGCCAAAGATAGATAGATAGATGGATAAATAGATAGATAGATAGATAGACAGACAAATAAATAAACAATTTTTTAAAAAGAATGATGTTAATATATACAGCTCATTGTATAGGTCTTTGTATTAGTTATCTGAGTAATGAGATTCCTGCCATTATACATAAAGGCCATCTTTATTCATAATCCATGTTTTGCCTAGGATGTTCAAGCATCTAAAAGGAATTCCAAAGCTGGCCAATATGTGTATGTTTGTTTTTAATCATCAGCACAAATACACCAAGGAAAGTAATATGATCATTTATTTTTGTTGCAAATGCCTAGCTTATTGATTCTTTGGCATTGGTCAAACAGAGAGTGATGAGAAACAGTTCTCATCCACTTCCATTAAGAATCTAAACTAACAGGAATGAAAAGGAAGAAACATCACAATTTCTCTTAATAACTCATGATGGTCATGGGCAGTGACATCTTTCTTTTCTTAAATTACTTGTGTTCTAATTTCATTCAATCTCCTTCTTTTTGTTCAATCCTCAGAACAAGTAGCTACCTGATCAGTAACATTTATATTCTTTAAGCTATTTCCTGGAACAGCAACCACTGGATATTAATGTTGAGAAATGAACAAAAAAAGAGTGAGTATGATTTATATTCTCTTTTGATATCATGTAAAAAATTCATTATGTGACTTTATTATTTTTCCATACTTTGTTTTAATATCATGGAATTTCTTTTGAAGTATATAAACCTTATATGAGCTAAATAATACTAAGAGGTCCCTTAGCATTTGTCAAATGCCAGATAATGATCATTTGTAAATGACATATTTTTTGCATGAAGATAAGTGGTAGTGCTGAATTACTATATTCAGTGATTCAGCAAAAATGCTGAAGTCACTTTATTCTCCAAAGTAGATAAGGGATGATTGCTAAAGAATAAACAGTATTATTAAGTGCTTAAAGGAGAGAATTAACAGTGATTGATAATTGTGGTACTGGGTGCTTTCTCACATATGGATTATTGAAAAGGGTAGGCACTATAACGACTAATATTTTAGTGTGTCTTGGAAAGGCTAAGGTGCACACTTAGTACCACATAACTCGTAAGTAGAGAAGCCTGGTTTTTGACCCAATTTGATGTCAGAGTCAGTACTGTTTTCATAAACCCTTGGGGGTTTTCTTTTTCATGCATTTTTAGAATTTATTTTTCTAGCATCTAGACTATCCCAAACTTTAAAATTATTTGGTCCAAGTTAACATTAAACGGGGACAGTTCTTTAAACATAATAGATGATAAAAATAAATATTTGTTAAAAGGAAAGAATTTATTAAAATATGTAACCAATTCTATAGCACCGTGCATGTAGCAGTCATACCTAACTTGGAAACTACAACATTTAGCAAGCACCTCCAGTGTAGTGTGTATATATTGTTGATTTAGGGGTAAAAATAAATATTATATCATGGCTTACAGCATGTGCTCTGGAATCAGCCGGCTGAAGGTGGAATTTTGGTTTTTGGTCCCTTCTAGCTCTGTGACTCAGAGAGGAGTTTAACCTTTGGTGTTTAATTTCTTCAACTGTAAAATGTTAGCAGTAATTGGAATTATTGTTGATTTCTTGCTTTCTTCTGGGCAGGCCAAACTCTTTGGAATGATGAAAAGAGTAAGATACTAATCCAAGCAACAGGCTGCCAAAATAACCCATTATCAAGGATATAGGAGAGTGAGCATCTCCCATTTATCAGTCCTTGGTTTCATTCATGGAGCTATGTCAGTGAGGCAATGGGAATGTATAACAATCAGACTTTTAAAAAAATTTTTGGACTTCCCTGGTGGTCCGGTGGGTAAAGAGTCCAGCTTGAAGGACGAGGGGCACCGGTTCAATCCCTGGCCCAGACGCAGAGCGGCTGGACCAGTGTGTTCAATAACAAGCCAGCGCACTGGAGCACATGTGCCGAGAGCCAATGTTCTGCAATGAGAGAGGTCACTGCAAAGGGAGACCCACACAGGCCAAAGAATAAAAATGGATGAAAATAAATAAATAAATAATTTAAAAAGCCAAAATTTAAAAAAAAATGAATAAAGTTTTGACCCAAGTTGTGATTTGAGGAGGAATAGTAAGTCTTTAGCTTCCTAGATGTTTTCTAGAGTGTGGTATATGAAAATGGATGAGTGAATCAGGAAATAATTTCAGGATTTTGAAATGTTTTGAATAAAAAGTAGCTTTGAGCTGGACAAAGAAGGTAGAAAAAACATCCTAGGTAAAAGGAGCATGACATGTAAAATTCATAGAAACAAACCAGCATAATTACATTTTTAAGGAGGTATAAGTAAATATGGGTATAATGGGACAAAAATTATATATGGCAGGATGTTAGAGAGATAGGTAGAGGTCAGATCATTAAAAGTCTTGGTCAAGCTAAGGATTTCATTCTTTATATTTAAAGTGATTGGAGCAAGACTGTATCAAAGGCAGTGAGACCATTTAGGAGACAAATATGACCATTTAGGAGACAATGAGACAAATCAGAAAAATTCCCTTTATTTGTATTTATTTATGTTTATGTGTTTGAAGCAATTTAGCACATACATACACACACGCATGTCTATTATGCCCAAGATGTCAAGTGCTTTTTTCATGAAAGGATGTTGTATTTTGTCAAATACTTTTTCTGCCTCTGTTGAGATGATCATATTATTTTTGTCTTTGAGTCTACTAATTTGGTATATTATGTTTATTGATTCATATATCTTAAAACATTTCAGGGGAAATTCCACTTGATCACGGTGTATAATCATTTTAGTGTGTTGTTGAATTTGATTTACTAGTATTTTGCTGAAAACTTTTGTGTCTGTTCATCAGACATATATTTTTTTATAATGTCTTTTTCTGGTTTTTGTATCAAGGTTACTTGTGCCTCCCAAAATGAGTCTGGAAATGTTTCCTCCTCTTCAATTTTGTAAAGAGTTTGATATGAATTGGGATTAATTTACCTGTTTGATAGAATTCACCAGTGAAATTATCTGGTCCTGGATTTTGGTTTTGGGAAGTTTTTGGTTTATTGATTCAGTCTCAAAGATTTCATTTAAAATTTACAGACTACTTACTGAATTATTAGAAATAGATGAAAAAAAATAGGTGATAATAGGGGAGATTTTAAATTACATTGGTTTGGTTTTAATAAAATCAGGTTGTTACAACACATATCTTTATTTCTTTCTACTCCTTCTATCATTTGAAAAAAAGACTTGCCAAAAGAAATAATATCGACTGAAGCATATTAACTCAGATTTCAAAATGGAATAATTTGCAAATGGAATCTATCTCATTGCAATCAGAAACCAAATGTCTTAAAATAGATAGTGGATATACACTGGATAAACATGGTACATTTAATAAGTCCAAAGAATATTGTCTTTTTTTCACATGCATAAAATTAACAGGATTCTTATTTAAATGAACTTTCCAAAATGCTAAAGTCAGATAAGATATACTTTAACCCATGTGCTTTGACATCCCTTTATTATATGATTTACATTAATCATTTAAAACAAAGGGGCCCAGACTTTCAGAGAGGCAACTATTAAAAATGCATTTGCCTATAAAATTTATAATGAATACTTGCTCCTGTTATTAAGGAAGATAAATTAACCAATATGGGAGAATTAAAAATAAGATAATAATACATTACACTCAACATTTTATGTAGATTTCTATCAGTAATATTCTTTCCCTGTCTTAAATATGAATGCAATTTGCATAGTAATTCTATTTTAAAGTAGGAAAAAAAGGGAGGAAAAAACATTTTTGATATTGTTAAGAACAGAAGCACTGTTTTGTTGTATTTTTCCTTATCTCTTTTTAACATAAAAATTGGTGAATCTATGTCTCTATGAACAATTGGTTGAATAATTTTGAACTAGCTACTGAGCCAAGCACCATTTTGTGTCTGTTCATCAGACATATATTTTTATAATGTCTTTTTCTGGTTTTTGTATCAAGGTTACTTGTGCCTCCCAAAATGAGTCTGGAAATGTTTCCTCCTCTTCAATTTTGTAAAGAGTTTGATATGAATTGGGATTAATTTACCTGTTTGATAGAATTCACCAGTGAAATTATCTGGTCCTGGATTTTGGTTTTGGGAAGTTTTTGGTTTATTGATTCAGTCTCAAAGATTTCATTTAAAATTTACAGACTACTTACTGAATTATTAGAAATAGATGAAAAAAAATAGGTGATAATAGGGGAGATTTTAAATTACATTGGTTTGGTTTTAATAAAATCAGGTTGTTACAACACATATCTTTATTTCTTTCTACTCCTTCTATCATTTGAAAAAAAGACTTGCCAAAAGAAATAATATCGACTGAAGCATATTAACTCAGATTTCAAAATGGAATAATTTGCAAATGGAATCTATCTCATTGCAATCAGAAACCAAATGTCTTAAAATAGATAGTGGATATACACTGGATAAACATGGTACATTTAATAAGTCCAAAGAATATTGTCTTTTTTTCACATGCATAAAATTAACAGGATTCTTATTTAAATGAACTTTCCAAAATGCTAAAGTCAGATAAGATATACTTTAACCCATGTGCTTTGACATCCCTTTATTATATGATTTACATTAATCATTTAAAACAAAGGGGCCCAGACTTTCAGAGAGGCAACTATTAAAAATGCATTTGCCTATAAAATTTATAATGAATACTTGCTCCTGTTATTAAGGAAGATAAATTAACCAATATGGGAGAATTAAAAATAAGATAATAATACATTACACTCAACATTTTATGTAGATTTCTATCAGTAATATTCTTTCCCTGTCTTAAATATGAATGCAATTTGCATAGTAATTCTATTTTAAAGTAGGAAAAAAAGGGAGGAAAAAACATTTTTGATATTGTTAAGAACAGAAGCACTGTTTTGTTGTATTTTTCCTTATCTCTTTTTAACATAAAAATTGGTGAATCTATGTCTCTATGAACAATTGGTTGAATAATTTTGAACTAGCTACTGAGCCAAGCACCATTTTCAGCTCAGTGCAGCTGTCAGAAAAATTAATTTACTAAACTTTCTATGTTTTTTCTTTGCTGATCTTTTTATAATTGAATATGCAATGAAATTCAGCAAAAAAGATCAAAATATTTGTGCTTGTCATTTAGAGAATACAATGCCATGCAAACAAATGCTCAAGTGAATGGTATAGGTATGTGTTTTCAGGAAGGAGAAAACTTAGAAATGATGACAGAGATTAGCTAGAATGTGCCAGTGACCTTACAATTAGAATGAACCCCAAGCTACATAACATGGTGGAAGAAATAAGAAGGTAAAAGATGCAGTACATAATAAAGTCCTTGATTTTCATTTGTGTCTTGACCCACATTTTGTGCAAGTAATCATAAACAAGGCATTGACATTGGGCCTTTTTCCTCAAAGATAATCCAACAATAAAGCTAGATATATTGGATTGGCAATTATAATATAATTTTTCAAGTATACTTGAGAAATTCAGTGATCATTTGTTACTTTTGGTTTTTTGTCTATTACTCACCCACTTAACCATTTTAAGTGCTCGATGACCTTTCTTCTCATTCATAAACATGCAAGAAAATACAAATAAAGTAACATTCAAGGCTGGCTGACCTTTTATAGATTTCTAAAACCTCAAACTTTCATTTATTTTTCTCCTAAAAGTGTATAAATCATAATAAAGCAGGGTATATGATGATGAGTTAACTTTGGCTATGACATAAATTTATGTCTTCACTAAAGAGTCTACATTTTGGCAGAAAACAAAATTCTTTAAAGCAATTATCCTTCAATTTAAAAAAAAAAAAAAAAAGGAGTCTAACATGAGGACCATTCCCTTTCTGTTCATCAACTGTGCAGCCATTTCCAGACAGGTGAGATGAGAACTCAAGATTTAGAAGATTTTAACCCTGAATTAGAAAGGATTTTGGTCTTCAAAATGAACATCAGCAGAATCAAAAATGATCTTTTCCTTGTATACTACCTAAATCACATATGTTCTTATTTAAGTGGAAACTGTAAGTGGAAGAAGCCAAACTCACCTAAGTGACAAATTTGAAGCCATATAGGCATTGTGATCCCACTATTGCTTATATTCTCCTCTATTTCACTAACAATTAGTGTATTTTTTTTATAGTAGTTTCCTGCATTTTTTTATATTTTCTTCAACTATAGTACACAAAATCACAGAGTACATGCCCTATATCTCCTTTGCTACTGTTTACTAGAGCTGTTCTATAACGAAATTAGAATACTAGGACTCTATATCTTCAATAACAATTGATTGGTATACTTTAATAGTTTTTAAAAATACCTACAATCTCTGAGTATGTATTGCCATTAGACCAAAGGAGTAAAAACATTCAGGTCATTTATTTGATTATGTGCTTGCAGAATACAAACATCATCTCTTCAATAATTCAATTATCTAGCTGCACGTAATTATTTGGTCAGTTTATCTAGAGAGGGCATTGAAATTACTCTTGGGGAAACAGCCACATCATTGTCTTTGAAAGAGTAGTTTTATAGCTAAAGAAGGACATTTCTCCATTAAACCTTGGTATGTTTTGCAGTTAGCTCAAAGCAGAGTCTGATGTGTGATGTTTATTTTTATAACCAAAAATCTTTGCTTTTTAAATTGTTTTCTTAATATTTTAAAAATATTTAAAATCTCTCAGCCATTTATGATTTATGATTGCTTTGGCCATTTGCGATTTGGCCATTTGGACATTTATGATTGCTTTGGCTGTGTGTATTATGAATTTTTTTTAAGTTTTTGCTATCTTTTTTTATAAATTGCTTTTTTAATATTTATTTATTTGTTTTCACCCATCTTTATTCTTCGGCCTGTGTGGGCCTCCCATTGCTGTGGCCTCTCTCATTGTAGAGCACCGGCTCTGGGCACATGTGCTCCAGAGCTCTGGCTCGTAATTGGACACATCAGTCCAACTGCTCCATGGCACGTGGGATCTTCCCAGCCCAGGAAACAAACCAGTGCTCCTTGCACTGCAAGGCAGACTCTTTACCCACTGGACCACCAGGAAAGCCCTATCATTCTTTTTTAATTGTCTGGGGATTCCTGTGGCTCTTAGGAAGCTGACTCCATCCATATATCCAAAGGGAAATCAGGAGGTAGTATAACCAGTCAGCACATTGCTTCTCTGTGAATATACTGATTTAAGCTGCTTTGGTTCCAGTAACTCATATTCTTTACTTGAAACTCTGGGACTTAGAGCTTCTAAGGCCTTATGCAAGCTTCACCCTTGTTAACTCTGAGCCCTCCCCCTATTAAACTCTCCCTTGCTCACTCCACTCCAGCCCCACTGATTTCCTTGCTCTCTAGAGCAAGTCGGTCACAGTTCTGCCTCAAGTCTTTGCATGGGATGTTTCCTCCGCATAGAATACTCTTCCTAAAGATAACTGTAAGATTGACCTCATTACTTCAAGTTTTTGTAAAAATGTACCTTCTCAATGAAGCCTACCCTGAAGACAACATTTAAACAGTCAGTCTACCCAGAGCTTCCAATCAGTGTCTATTTTGTGTTAGACATTTGTTGTAAAAATGCTTTCTGTATCCCTCACAGTGCTGAACCTAACGCTGGACAAGTCAAAGATATTAAATAAATACTGATTGGATTATTTGGTGACTATAGCAAATTCACGTAACATTCATGAAATATTTAACAGTGCAAGCTAAGAAAACAAATGCAAGAAGAACACATTAGGAAGTCAGTTCCATATATGTATGTGATTCACACAAATGCACACTATCTAACACCTATTTTAGGTCATGTTTTATGAAAATGTCTCAGAATCTGCTTGAGAGAGCAGAAAAGAAGGCAGGAATATGGTAAAACATATAGGTTACTAGTTCCTGAATCTCCATTTATTCAGAAAAGTAGAGGTTCAAAGGAGGGTACACAAATACATACCTTTAGAAATTTGAAAAAAAACTTCTTTATACTATGGGTGTTAGATATGTGATCAATTGTTACATTCTCAAGTGAAAAATAATTTTGTCTGGATCACATTCCCAATTATAAAATCACCATATATTTTGTTTACATTGAGGAACAAGATATTTTAAGACACTCTGTTAGAGTTAGTTGTATAATCGCTCCTTGCACTGCAAGGCAGACTCTTTACCCACTGGACCACCAGGAAAGCCCTATCATTCTTTTTTAATTATCTGGGGATTCCTGTGGCTCTTAGGAAGCTGACTCCATCCATATATCCAAAGGGAAATCAGGAGGTAGTATAACCAGTCAGCACATTGCTTCTCTGTGAATATACTGATTTAAGCTGCTTTGGTTCCAGTAACTCATATTCTTTACTTGAAACTCTGGGACTTAGAGCTTCTAAGGCCTTATGCAAGCTTCACCCTTGTTAACTCTGAGCCCTCCCCCTATTAAACTCTCCCTTGCTCACTCCACTCCAGCCCCACTGATTTCCTTGCTCTCTAGAGCAAGTCGGTCACAGTTCTGCCTCAAGTCTTTGCATGGGATGTTTCCTCCGCATAGAATACTCTTCCTAAAGATAACTGTAAGATTGACCTCATTACTTCAAGTTTTTGTAAAAATGTACCTTCTCAATGAAGCCTACCCTGAAGACAACATTTAAACAGTCAGTCTACCCAGAGCTTCCAATCAGTGTCTATTTTGTGTTAGACATTTGTTGTAAAAATGCTTTCTGTATCCCTCACAGTGCTGAACCTAACGCTGGACAAGTCAAAGATATTAAATAAATACTGATTGGATTATTTGGTGACTATAGCAAATTCACGTAACATTCATGAAATATTTAACAGTGCAAGCTAAGAAAACAAATGCAAGAAGAACACATTAGGAAGTCAGTTCCATATATGTATGTGATTCACACAAATGCACACTATCTAACACCTATTTTAGGTCATGTTTTATGAAAATGTCTCAGAATCTGCTTGAGAGAGCAGAAAAGAAGGCAGGAATATGGTAAAACATATAGGTTACTAGTTCCTGAATCTCCATTTATTCAGAAAAGTAGAGGTTCAAAGGAGGGTACACAAATACATACCTTTAGAAATTTGAAAAAAAACTTCTTTATACTATGGGTGTTAGATATGTGATCAATTGTTACATTCTCAAGTGAAAAATAATTTTGTCTGGATCACATTCCCAATTATAAAATCACCATATATTTTGTTTACATTGAGGAACAAGATATTTTAAGACACTCTGTTAGAGTTAGTTGTATAATCAAAAATATGAAAATAAAAGGCTTGTTTCACAATGCATTGAAGTTAATAGGATCCTTTCACTTGAAATGTCATTCAGTGATATCAAGTTTTCCACATCCTAGTAGAGTGACACTTACACCCAGAAAGGAGAAACAGAGGAAAGCATCTATCAGTGATGCTTTCTGGACATTTGCAAACATGGAATCTATTCTCTCAAAGGCATGGCACCTTGCCATGTCCAGTAGACTCCTTAGAACAATGATTAAGTACATGATTTACCAATAGATCATAGCAAATAGAAACATTTCTTCTTTTTAATAATAGTAGCTTCTGTCTGTCTAAAACTAAATTCATTTATTCATTCTGACACACACACACATTTTGTGAGTTTAAGGGAGAGTTTCCACCTTGTTTAATTATCAAAATACCTTAATGAAGATTCAAGTTTCCCATGGTAAAAAATACTCTTAGTATCACATAATGACATAACTAGGTTATCCTTGCCATCGATAGTCATTTGAAACACTTCTCAGTAACTAAATGTAGTCTCCCTTGAATGCGAATTTGGCTAACAACCGGAAAACTCTGTGCTCAATTATTTTCTTCATCATGTACTGATAGCTTGAAAACTTAGACTGATATTTTACACAAAGAATCTATCTTATAAAGTTGTTGGAAACTTTCATTTAGAGATAACAAGTACACTCTGTCCCTGCTGTGTTTTTCCAAGAGCTGGGACAGTTGGGTTTTTTTTGACAATTTGCAGCTACAGCATTTATATTCATTACAAAGCAGATGGAAATCATTTACTTACAAAGAGAGCATAGAACTTTAAATGGCAACCTTTACCTTCTGAGTTATTATTATTATTATTTTAGGAGAAACAGCAGTCTATGACAAGACCACAGATGACAGACAATCTCTGTTTCCACTTAATCTGATTAAATAAGAACACAGTTTGTCCTTACCCACTCCCAGTAGCCTTACTAGGGCTAATACAACAGATGTTTGTCACCCAGCTAGTCACATGATTGCTTTTCACTCTGGTGAACTTCCCAATTATAAAATCACCATATATTTTGTTTACATTGAGGAACAAGATATTTTAAGACACTCTGTTAGAGTTAGTTGTATAATCAAAAATATGAAAATAAAAGGCTTGTTTCACAATGCATTGAAGTTAATAGGATCCTTTCACTTGAAATGTCATTCAGTGATATCAAGTTTTCCACATCCTAGTAGAGTGACACTTACACCCAGAAAGGAGAAACAGAGGAAAGCATCTATCAGTGATGCTTTCTGGACATTTGCAAACATGGAATCTATTCTCTCAAAGGCATGGCACCTTGCCATGTCCAGTAGACTCCTTAGAACAATGATTAAGTACATGATTTACCAATAGATCATAGCAAATAGAAACATTTCTTCTTTTTAATAATAGTAGCTTCTGTCTGTCTAAAACTAAATTCATTTATTCATTCTGACACACACACACATTTTGTGAGTTTAAGGGAGAGTTTCCACCTTGTTTAATTATCAAAATACCTTAATGAAGATTCAAGTTTCCCATGGTAAAAAATACTCTTAGTATCACATAATGACATAACTAGGTTATCCTTGCCATCGATAGTCATTTGAAACACTTCTCAGTAACTAAATGTAGTCTCCCTTGAATGCGAATTTGGCTAACAACCGGAAAACTCTGTGCTCAATTATTTTCTTCATCATGTACTGATAGCTTGAAAACTTAGACTGATATTTTACACAAAGAATCTATCTTATAAAGTTGTTGGAAACTTTCATTTAGAGATAACAAGTACACTCTGTCCCTGCTGTGTTTTTCCAAGAGCTGGGACAGTTGGGGTTTTTTTGACAATTTGCAGCTACAGCATTTATATTCATTACAAAGCAGATGGAAATCATTTACTTACAAAGAGAGCATAGAACTTTAAATGGCAACCTTTACCTTCTGAGTTATTATTATTATTATTTTAGGAGAAACAGCAGTCTATGACAAGACCACAGATGACAGACAATCTCTGTTTCCACTTAATCTGATTAAATAAGAACACAGTTTGTCCTTACCCACTCCCAGTAGCCTTACTAGGGCTAATACAACAGATGTTTGTCACCCAGCTAGTCACATGATTGCTTTTCACTCTGGTGAACTTATTTTGGAAACAAGCTAATGAGGCGAGCTGCAACAAACACACTCGGTCCCCTTTGGCTGATATTTCTTTGCTGATGTCATTTATCCTTCATTGTTAATTAAATGAAAATAAGCAGCAATTGCTTTCCCAGTGTTGTACATTCAGAAATATATCTGTGTAATGTGGTGTATAAATTAGTTTTTGTTGGAATGTTCAAGTTCAACTGGTAAACTTTAAGTCTGTACTAATTGTTTAAATGAGGGTACAGACATTTATGAAGACCCAAGCTCATTATGAGAAGCACTAGTGTAACATGTTTTTAATGGAACCCTCTCTCTATTTGATACTAGCATTTTGGTTAATCCTTGGATTTATGAACCAACATATCCCTGTTGAAATGCTAATGATGTAATGTGATTGACATTATCTACATAACAACTGACTAGATACGCTTATCTCCAGGATGTGGTGATGTCCAATGGCTAGCCTTATGTTTGCCTTTTTAAGTGATGAGAAACCCTAGCTCCTAGTTCTGGCAATCACTTGCTCTGAGATAAAACTTTTTTTTCTTAATGGACATCTAATTTAAAAGTAAAGATACAAATTCAAGAGGGTATTTCTTGCCGAGTAGTAAGTGTCCAGGGAGTTCATAATTTTAGGACCAATTTTCTGCTTAAAAGTTATTTCTATTATGAAGTTGGTTAAAATGCTTTTTTAATGTCTTGGTATCTACAAAGTTTTGCCCTTCAGGTACCCCTATTCTATTCGATCCTCTCAGTCTGTACCTCTCTTGGGAAAGGATTCATAACTGCCTTATTGGTAAACCGTGAGAAAGTTAAAAAGAGGAGGTTGAGAATCTCTTTGGAAAAGGTAAACTATCCAAATTATGTAAAACCATTAGAAGCAGGAGTCTTAAAACTATGCTTCCTAAATTTGTATTTAATGAACCAACACAAACTTTAAAAAATAATTGGGAATGACAGCATTCCTAGTGTGTTTTGCTGGTGGGTGCATTTTCCAAGTAAGACCATTAAAACAAAGCAACAGATAAATCAATAATATGTTTGAGATGGCTGTGCCAATGATCTCCATTGCCTCCCTCAGAACTTTCCAAAATGAGTACATCTAAGGAAAAACTGTTCTTACTGGGCAAGAAGCTCCTTTCCAATGATTCATGATCTGAAAGCTTTTCTTAGATAGAATTTCTAGAAATATCACTAAACACATTCTATCCCATAACATAGGAAGGACAGAGCCTTTAGACTGCAGTTTAAACCCAAATTGTTGAGATCTGAACTCTGCTTCTATGCCATTGGACTTACTCTATCCCCAGATAGGTCTCTTGAGCTAAAAATCTGGGAGTTGCCCAGTACTTTTTCCTCCTCCATCTCTGGTATTTCAATGGTCACTATGTTCCGCCAATTCTCCCTCCTTGTATCTCTAGAATCTGTACACTCTAGCAACTTTTCCAAGGCTCTCATCATTTCTTTCTGTCTTGCACTGTGTTAGAGTTGGCAGATAAAACATAGGATACAAAGTTACCTTTGAAATTCAGATAAGCAATAAATCTTTTTAAGTGTGAGTATGTGCCCAAATGTTTCATGGGATGTACTTATAGTAAAGAAAAAAGCATTGTTTATCTGAAATTCGATTTAATAGGGTGTCCTATATTTTCACTTGCTTAATCTGGCAACCCTTGGCTATACTCAAAAGAGTCTCTAGCCAGAATTCTCTAAGTCTTCTCTCACCTCTAAGCCCCATGATTATCTTCTTAAAACATAAATTGGATTATAGCAATCCCTTACTGAAAAAGAAACCTCATTTCCTGCAAGATTACTTCTAAATTCCATAGCTTGGCTTCTAAGGCCACTTGCAATCAAGTTTTAATATATCCTTGGAGCCATATCATCTATTGAGGTCCCCAGACCCCATATATATTATACCACACTGGATTTCTCCTTGTACTCTGTATAAGTACAAACTGTACATGTGATTTCCTTTGTGTGAAATGACCATTTTCTGCTTCATTGCCTAGAAACATCTTATATAACTGAAAAAAAAAAATTCAAGGATTAATTCTTTGTTTGTATGTTAATTCTTTTGAATTCCAGTATTTTTCAGTTCCAAGTTCCCAGGTAGCTGCTTCCATAACTGTTTCTAATGGCACTTTGTTATGAAAATTGCCACACTGTACTGCAGTGATCTGTTTACATATTTGTCTCCTCCTCGCTTAACCCTGAAGTATAACAAACAAGTGAGGACCTGTTTTTTCCCGCATCCCTAATACCTATCAGAGTGCCTGACATACATTAGAAATATCACTAAACACATTCTATCCCATAACATAGGAAGGACAGAGCCTTTAGACTGCAGTTTAAACCCAAATTGTTGAGATCTGAACTCTGCTTCTATGCCATTGGACTTACTCTATCCCCAGATAGGTCTCTTGAGCTAAAAATCTGGGAGTTGCCCAGTACTTTTTCCTCCTCCATCTCTGGTATTTCAATGGTCACTATGTTCCGCCAATTCTCCCTCCTTGTATCTCTAGAATCTGTACACTCTAGCAACTTTTCCAAGGCTCTCATCATTTCTTTCTGTCTTGCACTGTGTTAGAGTTGGCAGATAAAACATAGGATACAAAGTTACCTTTGAAATTCAGATAAGCAATAAATCTTTTTAAGTGTGAGTATGTGCCCAAATGTTTCATGGGATGTACTTATAGTAAAGAAAAAAGCATTGTTTATCTGAAATTCGATTTAATAGGGTGTCCTATATTTTCACTTGCTTAATCTGGCAACCCTTGGCTATACTCAAAAGAGTCTCTAGCCAGAATTCTCTAAGTCTTCTCTCACCTCTAAGCCCCATGATTATCTTCTTAAAACATAAATTGGATTATAGCAATCCCTTACTGAAAAAGAAACCTCATTTCCTGCAAGATTACTTCTAAATTCCATAGCTTGGCTTCTAAGGCCACTTGCAATCAAGTTTTAATATATCCTTGGAGCCATATCATCTATTGAGGTCCCCAGACCCCATATATATTATACCACACTGGATTTCTCCTTGTACTCTGTATAAGTACAAACTGTACATGTGATTTCCTTTGTGTGAAATGACCATTTTCTGCTTCATTGCCTAGAAACATCTTATATAACTGAAAAAAAAAAATTCAAGGATTAATTCTTTGTTTGTATGTTAATTCTTTTGAATTCCAGTATTTTTCAGTTCCAAGTTCCCAGGTAGCTGCTTCCATAACTGTTTCTAATGGCACTTTGTTATGAAAATTGCCACACTGTACTGCAGTGATCTGTTTACATATTTGTCTCCTCCTCGCTTAACCCTGAAGTATAACAAACAAGTGAGGACCATGTTTTATTCATCTCTGCATCCCTAATACCTATCAGAGTGCCTGACATACATTAGATATTCCACAAATGTTTGGGGAACCCACAAATACCTCCTACCTCTGAATTTTTTGACATCTGAAGTAGAAACCCACCATCTACTTTACTTCTTCTCCTATTTCTAAGTGGTGTACATGAGTCCTCTTTGAAATTCTTGTTTTATGTACCCTAAATCATGTCATATAACATCTATTAAAAGCTTCAATTCCCATGTATGTTCAACACTGAATTTTGCACATGCAATGATGAGTAGAAATCTGCTGAAATACCTAATGAAAAGCAGAAATAATTTTCTAAAGTTCCTTTGCAAATAATATGCCTCCATAGCCATCTAAAAATTGAGTTAAATGTGATACGTTCGTGCAATTTTTCTTTAATGTGGAGAAATTCAGAGGTACAGGTAATTCATTAGCCAGATTCTGGCACTTTTGTAGCAGAAATGAGTGTTCGTTTGATCATTAAGATCCTTTTTCCCTCCTCAGATGATATTGAAGAGGGAAAACTTGGAGTTAGGAGCAATAATGTCAAAGCCACAGAAGTTCCACCAGAGCAGATCTGAGTGGTTTTTTTTTCCCCCAACTTTCTACCAAGACTGACAGTCTTAGGTCAGTAGATGCAACAAGACACCCAGACAAGGATAGGTACTGTGGAGCAACCCAAAAGCAACACATGTAACAAAATTCTAGTCATTTGTTAATTGGGTATACTCCAATAAAAATGTTTGTGGTGTAAAAAAAATAAATAAATAAAGTCCTTATCTGGTAATTCTAATATCAAAATAAAATAAAATTCTAGTCATGTTTGGAAGCTATAAGTCACAAACCTAAACCTGGAAGTAAAACACAGAGTGAAGGTCTTTGGTGAAGTCCCAGGAATGTGAAACAACCTATTTACTAGTTAATGGCCATGGGAGAAGCAACAAGTCATTTAGAGACTAAGCTCCCCAGAAATTGTCAGTCTCCTTAGAAGCCTATAGATTTGATTATTGGTATATATATCTATACATATTTTCTATTAATTACAAATATTTCTATAACTTTATATTTTACCACTGATATTGGGGAAATTACTGAGGTAATCTGTAACCTGTTGTTAAGAGCAGGCATGAAGAAAAACCAACAGAAAATAACAACACATGAATCTAGTCACTTTTCTTCTAATTGATTTAGTAATCTATGAATATTATGAAGGATTTACAAAATGGTTACCATCAGGTCTTACATCTTTCAAACAAAGGTCAATTATATAAAATCTCAAGAAATCTCAAAAGAAAGATGTCAACAGCAAGGGGTAATAAAGAACAAATATTTTATGTAAAGAATTTTAAAGTACGCAGTAAAATATTAAAAGAAAGTAAATACATACATGAAACAGATCCATGGTCTCTGTTAAATAATCTGCAGGGTTTGAAGTGGCCCTAAGTCTGAAAATATGAGCTTCCCTGGTGGCTCAGGTGGTAAAAGAATCTGCCTACAATTCAGGAGACGTGGGTTTGATCCCTGGGTCAGGAAGATCCCCTGGGGAAGGGAATGTCTATGCACTCCAGTAATTTTCCCTGGAAAGACCCATGAACAGAGAGCCTGGTGTGCTACAGTCAATGGGGTCGTAAAGAGTCAGATACAACTGAGTGACTTTCACTTAAGTCTGAAAATATAGATGAAAATTACTTTATATTTTTAAACCAAATGTATCCACTTGAATGCTCCTTCTAGGGTATACTAATGGCACAGGTTTTCAGGGGAAATCAGAGAGACAAATAATGCAAAGCAGGACATTATGAACATATGTGCTGAGATTGATGAAAATACATTAATATATAGCATCCATTGTAATTTTGCACAGCACATTGACCTAAACATTGCTAATGAGGGACATCAATTGGATATACTATTTAATGCCACTTAATCTATCATATATTAGAATGTAGTATCAATAAACTGTTTATTTCACCTGTGTGTCCAGACTTTCTGGTGACTATATACTTAAGTGTTTTATACAACGTTCATTACAAAAAATAAAGAATTTGGGAGCACAAACCAAAATGTTTCCCAAAGCTACCAAAGTTTTTCAACTGTACCTTCAATAAATTTTGTACTTTTTAGTGGAATTTGTTTACCTAAAGAGGTTTGTGACATGCTTTTTGATACATGTTGTCTTTAAAAAGTGTATTATATTTGTTTTCAACTCATTCTATTTTCTTACCAGTCAAAAATTTTCAAATAAAAAAAAAGTTTTCAAATAGAACAGAAAATACTGAAATGTATTTCAGTATTAGAGAGATAGTTAGAGATTAGTTAGAGAGATATATTTTATTCTGATACAGGCCAACATTGTAATAAATTGTTTGCTTGATAGATATTTTCCATCTCTCACCTTTCTGTCTATACACAAACACACACACACAGAGTTTTCTTCAAATATCATTATCCACACCTAAGTTGTACCATTAATTAAATTTTCATGAATTAAAGTGAGAAGAATGTTTAGATAATGCCTTTAACATAGTGCACATAGAATACATGGGATTCCTTGCCTTAGTTGAATGTGACTTATTTTTTTAAAAAATTATTTATTTATTTTAATTGGGGGATAATTACAACATTTTGATGGTTTTTGCCACACATCAACATGAATCAGCCACAGGTATACATATGTCCCTCACATCCTGAACCCCCTTCCCACCTCCCTCCCCACCCTAATCCCTCTGGGTTGTCTCAGAGCACTAGCTTTGGGTGCCCTACTTCATGCACTGAACTTGCATTGGTCATCTGTTTCGCATATAGTAATGTATATGTTTCAATGTTATTCTCTCAAATCATCCCACTCACATCTCCCACTGAGTCTAAAACTCTGTTCTCTACATCTGTGTCTCTTTTCCTGTCTGACATTTAGGATTGTCAGCATTGTATTTCTAAATTCCATATATATATATATATATATACAATATTTCTCTTTCTGACTTATTTGACTCTGTATAATAGGCTCCAGTCTCATCTACCTCATTAGAACTGACTCAAATGTGTTCATTTTTATAGCTGAGTAATATTCCATTGCATATATGTACCACAATTTCCTTATCAATTCATCTGCCAATGGACATCTAGGTTACTTCCATGTCCTAGCTATCGTAAATAGTGCTGCAATGTATATTGGAGTACATGTTTCTCTTTCAATTCTGGTTTCCTTGGGTTGTATGCCCAGTAATGGAATTGCTGGGTTGTATGGCAATTCTATTCCCAGTTATTTAAGGAATCTTCACACTGTTCTCCATAGTGACTGAACAAGGAACCATTACTAAGACTGAAGAACTGACTTCAGTGGTATCATTTCCTCTTGAACCCTGCCTGACCAGTTGCTTCCCTCTGTTGAGTGGTCAGAGGATATAGATCTCTGAGGCATCCATCCTCATTTTGACACAGCACGATACATAATCCTTGGTATGACCTGGGTGAAATATCTGAACTCATGTGCAATAAATCTTTTAATCTCACTCATAAGACATTCTCAATCAAAATATAATTATTGAGTCCTAGAAATGTTGGTAGCAGCAAAGAATTTTAAGACATAAAATAAGATAATCCTTATCTTTTAGGAGTTTCTACTCTGTTATTAAATACAGATGCCAAATTGTTCAGTGTCATTTGAAATGCAAGTCTCTATTCCTTTACTTTCCCAAGGTCTATGTTAAAATCCTTCTTAATACATCAAATATGTTTCAATTTCATATTTTTGAGAAGACAAAATGATATGTGGATATTGTTTACCACCATTACACATTCACTGAAAGAACTTGAACATGGATAGTAGCATGACTGATCTAAAAGTTTTAACTAGTGTTAATCAAGTGGAATTGCTGCTTATTGAACATTCACTAATTTAATATTGTACTAAATCAAGCCTACAATGGCCAACTCACTTGGCCTTCCTTGACTGACTCTGTGTTGTTATTATATTTTGAATGTCTACAAAAACACACTTGCCCAAGAAAAGCTGTACTCTTCAGAGGTATGTGCAATAATCTTTCTCTGGAATACCTTTGAAATATGATCAAACCTAAATCTATGCCGGATTATTTTCCAGTCAAAGGTAGAGCAGATACATGTTTAAATAAGATGGAATGAAATATTTGCTTCTTAAGATAAAAACCAAAATAATATGTTTGCCCAAGCACTGAACAAGTGTATGCCTTGGAGAGAGTGCTTACAAATATTACATAAAAACTGAGACTTTTAAGCAGCTAAATCCTGCATCATCAACAAATGCACAAAATAGCAATTAAATATAGTAGAAATGATCATTTCTGAGGTGGTTTCTAAGTTCTGGCTACATAGCTATCCAAAGAGTAACGGAGTCTATTTCCAGTGAATGCTTTACATTTTTCCTAGGGCAGTAAAAGAATAGCAGTGTTCATTCATGGAAAAAAAAAGAAATTATCTATGAGTAAGAAGTTTCCAATCAGTAATTTATCATAATAAAACCTTAAATGTTGAATTTTTTCTAATTTTATCTAATGTAATCTGTGCTTGAATCAATTAGGAAGGAAAAAAATCCAACTTCCAATTCCTGGACTCATTTTTCACTTTCTAATGGCAGGTATAATTAAAAAATAGAATGGCACAACTCATTGGTACTGTTTACACAAAAATAAAGATTAAAAAGAAGGATTAAGAAGCTCTGTTATGGGTATTATAATTCTCCAAATCAAAACAAAATCTGTTAACAAATACCAATAGGGAAATGATCTTAACTAGCAGATGTATGAAGAGCCTCAACCTTCAGTTCTTAAATTATAGCTGCTTCCAGATTAAAGCAACACTCTTGATGGAGCAGTGTGCTTTATATCCTCCAGCAACATCCTTTTTTATTGCACTAGAAACCAATGTTGAATTTCCTGAATAATTACATAAATAAACCATGTACTTTACTTATTTGGTGCCCATATTTAATGATATATTGTGCATGTAACTTTCAGAAATATGATTTATGATGGTTTATATTACCACAGAGGGGTGTTTACTTGAAATATGTACTTGAAAAATATCATATAAAATGCTGTTATTTGATATATATTCAGAAATGATCTGATTTTTCAAGAAAATGCAAACTGAAAAACCTAGTTCCAATTAAATCATTCTGAGAGGGTTCTTAATTGAATTCTCAGGTTTAAATGATGTAACAGACTAATGAACATAAGCATATAAATTATATTTATTTTGCTCTATGTTACAATGTTAGAAATCAAAATAGTGTTGTGAGTTGGCTGGTGCTACCTTCAAAAGAATATAGAAGGCAAATCCATCTTTCTAAAGTCCAAAAGTTTTAACATATGTGAAGGAAATATTCAAGCAAATTATGAAGGGTAGCAACCATACATTTGTGCTTCCATGGTGGTAAAAAAATCTGTCTGCAATGCAGAAGATACAAGCTTGACCTCTGGGTCAGGAAGATCCCCTGGAGGAGGGCATGGCAGTCCACTCCATTGTTCTCACCTGAGAAATCCCACAGAGAGGGGAGCCTAGTGGCTACAGTTTATTGGGGCCACAAAAGAGTCAAACATGATTTAGTGACTAAACAACAATCATACATTTAACTCTATGCTTTCTCTTTTATAATTTATTTTCGTTTGATCTAAATGTTCTCATGACCTCACCTTAATTATGCAAATGACAGCTTCAGAAATACTATAACTCTTCTTGGCCCATCAGGGACTAATTCAGAAAGGTACTATCTCATGGCTTTAAACATATTTCAACTTAATCCTTAGCATATTACCTAGACAGAAAATTCAGTATGATGTAGAACTATCTTGAATCCTATTCATTAAATTAAATTATTGATACATTTAAAAACCTAGTTATTGAACGGTATAACCTAAGGTAGCTATTAGTCATTTTTATTCATCTGAGTACTACTTTTTAGTTTCACTTGCTCCCCCTGATTCTTTTCCTTATCACGTTTATTCTTTGCTCCTCAAAGTCTCCCTTTTTGTTGCTGACAACCATATTAAATATTTAATGTGTTCTTTCAACCCTTTAAAATTCTTTTGACTTAATTAAAATCTGGTTCTGTTAATGCCACTTTGGGGCTACATATTCCAAGGAAACCTGTTGCTTCTCCTAGGGCAAACAGGAAGAAGTGGTGTTCTCCTTACTTCCACTGCTACTTCCAGACCATACTTCTGGATACTTCATACTCTTCAAATACACGTGTGTGCTAAGTTGCTTCAGTTGTGTCCGACTCTTTGTGACCCTACGGACTGAGCCTGCCAAGCTCCTCTGTCCATGGGATTCTCCCAGGAAAGAATACTGGAGTGGGTTGCCATGTCTTTCTCCAGGGAACTTTCAAGGATTGAACCTGTCTCTTATGTCTCCCACATTGGCAAGCGGGTTCTTTACCACTGTCACCACCTGGGAAGATCCAAATACATGCATGTGTTCTAAGTCACTTCAGATTCAAATATGACTACTGCCCTATTCACCTGAAAGTGCTCAATGAAGTGAAGGAGATGATGATATTTAATGGATACATCCTTGTCCATGTCCTCCTAATCTCCTGGCACCATTAACTTCTCTCCCCTTGATCCATTTTTATTCCTTGGTTTCCATGACTATGCACCTATGTATTTTCTTAGCCTTTCTTGGATTCTTCTTTTTCTCATAGATTTAAAATTATTAAAAATAATAACAGTTGATATTACTGTTAGTTCATTATGCTTGTCATCAGAGCTCTTATCAAAATGTTGATACTTATTTGTTTACATATCTTTCCCCACATCTTACCTTCACTTCTCCAAGATAGTACTGAACCTTATTTCTTTTTGTAAATCCAACAGCCAGGATCTCAGCTTTCTCATCCATTAAATGCAAATTAAAGACACCTCCCGTGCATACCAATAGATTTCTGCAAACAAAACAAACAAAACCAGAAACAATGTGGTAGGAAATTGCCTTGAAAGCTATAATGTATTTCACATAAACAAGCATCAAATTAGATTCATTTATCAGCATATATACTGTGAATATTTACTGTGTACAAGTAGACGAAGAGACAAAGTAACATGAAAATTAGGCGTGTAGTCGGTATAGTCAGGGTATCACAGTTCCAATTCTGCTTCTATCACTCAGTAGCAGAGTTACATTGACCAAATTACTTAATATTTTTCTTCTTCACCTTGAAAAATGGACCTGGTTACTGCTCATTTCATAGGGTCAGTATGGAGATCAAATAAGTCAATATGTGTACTAATAATTGTTATTATTACCTGATGTTATGTATTTCTCACTCTGAAGACTTAATTCTGACCTGAAGACAGTCAGCCCATCTAATTTAAGGCTCTTTACCATTCTTTAGTCCAGGTGTGGTTAAAAAGGGGATTGTTTTTCAATGTTTCTACTGATACAAAAGTACATAGCTGTTTATTTCTGTTTTATTTGAGGAAAGGCTGTACTGAATGTTCCTTCTGATTAGAATAGACCAGGTATTGTCAATGCCCAATGAAAATATAGAAAATATAGAAATAGGGGAAAAAACAAGTCACTGATTTGTCCATTTATTTTTAGAACATTACAAAATCTGGTTTTAAAGGCCTGGCCGCCAATTTCTTTCCCTTTAGGTGACTTTGCTTATCTCTTTTCTTATCCATTAGGTGCTGATTTTGCAGTTTGCCTTTCCAAAGAAACTCTATTTACCTTATCTCCAAGTTTTTGAATGGCATCACATTGTAGCCCCTAAATAAATAAATACCATCCAATTAGACTCCTTATCAAAAGCATGGATTTATCCAGCAAATAAGGTAGGAATCATTTTAATGCAGTGGTTATGCAGTTTGGGACACCTTGAATCCCATTTTCCACAAAGATTCTAATAGTCTAAACTTAATTTTCCTTATTTCTTCCCCTTGCCTCCATTGGAGCCTAAGGTCATGATAACACTGGAAGGATAAACTATGGTGGGATTGGAGTGGAGGAACTGAGACAACTGTAGTTTCTTTTCAAGCTTCATATCCAGTGTGCTTTGAAAAAGTTGTTTTTTTAATGAATATTTGGCTCAAAACATATTAATCTGGATTCTGCTACCTGTCTTCAAATGACTCCTATCAGGAAAACACAAGAAAAACAAATACAAACTTCAAAACATTATACCTGTCCTCAAGTTGCTTATAACGATTTCTTTTACAGTGAAAGAAAAATAATTATCGAAAACCTTTTTCAATAAACACTTACATACTTTTTCTTCACCTTGAAAAATGGACCTGGTTACTGCTCATTTCATAGGGTCAGTATGGAGATCAAATAAGTCAATATGTGTACTAATAATTGTTATTATTACCTGATGTTATGTATTTCTCACTCTGAAGACTTAATTCTGACCTGAAGACAGTCAGCCCATCTAATTTAAGGCTCTTTACCATTCTTTAGTCCAGGTGTGGTTAAAAAGGGGATTGTTTTTCAATGTTTCTACTGATACAAAAGTACATAGCTGTTTATTTCTGTTTTATTTGAGGAAAGGCTGTACTGAATGTTCCTTCTGATTAGAATAGACCAGGTATTGTCAATGCCCAATGAAAATATAGAAAATATAGAAATAGGGGAAAAAACAAGTCACTGATTTGTCCATTTATTTTTAGAACATTACAAAATCTGGTTTTAAAGGCCTGGCCGCCAATTTCTTTCCCTTTAGGTGACTTTGCTTATCTCTTTTCTTATCCATTAGGTGCTGATTTTGCAGTTTGCCTTTCCAAAGAAACTCTATTTACCTTATCTCCAATTTTTTGAATGGCATCACATTGTAGCCCCTAAATAAATAAATACCATCCAATTAGACTCCTTATCAAAAGCATGGATTTATCCAGCAAATAAGGTAGGAATCATTTTAATGCAGTGGTTATGCAGTTTGGGACACCTTGAATCCCATTTTCCACAAAGATTCTAATAGTCTAAACTTAATTTTCCTTATTTCTTCCCCTTGCCTCCATTGGAGCCTAAGGTCATGATAACACTGGAAGGATAAACTATGGTGGGATTGGAGTGGAGGAACTGAGACAACTGTAGTTTCTTTTCAAGCTTCATATCCAGTGTGCTTTGAAAAAGTTGTTTTTTTAATGAATATTTGGCTCAAAACATATTAATCTGGATTCTGCTACCTGTCTTCAAATGACTCCTATCAGGAAAACACAAGAAAAACAAATACAAACTTCAAAACATTATACCTGTCCTCAAGTTGCTTATAACGATTTCTTTTACAGTGAAAGAAAAAATAATTTCCTATCTTTTGAAAAAAACCTTCTTAATATTTAGGTTTGAACATCCCAAGTAGGTTCCCACAACACTTTAGTACCAGATACAACTGGTTTTAATTACCAACCTCACTTACTGTAAATTAGAATCGCAATAATCTACAAATGCTAATTTAAATCCAGACTTGCTTCTGAGCAAGCTGCATGTAATAATGAACAAGCGCAGATTATCCTCAGAAGGGCAATATAGTGTACCACAAATCACAAGTTGCATTTCCTCCTCTCTTTTTTTTTTTTTGGAGTGCAAAATGTGATTCCAAAAAGATGTTATTAAGCTATAACACCTTAGTCATTTTCAAGCTCTCGGCACTTAAAGTGCTGAATTTTAGATTACTTTTTTATATTCTGCCTGTGCCTAGTTTCCTCACTGTATGTAAAGTTATTAAAGCTGCCTGCTCCAATTTCTTCTCTACTTAGGAGGATGTGACAAAAAGATGAAAGAGACTACCTTTAATCTCCAAAGCGAAACTCAACACAGAGATGAAACCATAGAATAGATAAAGACAATAAGAGGACTTTTCCAAAGGTAGTTTATGTTCATTGAGTGGTCAGTAAAAAAAGCACTAAACTAGAAGTATGTGACAAAATAATAGTTCTGTGGCTCAATTTCCTCTCTAGATAGTTGATACTGTTTTTTATTATGCTTTGTAATTGAAATGCCATGTGCCATGTAATGATTTGCTTTACTTAGCGTGGGGGGTGAAGGCATTTGTTCTGTAAGTTACATTAAGGTAAAGCAAAAAGAAAGCACATATTAAAACATGAGTAGCAATTAGATTCAGCAATACATTTTCGAAAAGTATCCTCAAAGTCTATCTCAAAACCAAAAGGGAATGCTGTGGTATGATTTTTTTTTTTTCTATTATAAAAGTTAAAATAGAAACAGGCTCAGGGAGCTAATGCAAATCACTGTCTAGGTTCCTTGACATTCTGATAGGGGGCATAGACTTTCATTGTTTTGTGTGTGTTTTGTTGTATTTGTAATTCTCAAGATTTATATCTATTTATTAGATTTTGTTAAGATCTCTTCTGAGATTTCTGTAACTGAAAGTATATGAAGTCTTGTGGGTCTGAGATCACAAGTTCTAACCCTGCTTTGAGGTGAAAGAAAAAATAATTTCCTATCTTTTGAAAAAAACCTTCTTAATATTTAGGTTTGAACATCCCAAGTAGGTTCCCACAACACTTTAGTACCAGATACAACTGGTTTTAATTACCAACCTCACTTACTGTAAATTAGAATCGCAATAATCTACAAATGCTAATTTAAATCCAGACTTGCTTCTGAGCAAGCTGCATGTAATAATGAACAAGCGCAGATTATCCTCAGAAGGGCAATATAGTGTACCACAAATCACAAGTTGCATTTCCTCCTCTCCTTTTTTTTTGGAGTGCAAAATGTGATTCCAAAAAGATGTTATTAAGCTATAACACCTTAGTCATTTTCAAGCTCTCGGCACTTAAAGTGCTGAATTTTAGATTACTTTTTTATATTCTGCCTGTGCCTAGTTTCCTCACTGTATGTAAAGTTATTAAAGCTGCCTGCTCCAATTTCTTCTCTACTTAGGAGGATGTGACAAAAAGATGAAAGAGACTACCTTTAATCTCCAAAGCGAAACTCAACACAGAGATGAAACCATAGAATAGATAAAGACAATAAGAGGACTTTTCCAAAGGTAGTTTATGTTCATTGAGTGGTCAGTAAAAAAAGCACTAAACTAGAAGTATGTGACAAAATAATAGTTCTGTGGCTCAATTTCCTCTCTAGATAGTTGATACTGTTTTTTATTATGCTTTGTAATTGAAATGCCATGTGCCATGTAATGATTTGCTTTACTTAGCGTGGGGGGTGAAGGCATTTGTTCTGTAAGTTACATTAAGGTAAAGCAAAAAGAAAGCACATATTAAAACATGAGTAGCAATTAGATTCAGCAATACATTTTCGAAAAGTATCCTCAAAGTCTATCTCAAAACCAAAAGGGAATGCTGTGGTATGATTTTTTTTTTTTCTATTATAAAAGTTAAAATAGAAACAGGCTCAGGGAGCTAATGCAAATCACTGTCTAGGTTCCTTGACATTCTGATAGGGGGCATAGACTTTCATTGTTTTGTGTGTGTTTTGTTGTATTTGTAATTCTCAAGATTTATATCTATTTATTAGATTTTGTTAAGATCTCTTCTGAGATTTCTGTAACTGAAAGTATATGAAGTCTTGTGGGTCTGAGATCACAAGTTCTAACCCTGCTTTGAGGTTTGCATCATGCTATTCTGCTTTCTCTCAGTAGTTCAGTAGTCTTCTATTAATCTCTCCCCTTTCCTCTCCAGCTCATATTCTGCCCATTCATCCAAACTTGAAAACTAGAATCAGCTTTGACTCAATTCGTTTTTCCTGCATCTAGTCAGTTATGAAGTCCTGTCAAAAATAACCTGCTTGTCTCCTTTGCCATTGTGCAGGTGTTGGTCTTCATTACATTCCACCTGGATTATTACAAATACTTCTAACTGGTATTCTTGGCTCTTCATCTTTATTTTCCACTTATTACTGCAATCGTCAGTGTCCTCTTTCAAAAATATGGATTGGATAATCTTGTTCTACAACCAGGGTAAGCAAATAAGAGCTTGCTTACAAACCTGACAAACTTTTTTAAGGGTTGTAATCTGATAATCTACTGGATAAAGTATGAATTCCTTAGCATAAAATACAAAATAGTTTGTGACCAAATCCTTACATACATTTACAGACAATGACCGTCTAGTGTTCTGAACACTCTTACATCTCAACATACGAACCATATGCTTCAGCCATGTTAAACTTCTCTTTATGGTACACACACACACACACACACACACACACAAATGATCTTTCATACGCCCTTGATGTTCCCATTTGCCTTGAAAAATTCTCTATATTGTCCAAGATTTGGTTAAAAAGTCATATACTCAGATTTTTCTTGATTAACCTGTATTATTAATCCTTTTCCAGGAACTTCCTGGTGGGCCAGTGGTTAAGACTCTGCACTCCCAGTACAAGGAGCCTATATTCAAGGGCCTTGACTCAATCCCTAGTTGGGGACTAAGACGCTTTTAATGCTGTGGTATGATTTTTTTTTCTATTATAAAAGTTAAAATAGAAACAGGCTCAGGAGCTTGCAAATCACTGTCTAGGTTCCTTGACATTCTGATAGGGGGCATAGACTTTCATTGTTTTGTGTGTGTTTTGTTGTATTTGTAATTCTCAAGATTTATATCTATTTATTAGATTTTGTTAAGATCTCTTCTGAGATTTCTGTAACTGAAAGTATATGAAGTCTTGTGGGTCTGAGATCACAAGTTCTAACCCTGCTTTGAGGTTTGCATCATGCTATTCTGCTTTCTCTCAGTAGTTCAGTAGTCTTCTATTAATCTCTCCCCTTTCCTCTCCAGCTCATATTCTGCCCATTCATCCAAACTTGAAAACTAGAATCAGCTTTGACTCAATTCGTTTTTCCTGCATCTAGTCAGTTATGAAGTCCTGTCAAAAATAACCTGCTTGTCTCCTTTGCCATTGTGCAGGTGTTGGTCTTCATTACATTCCACCTGGATTATTACAAATACTTCTAACTGGTATTCTTGGCTCTTCATCTTTATTTTCCACTTATTACTGCAATCGTCAGTGTCCTCTTTCAAAAATATGGATTGGATAATCTTGTTCTACAACCAGGGTAAGCAAATAAGAGCTTGCTTACAAACCTGACAAACTTTTTTAAGGGTTGTAATCTGATAATCTACTGGATAAAGTATGAATTCCTTAGCATAAAATACAAAATAGTTTGTGACCAAATCCTTACATACATTTACAGACAATGACCGTCTAGTGTTCTGAACACTCTTACATCTCAACATACGAACCATATGCTTCAGCCATGTTAAACTTCTCTTTATGGTACACACACACACACACACACACACACACAAATGATCTTTCATACGCCCTTGATGTTCCCATTTGCCTTGAAAAATTCTCTATATTGTCCAAGATTTGGTTAAAAAGTCATATACTCAGATTTTTCTTGATTAACCTGTATTATTAATCCTTTTCCAGGAACTTCCCTGGTGGGCCAGTGGTTAAGACTCTGCACTCCCAGTACAAGGAGCCTATATTCAAGGGCCTTGACTCAATCCCTAGTTGGGGGACTAAGATCCCACATGCTGCAACTAAGACCTGGCTCAGTCAAATAAATTAGTAGACGCTTTTAAAAAAAAACACTTTTTTAAAGTGTATCCTTAGGGATCTTTGCAAGTGACTTTAGTAGTATTTATGACATTATATTGTTATTACCTAGATTGAGATGATTATTTTCTTGTCTTCTGTCCTAACCTTCCTCCCAACAGTGAACTTCATGGAGATGGGAATTACACTTTATTCACTCTTTAGCCTCAGGATTTGGCATAGATTCTGGAGTAATGATAATGCATACTAGAATGCCAATAAATATTTGATAGATAAAAAGTGAAGAAAGGAAAGAAGGAATGAATAAGGAATAAATGATGAAAAGTATAAAGAGCAAATTGGACCAAATACAGTATGATATTCAGTGTAATCATATACCATACACATGGGTCAGAAAACATCTGAAATTGTTTCTTGTCACTAAAAATTGTAAACTTCAGGTTAATAGGTTATTTCTTTAATATGACAAAAAGAGTCCCTGCTGTCCTCATTATGTTCAATGTTCCTACCATATTTCATAAATAGTAATTATTATGGTATAATAATCATCATCATTATCACCATCAGGTGCTTTCACTGTGCCAGGCACTGCTTAATGAATATTGTACATTTTTTTGGATCAGTTCTCACACAGCTCTATCATCTATCTACTTCACGTTTATGGATTAAAAGACTCAATATTGTGTCAATTTTTCCCAACTTGATCTATATATTTAACAATAACTCAATCAAGACACCAAACCACCAAACTGTTTTGTAGATAGTGACAAACTGATTCTAATGCTTATATGAAAAGACAAAAGATCCAGAATACTGAAGAAAAACAAAACAGGAAGACTTACTACTTGATTTCAAGCCTGCCTATAAACCTATAGTCTTCCAGACACTGTAGTATTAACCAAAGGGTAGAAATACAGATCAATAGAGCAGAATAGATATCTCCAAAATAGATCAAAACATATATAGTCAACTGATCTTTGATAAAGTAGCTAGGAAAATTCAGTGGTTAAGACTGCAAGTCGGAGCCTATATTCAAGGGCCTTGACTCAATCCCTAGTTGGGGGACTAAGATCCCACATGCTGCAACTAAGACCTGGCTCAGTCAAATAAATTAGTAGACGCTTTTAAAAAAAAACACTTTTTTAAAGTGTATCCTTAGGGATCTTTGCAAGTGACTTTAGTAGTATTTATGACATTATATTGTTATTACCTAGATTGAGATGATTATTTTCTTGTCTTCTGTCCTAACCTTCCTCCCAACAGTGAACTTCATGGAGATGGGAATTACACTTTATTCACTCTTTAGCCTCAGGATTTGGCATAGATTCTGGAGTAATGATAATGCATACTAGAATGCCAATAAATATTTGATAGATAAAAAGTGAAGAAAGGAAAGAAGGAATGAATAAGGAATAAATGATGAAAAGTATAAAGAGCAAATTGGACCAAATACAGTATGATATTCAGTGTAATCATATACCATACACATGGGTCAGAAAACATCTGAAATTGTTTCTTGTCACTAAAAATTGTAAACTTCAGGTTAATAGGTTATTTCTTTAATATGACAAAAAGAGTCCCTGCTGTCCTCATTATGTTCAATGTTCCTACCATATTTCATAAATAGTAATTATTATGGTATAATAATCATCATCATTATCACCATCAGGTGCTTTCACTGTGCCAGGCACTGCTTAATGAATATTGTACATTTTTTTGGATCAGTTCTCACACAGCTCTATCATCTATCTACTTCACGTTTATGGATTAAAAGACTCAATATTGTGTCAATTTTTCCCAACTTGATCTATATATTTAACAATAACTCAATCAAGACACCAAACCACCAAACTGTTTTGTAGATAGTGACAAACTGATTCTAATGCTTATATGAAAAGACAAAAGATCCAGAATACTGAAGAAAAACAAAACAGGAAGACTTACTACTTGATTTCAAGCCTGCCTATAAACCTATAGTCTTCCAGACACTGTAGTATTAACCAAAGGGTAGAAATACAGATCAATAGAGCAGAATAGATATCTCCAAAATAGATCAAAACATATATAGTCAACTGATCTTTGATAAAGTAGCTAGGAAAATTCAATGAAGAAATTAATCTTTTCAACAAATGGTGCTGGAACAATTGGAGGTCTGTATATACAAAAATAAGAATCTATAAATAGACTTTACAGCTTGCACAAATATTAAACTAAAATGGATCTTAGAGATAATATAAAATATAAAACTATAAAACTTTTTAACCAAAGCATAGCAGAAAATCTATATGACCTTGGGTTTATGATGAGTTTTTACATAAAATGTAAAAGCACTATACATGGAAAAATGATGCTGAATTTTATTAAGATTAAAAACTTCTGCTTTGTAGAAAACAATGTCTTAAAATGAAAGATAAGGTACAGACTCAGAGGAAATATTTTAAAACACGTGTCTCATAAAAGACTTGTATCCAAAATACACACAGAGCCCTTAGGACTCAACAATAAAAAAAAATTCCATTTAAAGAATAAACAATAGATCTGAACAGATATGTTACCAAAGAAGATATACAGATGGCAGATAGGCACTGGGAAATATGCTCAGTATCATTTGTTATTAGAATATTGCAAATTAAAACAATAATGAGATAACATGAAGCACCTATTTAAAAAGCTAAAATCCAAGCCACTGATAATGGAAATTGCTGGCAAGGACGTGGAACAAGAAATCTTATCCATCACTGATGGCAATCTAAAATGTGCCAGGCACTGCTTAATGAATATTGTACATTTTTTTGGATCAGTTCTCACACAGCTCTATCATCTATCTACTTCACGTTTATGGATTAAAAGACTCAATATTGTGTCAATTTTTCCCAACTTGATCTATATATTTAACAATAACTCAATCAAGACACCAAACCACCAAACTGTTTTGTAGATAGTGACAAACTGATTCTAATGCTTATATGAAAAGACAAAAGATCCAGAATACTGAAGAAAAACAAAACAGGAAGACTTACTACTTGATTTCAAGCCTGCCTATAAACCTATAGTCTTCCAGACACTGTAGTATTAACCAAAGGGTAGAAATACAGATCAATAGAGCAGAATAGATATCTCCAAAATAGATCAAAACATATATAGTCAACTGATCTTTGATAAAGTAGCTAGGAAAATTCAATGAAGAAATTAATCTTTTCAACAAATGGTGCTGGAACAATTGGAGGTCTGTATATACAAAAATAAGAATCTATAAATAGACTTTACAGCTTGCACAAATATTAAACTAAAATGGATCTTAGAGATAATATAAAATATAAAACTATAAAACTTTTTAACCAAAGCATAGCAGAAAATCTATATGACCTTGGGTTTATGATGAGTTTTTACATAAAATGTAAAAGCACTATACATGGAAAAATGATGCTGAATTTTATTAAGATTAAAAACTTCTGCTTTGTAGAAAACAATGTCTTAAAATGAAAGATAAGGTACAGACTCAGAGGAAATATTTTAAAACACGTGTCTCATAAAAGACTTGTATCCAAAATACACACAGAGCCCTTAGGACTCAACAATAAAAAAAAATTCCATTTAAAGAATAAACAATAGATCTGAACAGATATGTTACCAAAGAAGATATACAGATGGCAGATAGGCACTGGGAAATATGCTCAGTATCATTTGTTATTAGAATATTGCAAATTAAAACAATAATGAGATAACATGAAGCACCTATTTAAAAAGCTAAAATCCAAGCCACTGATAATGGAAATTGCTGGCAAGGACGTGGAACAAGAAATCTTATCCATCACTGATGGCAATGTAAAATGGTACAGCCACTTTGGAAGCCAGTTTGGCAATTTTTACATCACTAAACATTGTCTTACTATTCATTCCAACAATCACACTCATGGATATTTACTCAAGTGATTTGAAAACTTATCTCCAGGGCTTCCCTGGTAGTCCAGTGGGTAAGGACAACGCCTTGCAGTGCAAGGGGCGCCAGTTTGATCCCTGGCCTAGGAAGATCCCATGTGCCTGGCGGAGCAGCTGGACCGATATGTCCAACTACCAAGCCAGAACTCTGGAGTGAGAGAGGCCACTGCAATGGGAGGCCCACACAGGCCCAAAGAACAAAGATGGAAATAAATGAAAGACCAATAGAAGCGATGGCCAAAAAAAACCTTATGTCCACAGGTTATCTTGCATGCAAACTTTCAGACAGTTTTATTCAAAGTTGACAAAATCTGTTAACAACCCAGATGTCCTTTAATAGGTGAGTGGATTAAAATTCAACCATATATTGGAATATTATTCATTGATAAAGTGAGCAACAAAACCATGGAAAAATCAAATGCATATTGCTAAGTAAACAGCCCAATTTTAAAAAGCTACATACTATATGATTCCAATGATATAACATTTGGAAAGGCAAAACTATAGAGATACTAAAAATATAAATGATTTCCAAAGTGGTTTTTTTTTGGAGGGGAGATGTTATTGAATAAGTAAAGCATAAAGTTTTTTCTTTAATGTGAAAAAACGATTCTTCCTGATGCTGTAATTGTGGATATTGTGGATACCTTGCATTCACTATTCATTTGTCAAAACTCATTGAACGTTTTACAGCCCAAGGAGTTAAACTGAATATACAGTAAATTTAAAAATATCCATTTAGGAAGTTGGAGCATATCCCAGAATGGAGTGCGGAATGTGACAAAATCTAACTGTATGGCAAATGTATGAAACTATCTCCCTGAAAGGTGTGAGGGAGTAAGGTCTTAACCTAAGTAACTGTTGAAAGGAGCAGAGTCCATAAGAATAAAAGCAAAATTAGCTGTATATAAGCTGTATTTTATAAGTTGATTAAAATTTCCCCCACTTGGTACAGGTCAACTATTCTAAAACCACTGTATGACCCAGCAATCCCACTACAAGGCATATACCCTGAGGAAATCAAAATCAAAAGAGACACATGTAACCCTCTTGTTCACTGCAGCACTCTTTACAGCAGCTAGAACACGGAAGCAATTGAAATGTCCATCAACAGATGGGTAAAGAAACTGTGATAAATATATATAGTGGAGTATTACTCAGTCATAAAAAGAAATGCATTTGAGGGGTTTTCCTGGAGGTCCAGTGGGTAAGGAATCTGCCTCGCAGTGCAAGGGGCACTGGTTTGAATCCTGACCCGGGAAGATCCCATGTGCCATGGAGCAGCTGGACTGGTATGTCCAATTATGAGCCAGCACTCTGGAGCACATGCGCTCAGAGCAAGTGCTCTGCAACAGAAGAGGCCACTGTAATGGGAGGCCCACACAGGCCAAAGAATAAAGATCAATTAAAATTTAACAAAAAAGAAGAAAAAGAGGCCAAAATTTAAAAAAAAAGAAAGAAATGCATTTGAATTAGTTCTAATGAGGTCAATGAATCTAGAGTCTATTATACAGAGTGAAATATGTCAGAGAGAGAAAGATAAATATTGCATACTGACACATGTGTATGGAATCTAGAAAGATGATGTTGCAGAGCAGCCATGGAGAGGCGGACATGGAGAAAAGTCTTATGGACATTGGGGTGAGGGAGGGAATATGCTGTGGGACCAGGGGGTCTCAAACAGGGGCTCTGTGGTGGCCTGAAGGGGTGGGATGGGGAGGGAGATGGGGGGAGATTGGGGATGGGGGGGGAACATGTGTATATCTATGGAGGATTCAGGTCGATGTGCGGCAGCAAACAACAAAACTCTGTAAAAAAAAAAAAAAACAAAACCAAAAAATGAAACCACTGTACCTACATACTGGAATTGAGCAATTAAGTAAATGGAGAGTGGATGGAAAGAGCCATGTTTCTCATTATTGGAGTGTGAATTTATGGACAAGCAAGAGGAAGGAGGCTAGCATGATTCAGTTGGTAGTGATTTTGAATGGGAGACATTAGTATGAATACATAGTCAGCTTACTAGAAATACAAATGATTCCATATAGAAATATTTATATATATATAGATCTTCCTTGACTTATAATGGGATTATGCCCTGAAAAACCAACTATTAAATGATATTTTCAATTAAGTAAAAAAGGCTTGTAAGTCACCTATCTCCCAAATATTATAGTTTAGTCTAGCCTTGGGTTGGGAAGATTCATCCCCTGAAGAAAGGAATGGCTATCCACTCTAGTATTCTTGCCTGGAGAATTCCATGGACAGAGAAGCCTGGTGGGCTACAGTCCATGGGATCACAAAGAGTGGGACATGACTGAGTGACTTTCACTTCACAGCCTATCTTAAATGTGCTCAGAACACAGGCATCAGCATACAACTGGGGAAAAATCATCTAACAAACTTTTATTTTATAATACAATGTCAAATGTCTCATGTAATTGATTTAATACTGTACTAAAAATGAAAAATCGCATGCTAGGTGGACACAGAAGGGTTGTAAGTGTATCAATTATTTATTTACTCTTGTGATCGGCATGTTCACTCTGGCCAAAATTTAAAAAAAAAGAAAGAAATGCATTTGAATTAGTTCTAATGAGGTCAATGAATCTAGAGTCTATTATACAGAGTGAAATATGTCAGAGAGAGAAAGATAAATATTGCATACTGACACATGTGTATGGAATCTAGAAAGATGATGTTGCAGAGCAGCCATGGAGAGGCGGACATGGAGAAAAGTCTTATGGACATTGGGGTGAGGGAGGGAATATGCTGTGGGACCAGGGGGTCTCAAACAGGGGCTCTGTGGTGGCCTGAAGGGGTGGGATGGGGAGGGAGATGGGGGGAGATTGGGGATGGGGGGGGAACATGTGTATATCTATGGAGGATTCAGGTCGATGTGCGGCAGCAAACAACAAAACTCTGTAAAAAAAAAAAAAAACAAAACCAAAAAATGAAACCACTGTACCTACATACTGGAATTGAGCAATTAAGTAAATGGAGAGTGGATGGAAAGAGCCATGTTTCTCATTATTGGAGTGTGAATTTATGGACAAGCAAGAGGAAGGAGGCTAGCATGATTCAGTTGGTAGTGATTTTGAATGGGAGACATTAGTATGAATACATAGTCAGCTTACTAGAAATACAAATGATTCCATATAGAAATATTTATATATATATAGATCTTCCTTGACTTATAATGGGATTATGCCCTGAAAAACCAACTATTAAATGATATTTTCAATTAAGTAAAAAATGCTTGTAAGTCACCTATCTCCCAAATATTATAGTTTAGTCTAGCCTTGGGTTGGGAAGATTCATCCCCTGAAGAAAGGAATGGCTATCCACTCTAGTATTCTTGCCTGGAGAATTCCATGGACAGAGAAGCCTGGTGGGCTACAGTCCATGGGATCACAAAGAGTGGGACATGACTGAGTGACTTTCACTTCACAGCCTATCTTAAATGTGCTCAGAACACAGGCATCAGCATACAACTGGGGAAAAATCATCTAACAAACTTTTATTTTATAATACAATGTCAAATGTCTCATGTAATTGATTTAATACTGTACTAAAAATGAAAAATCGCATGCTAGGTGGACACAGAAGGGTTGTAAGTGTATCAATTATTTATTTACTCTTGTGATCGCATGGTTGACTGGGAGTAGCAGATTCCCCAGCATCATGAGAGAGAACTGTACCATATATCGTTAGCCTGAGAAGAGATCAAAATTCAAACTATGGTTTCTTTTTTTTTTTTTAAACATTTATTTTTTTTTTTATTTTTGATATTTATTTATTTATTTATTTATTTATTTTTTTTAACCTTTATTTTACTTTTAACTTTTACAGAGTTTTGTTGTTCACAGACATGCATGTTCTCAGATTAGTCACATGTATATCCCCCCTTTCCTCCCCTCCCGACCATCACACAGCACCCCTGAAGGATCCCCTTTTCTCACAGAGCAATGACTAGAGCTATTTTCTTCACTTATGATAGTACAGGCCTTCATGCTACTTCCTTTACGCCTCTCACCCACTGTTCCTTCCCCAAAATGTCCATATGTCCACTGTCCATGTCTGTCTTTCTGTCACTTCACTGCATGTGCCATCATTACCATCCTACTAGATTCCATATATATGTGTTAATATACTGTATTTGTCCTTCTCTTTCTGACTGACTTCACTTTTTAGGATACGTTCTAGATCCAGCCACCTCATGAGGGCTGATTCTTCTGCATTTCTCTTTACAGCTGTGTAGTATTCCATTGTATATATGTACCAGAGCTTTTGGATCCATTCATTCGTCGATGGGCATCTAGGTTCCTTCCATGTTCTAGCTATTGTATAGAGAGCTGCAATGAACATTGGGGTACAGGTGCTTCTTTCAGTTTTGATTTCATCAGGGCATAAGCCTAAGAGTGGGATTGCTGGGTCATATGGTGCTTCTATTTTTAGTTTTTTAATGCCTGTCCTTCTAAAACTCATCCCTGAAGAAAGGAATGGCTATCCACTCTAGTATTCTGGAGTTGGACTTTACAGTCCATGGGATCACAAAGAGTGGGACATGACTGAGTGACTTTCACTTCACAGCCTATCTTAAATGTGCTCAGAACACAGGCATCAGCATACAACTGGGGAAAAATCATCTAACAAACTTTTATTTTATAATACAATGTCAAATGTCTCATGTAATTGATTTAATACTGTACTAAAAATGAAAAATCGCATGCTAGGTGGACACAGAAGGGTTGTAAGTGTATCAATTATTTATTTACTCTTGTGATCGCATGGTTGACTGGGAGTAGCAGATTCCCCAGCATCATGAGAGAGAACTGTACCATATATCGTTAGCCTGAGAAGAGATCAAAATTCAAACTATGGTTTCTTTTTTTTTTTTTAAACATTTATTTTTTTTTTTATTTTTGATATTTATTTATTTATTTATTTATTTATTTTTTTTAACCTTTATTTTACTTTTAACTTTTACAGAGTTTTGTTGTTCACAGACATGCATGTTCTCAGATTAGTCACATGTATATCCCCCCCTTCCCTCCCCTCCCGACCATCACACAGCACCCCTGAAGGATCCCCTTTTCTCACAGAGCAATGACTAGAGCTATTTTCTTCACTTATGATAGTACAGGCCTTCATGCTACTTCCTTTACGCCTCTCACCCACTGTTCCTTCCCCAAAATGTCCATATGTCCACTGTCCATGTCTGTCTTTCTGTCACTTCACTGCATGTGCCATCATTACCATCCTACTAGATTCCATATATATGTGTTAATATACTGTATTTGTCCTTCTCTTTCTGACTGACTTCACTTTTTAGGATACGTTCTAGATCCAGCCACCTCATGAGGGCTGATTCTTCTGCATTTCTCTTTACAGCTGTGTAGTATTCCATTGTATATATGTACCAGAGCTTTTGGATCCATTCATTCGTCGATGGGCATCTAGGTTCCTTCCATGTTCTAGCTATTGTATAGAGAGCTGCAATGAACATTGGGGTACAGGTGCTTCTTTCAGTTTTGATTTCATCAGGGCATAAGCCTAAGAGTGGGATTGCTGGGTCATATGGTGCTTCTATTTTTAGTTTTTTAATGCCTGTCCTTCTAAAACTCTTCCAAAAAATTACACAGGAAGGAACACTTCCAAACACATTCTACGAGGCCACCATCACCCTAATACCAAAGCCAGGCAAAGACATCACAAAAAAAGAAAATTATAGGCCAATTTCACTGATGAATCTAGATGCCAAAATCCTCAACAAAATCCTAGCAAACAGAATTCAGCAACACATCAAAAAGCTCATTCATCACGATCAAGTTGGGTTCATCCCAGGCATGCAAGGATTCTTCAACATCCGCAAATCAATCAATGTGATACACCATATCAACAAATTGAAAGACAAAAATCACATGATCATCTCAATAGATGCAGAAAAAGCCTTTGACAAAGTACAGCATCCATTTACGATAAAACTCTTCAAAAAATGGGCATAGAAGGAACTTATCTTAACATAGTGAAAGCCATATATGAGAAGCCCACAGCGAACATTATCCTCAATGGTGAAAAACTCAAAGCATTCCCTCTAAGATCAGGAACAAGACAAGGGTGTCCACTTTCACCACTACTATTCAACATAGTCCTGGAAGTTCTAGCAACAGCAATAAGAGAAGAGAAAGAAATCAAAGGAATCCAGATTGGAAAAGAAGAAGTCAAACTCTCTATTTGCAGATGACATGATATTATACATAGAAAATCCCAAAGACACTATTACAAAACTACTAGAGTTAATCAGCGAATTCAGCAAAGTTGCAGGATACAAAATCAATATACAGAAATCACTGGCATTCCTATACACAAACAATGAAAAATCAGAAAATGAAATCAAAGAGGCAATCCCCTTCACCATCCCGATCAAATATCTAGGAAAATAAAAAAAACTCTGATGCTTCACTTTTAAGGATACGTTTTTTTAGATCCTAGCCACCTCATGAGGGCTGATTCTTCTGCATTTCTCTTTACAGCTGTGTAGTATTCCATTGTATATATGTACCAGAGCTTTTGGATCCATTCATTCGTCGATGGGCATCTAGGTTCCTTCCATGTTCTAGCTATTGTATAGAGAGCTGCAATGAACATTGGGGTACAGGTGCTTCTTTCAGTTTTGATTTCATCAGGGCATAAGCCTAAGAGTGGGATTGCTGGGTCATATGGTGCTTCTATTTTTAGTTTTTTAATGCCTGTCCTTCTAAAACTCTTCCAAAAAATTACACAGGAAGGAACACTTCCAAACACATTCTACGAGGCCACCATCACCCTAATACCAAAGCCAGGCAAAGACATCACAAAAAAAGAAAATTATAGGCCAATTTCACTGATGAATCTAGATGCCAAAATCCTCAACAAAATCCTAGCAAACAGAATTCAGCAACACATCAAAAAGCTCATTCATCACGATCAAGTTGGGTTCATCCCAGGCATGCAAGGATTCTTCAACATCCGCAAATCAATCAATGTGATACACCATCTCAACAAATTGCAAGACAAAAATCACATGATCATCTCAATAGATGCAGAAAACGCCTTTGACAAAGTACAGCATCCATTTACGATAAAACTCTTCAAAAAATGGGCATAGAAGGAACTTATCTTAACATAGTGAAAGCCATATATGAGAAGCCCACAGCGAACATTATCCTCAATGGTGAAAAACTCAAAGCATTCCCTCTAAGATCAGGAACAAGACAAGGGTGTCCACTTTCACCACTACTATTCAACATAGTCCTGGAAGTTCTAGCAACAGCAATAAGAGAAGAGAAAGAAATCAAAGGAATCCAGATTGGAAAAGAAGAAGTCAAACTCTCTCTATTTGCAGATGACATGATATTATACATAGAAAATCCCAAAGACACTATTACAAAACTACTAGAGTTAATCAGCGAATTCAGCAAAGTTGCAGGATACAAAATCAATATACAGAAATCACTGGCATTCCTATACACAAACAATGAAAAATCAGAAAATGAAATCAAAGAGGCAATCCCCTTCACCATCGCAACCAAAAGAATCAAATATCTAGGAATAAACCTACCCAAAGAAACAAAAGAACTGTACACAGAAAATTACAAGACACTCATGAGAGACATTAAAGAAGAGTTAAACAGATGGAGAAATATTCCGTGTTCCTGGGTCGGGAGAATCAATATTGTGAAAATGACCATACTACCAAATGTCATCTATAGATTCAATGCGATCCCTATCAAACTTCCAATAACATTCTTCACAGAACTAGACCAACGAATAACACAGTTCATATGGAAACACAAAAGACCTCGAATAGCCAAAGCAATCCTCAGGAAGAAGAATGGAGCTGGGGGGATCAGCCTCCCCAACTTCAGACTCTACTACAAAGCAACAGTCATCAAGACAGTATGGTACTGGCACAAAAACAGAAATATCGACCAATGGAACAGGATCGAGAACCCAGAGATAAAACATTTATTTTATTTATTTATCTTTTGGGGGTTGGGGTGGGGAGGGGGATGGGCGGGCCACTTCTATTGATCTTTCATTTATCTATTTTCATCCAGCTTTGTTCTTTTGACTCGTGTGGGCCTCCCATCGTGGTGGCGGCTGTCGTCGCAGAGCACCGGCTCTGGGCACATGCGCTCCAGAGCTCCTGCTCGGTAATTGGACACATCAGTCCAGCCGCTCCGCGGCACGTGGGATCTTCCCTGGTCAGGGATCGAACCGGTGCCCCTTGTACTGCAAGGTGGTGTCCTTACCCACTGGACCACCAGGGAGGCCCCAAACTATGGTTTCTACTGAACGTGTATCTCTTACACACCATCCTAAAGTTAAAAAATTGTAAGTTGAAAATCAAAAGGTATTTTAAACTGCATGGTAGTCTGTGCAAATCTTATCTTCACAGGAAATAACCAAATCTACATATACATGGACCACTCATCACCAAGTGGGCTCAAGAGAAAACCAAAACCTAATCTAATACCATAGAAAAATGAAGTGCTCTAAAACTGAGATAAATCTAAATTAATCGAATACTTCCATTTATCTGTGCAGTAGTGTTTGTGAGTAATTAATATAACTGAACAACTCAGATTTTTTTTTTTTTCCCAGAGAGGAAGGTATTTATTAGAGTAGGTAAAGCGAGAGTCTTTGCCAGTAGGCCAGCTTAAGGCTCTCAAGGGAGAGCAGACCTCAAGCAGGGGTCTTTGATTCAGACCAATTTTAATGTTTAAAGCGATACCGACATAGAAAATTCAATATGAAAGATATTGTTAGAATTTCTCAATTTAGTAAAGCCCTTATAAATGTGATTTAAAAAGTTACTGGTACTATAACAGTTTATTCATTTAGTATTAGGACTGGTTTTCTAGTAAATTGTTGCTTTACAAAAGCAAGTAGATGTAAAAAGTAGTTTGAACCTGTTTTAAATATTTGAATGGAAGTCCATAATAGTTTATTAATGAGAAGAACAGGATGTTTTTGAAGTTGACTTTGTGTGTAGTAACTATGTTCTTTAAAAGAAAAAAGAAATAAGGCCAAACCCCCAAAAATTCCTTTTAGAGTTCGTTGGCCAGAGACAGAACACTAACCTAGGGAGATCATTGTCCTAGATGATACACTTCTTTTAACAATATTTATTTATTAAATAAAAATTTAAAAATTAGGAAAGTGTTTGACTATGCAAAATTTGGGATATATGCCCTAAGGCGCTTTATACATTGGAAGTTGACAATATTCTCTCCCCAGCTTTCAGATATTTATATCTGTTTCATTGGTTGTCTAGGTAAAATGTAGGAAGAGATGCCTTTCTGAACTAGGACATTATTATTAACGTCTCAGAACCATTTACAAGAATAGGAGAGAACTGGTACAGAATGCAAGTGTGTAGACAATTTCTAACTATTTTACTGTAAATAAATATTGCTCATGAATCTTTCTTAGGCTAATTCTCTTCCCTAGGAGATGTCATGAAAGTCATTGAAATCTCAGAATATTGTCTAGACATATTAAAAATTCAATATAAGAGATACTCAATAATCATCTAGATTTTTTTTTTTTTTTGAGAAATAACATCAGTATTCCCTTTTTACTGTTCTGGTTTTTTATCCACACTGTTCTTCATTCTATTCTCTGTCATTCAGATGTGCCCCTTCTACTATATGCATTTCCTCTTTATTCTATTGAAAGTTTTCTCATGGGTTTTTGCTCTAATTGCTATTAGCTGTTTTTACATATGATCTTACAAATCCATAATGTATCTTTGATATTGCTAAAATCAGTATTCAAAATTAATTCACCTTGCAGAATTTAAATATTTTGCCTTCTTATTGCTGCTTCTATTATTTTAATCTCTTTTCACTACCGTGACATGCAGGGAATGATGCTGTCTACTCTTTTCTCATCTGTATTTTTTAGTTGTAAAGGATCCTCTTAAATTTAATTGGCTTGAATCCAGCTGTAGTAAATTTGGTGACAAAATTACAATTTCATGTTTTTACCATGGGGATACATTTATTCTGCTCATTCTCAACCTGTGCTAGTACTTCTGCTGGAAAAGAGAACTGGAATTGAGCATTCTTTGCTATATACTTTTCATCATATACATTGGAAAGACAGTATGCAGTAAGTTCCTTGATATGTATTTTCTGGATTTCATCGAGGTCAAGATACCTAATTACCAGAGCATATTTTGGTGGAATCTGAAGGTGAACAAGCAGGAAAATTATTTTTGTTCTCACTTAATTCACTAGTCTATATTTTCCCTATCATGTAAGTTCCAACTCGCTTCAAGGCATAATTGCAGGTAGTACAAGGGACAGAAAATAAGGGATATGAATCAGGTTGCATAAACAAACACAATGCCTGCCAACTTATGATAGACTGAAGGAAGAAATCGCAAATTATCGGCAAGAGGCAGTTGGAACTAGGCTTGAGGTAAACAGACACACAAACAACATGTCAGCCATGATAAAGAGTGTAAATTTGAACAGATGTCACTTCTAGAGTAGCAGCAGGCAGATTAAACAAAATTGGCTTTGGATGAAATCCAAGAGAGAGAAAGAAAATATGAAGCCTGTAGGAGCCCAGTGTCCAGCAGCTCTTCCATAGTGATTGTACCTCAGTGGGATAGAGTGAAACAAACACTTGTTGGTCAAAAAGAAGAGAAAAATCAACAAAACCCATGTAGATCAAATTAACTAAAACTGTGATTTTTTTTTTTGAAAGACACAGGATCAGCTAGAGTCTGAAATCAAGTCTAAATACATAGAAAGATGGAGGTGAGATGATCATTTATCAATCTTCTACATATATCATGATATTGATTCTATTAATAGATACACTATTGTTGTGTCATTAACCAGACAATGTTATGGGAAAGTCTAATAAATACTTAAATATCTCAGATGTAAACCTAGAGATTTAGATTAGCTTACTAACCATTTGGAGCTTCCCTGGTGGCTCAGACAGTAAAGAATCCCCCTGCGATGCAGGAGACCTGGGTCTGATCCCTGGGTTGGGAAGATCCCCTGGAGAAGAGAAAGGCTACCCACTCCAGTATTCTTGCCGACAGAATACCATAGCTCGTCCATAGGTCACAAAGCGTCAGACATAATTAAGCAATTTTCACTTTTTTAATAACCATTTGTGTTATTTTGTTCAGTCTGATTTTGGTTCTGGAGGTGACTCTGAAGCAAAACAATTGTATGTGTATATTAACCTTAATAAATCATGGTTATAAATCACAATATGATTTATAGGTTCAAGTACATAACTTTTCAAGCCTCATTGTTTTGTACTCTTCCCTCTCAGTCTATGGACCCCTGAACACATTAGATATTGAGGTAGATGTGTGTGTGCTCAGTTGTGTTTGACTCTTTGCAATGGCTCCTCTGTCCATGGGATTTCCCAGGCAAGAATACTGGAGTGAATTGCCATGCCCTCCTCCAGTGGATCTTCAGGACTCAGGGATCCTATGTCTCTTACATCTCCTGCATTGGCAGGCAGGTTCTTTACCACTAGGCCAGTAGGTATTTAGGAAATAAATATAAATGATTTGCATACAAATCAGGGTTGAAGAAAGTAGAAGGAAGATAAAATAATATTGATAGTACAAAGGGCTGATGTCTGGAGAATATAAACAAATGAATGTGAAAGACAATTCAGTTTTCTTATGTAAGCTGAATTGCCTATTTGTGCCTACATTTTCTAACTTGTGAAATATGTATAATATGCCTCAATTAAGGAGTTTTGCAAGGGTTGATTATAATAGCATAAGTTAAAATACTTAGTAAACTATAAAGTACCAACACAAATAGTGATTATTTTTCTAAGTGCAAACATGAGAAACATCCAGACTTCAAGTGCCTAGTGTGTATACTATGAGTAAGACCATAAGCAGTTACTGCCTTTTTTTTTTTTTTTGAACAATTAAAATGTGAAGGGATTTTGCTAAATTCTTTGCATATATTATCTCATTTAATTTTTGCAACAGCTCAGTGACGCAGGTATTCTTATTACCTCATTTTACAAATGTGAAAACTGAGGCTCAGAATGGCTAAGTAGATAAATAGAGTAGGGTGTGTTTAAGGCTTGTCTAAATCCAAAGCTCATTCCATTCACTCTGGTCTCCAAGCAAATGGATGATAACAAGATGCAAATGTAAGAGGCTCTTTGCAGGAAACTGTCCTCAGCAAAAAAAACCCAAAACAACAACACCATTTCTCTTGTCATGTTACAAAGTTATATTGTACCTAACTCTAAACATTAACCTTAAACCCCATGCTCTACTCATCTGTAGCCCTAGAACACCTGCCAAGTCTTTTGATTACACAATACCTTGCCTAACGTGCTGGTTCTTTCCATAGATCAAAGTAAAGAATAATTAATTAATAGATGACCAGATCTCTTCCTTACCTTCCCCTTCAGTAATCTTGAGAATAAACTGTGTGAACAAACCATACGAACAAGATAGCATCTAAAGGAAGATCATGTCAAGAAGTCAACGAGCCTGGGTGCAGTGGAGGATGGTGACTTCTATGACCCCTATCTCAACGATTAACTAAGATTATTTCCTTTTCCTCTTTAAAAGCTTTCATGGTGGAGGAGCATCTTCAGAGTTTGCTTTTATAGGGACACAAATCAATTTTCTCCCCAGAGTGCCAGCTTTCCGATTAAAAGCAACTTTCCTTCCTACTGACAACTGCCTCTCTGGTATCGATTTTCAAACAGTGAGTTCCGTATCGGTAAGGCACTGTCCTATTCCTCAGATTCTTCTAGTGGTGTTAAAGTAACTGAAATTCTGATTCTTTCTTTTTTGTGAAATACCAAAATAAAACAAAATTACTTATTTTCAATTTTCTTATAAAAAAAGGTTAGTAACTCTTGGAACTCTTTACTATTTATGTTGAGAGTATCTAAACTGTTGCTCTTTCTGAACCAGAGGTGCGTATCGGTATTGCCTGGATTACATTTTAAAAAATGCTCATACTTGGGAATCACCACCAAAAATTCTAATTTAATATTCTTCGTTGAGAATGACTGTCCTATAAAAGATCAGTACCATACACTCTAAACAAAGTAGGCAAAAAAAAAAAAAAACAGCAATGGTGAAATCATTTCTGAAATTAAGCCAATAAGTGACTAGAATAAAATAAGTATGATCTCCTATAATTGAAGGATGTCACATCAAAATTTTAGACTTTTTGAGGAGGAGTATGTGACTACATTTTTTTATTTGTAGGTGGAAGAGCATAAGATGAGTTTACGGAAGTGGAGAAGGGAGAGAAGATTTTGGCTAGGAATAAATGAAACATATTGGACTTCTCTGGTGGCTCAGTGGTAAAGAATCCACCTGCCAATGCAGGAGACAAAGGTTTGACCCCTGAGTTGGGAAAATCCTCTGGAGGAGGGCATGACAACCCACTCTAGTATATTTGCCTGGAGAATCCCATGGACAGAGGAGCCTTGCAGGCCACAGTCCCTGGAGTCATAAAAGAGACCAATACGACTTAGCAACTAAATACAAGACACACAAATGATAGATATGCAGAGGGCCTCTTTGTAATGGGAGAGACAAACATGCTTATAGGTTAAAGATAAGGTGATGGAGTGGAAAGGCTGAAGAAAATGTTAGGAATAGTTCAAAGAAAAGTACAGTGATCAAAAGCAAGGATAAAAGAGACATTAAATGCCATCAACTCATTATGGTACTAATCCACAGAGATTTCTTTCAATTTTCAACTATTCAGGTGTAACAATGAATATGGCAGAACTTTGAATTAATCCAGGGCTGGAGATTTTGAAGGATGAGTGCAGAAGCAGGACAAGTGGCCAAGAGAATTAAGGGTGATAGTAAGAAAATGAAATGGTAAGTCATGGAGAAATGCATTGGCTGAAAAAGGAGATAAATTCATGAGGACTTAATAAACTGAGACAATGAAGTACTAAGGGACCAGCATATTCAATGAGATCATAGAGCATACATAGTTGGGAAGAAAAAGAGTGAATGAGAATTAAAAGAAGTCATTATAAAGTAAGTTATTTGAATTCATTATTTCACAGATGGAAGGGTTATTAGTGATGGCAAGATAGTGGCTGAAGTAACACCAAAAAAACCCCCAAAACCAAACCTTGTAGTTATTTACCATATGTATTCACATAGAAGTCACCATATATGATGGCAGGAATTGGGGTATAGAAGAAAAGTGTACATAGGTAACAATACCTTTCATGAATATTAAATGACTAGACTTTCTTAAAAAAGTCACAGACATGATAAAATAGATACAGAACTATTTAGAGGAGTCATCAGAATAGTGTTTTAACATGGGAACAGAGAAGTTACAGTTTGAATGGAATATTGGTAAGGTAATAAAAGGTATATAGTTCCCACCTCAGTAACTTGGGGTACATGTACCAAGCAGCTACACAAGGGAAGGAGACTATTACGTATCAGCAACAAGCAAAGGAAAATCTGGAAAATATTCTCTTTTCTGTTTTCTTTCTCCCTCTTTCTTTCTTTCTCTCTGTTCATGCTCATTTCCTCCTTCCATCTAATCACCAGGTCCTTCATCTCAGCACTCAACTTCACTTTTTATGTAGAACAGTTGAGCTATCTTCCACTCAATCCAAGCCTGATTAGGGGTGCAAATGAAAACAGTTTAGCTAAAAACCAAAATGACCAAATCAGGCTGCTTTGCTAAACTAAGGAAGTTGAAGTCTATTCATAATTTCTATTCACATTTTTTTTATATAATCATATCTTTTTGTTTGTCTGTTGTTTAATGATATATTCTTTCGCCACTGCCTGAGAGGTCTTTTTCCTACTCTGAGATTTTAAAAAAGTTGGTCACCTTGTCTTCATTTTTCAGTTTAGGTCTTTCATACTTTTGTTTATGTTTGGATATAGTATTAATGGCTTTATTTTTCTTCATATAGTAAGCCAATTTTTCTAAAACCATTTATGAAATAATGTATTTACAACAAATTTGTAATGCCACGTCAAATGCATTTTCTGAACTTTCTTTCACTGGATTTGACTTACAGCTTTTTCTGTACATTTGTAATTGATTTATAATCCTCAGAGACCAGGACCACTGGAAAATGTTTTTGTATCTTAGATTTGTATCTGAATCCCAAGGTAATTTCAAAAGTTTAGGGTGACTTGCTCCCATTTTGGGAGGAAGTTCTAGAGCTGAATGAGGGAAGTACTTTTGCTATCAGTGAAATGCTGACACATAATGAGGGCTGATAATCAGGCTACTTGGTGAATGTATTCTTAGTCTCATTCAGTGCTTGGGTTATGTGTGGTGCATTTATTAAGGTGCAGCTGGATCAAAAATTGGAGAAGAAGAAGCCAAGATCTATTTCTACCTCCATTGCAGGAACTTGACTTCTAAATAAGCATTCTTTTGGGGTCAAGTTTTGATAATATGTCAGCTAATGGTGGACTATAAAAGATATACATATAAGAATTAATAATATATTTGATTTTGGTCATTTAGCTCCGTTGATTTTTTTCTTTTTACAATTTTTGGGAAACAATAAGAGGGAATCTCCAATATTTGTGCTTTTCTATTTTTCTCTGAAGTTAAAATTCACATTTAAGATCATATATAAAGGATTTAGGGCTTCCCTACTGGCTCAGATGATAAAGAATCTGCCTGCAATGCAAGAGAACAAGGTTCAGTTCCTGGGTCGGGAAAATCCCCTGGAGAAGGGAATGGCAACCCACTTGAGTATTCTTGCCTAGGAAATCCCATGGACAGAGGAACCAGGTGGGCTACAGTCCATGGGGTCTCAAAAGAGTTGGACATGGCTGAGTGACTAACACTAACAGTGTACATAAAGGCTTTAGAATAAAAACACAGATTAGGATAATGTTTTTCAAATACTTGGTGACATGTTAATTGTAATGGATTTACTAGTGAAGAAAAAAAAAAATACATAGGTTCTGAGCCTCAGTCCTGAAGACTGAGATTTAATAGATTTAGTATGCAGCTTCAAAAAATTACTCATTTTAAAAAGTCGGAGAAAATTTTCACGTGCACAGATTTAGGAAACCCTGAATTACAGTAAATGAATCTCTAACGTAAAATATATGAAAATGCTAAATGAAAGCAATTTCTTTCACTGGATTTGACTTACAGCTTTTTCTGTACATTTGTAATTGATTTATAATCCTCAGAGACCAGGACCACTGGAAAATGTTTTTGTATCTTAGATTTGTATCTGAATCCCAAGGTAATTTCAAAAGTTTAGGGTGACTTGCTCCCATTTTGGGAGGAAGTTCTAGAGCTGAATGAGGGAAGTACTTTTGCTATCAGTGAAATGCTGACACATAATGAGGGCTGATAATCAGGCTACTTGGTGAATGTATTCTTAGTCTCATTCAGTGCTTGGGTTATGTGTGGTGCATTTATTAAGGTGCAGCTGGATCAAAAATTGGAGAAGAAGAAGCCAAGATCTATTTCTACCTCCATTGCAGGAACTTGACTTCTAAATAAGCATTCTTTTGGGGTCAAGTTTTGATAATATGTCAGCTAATGGTGGACTATAAAAGATATACATATAAGAATTAATAATATATTTGATTTTGGTCATTTAGCTCCGTTGATTTTTTTCTTTTTACAATTTTTGGGAAACAATAAGAGGGAATCTCCAATATTTGTGCTTTTCTATTTTTCTCTGAAGTTAAAATTCACATTTAAGATCATATATAAAGGATTTAGGGCTTCCCTACTGGCTCAGATGATAAAGAATCTGCCTGCAATGCAAGAGAACAAGGTTCAGTTCCTGGGTCGGGAAAATCCCCTGGAGAAGGGAATGGCAACCCACTTGAGTATTCTTGCCTAGGAAATCCCATGGACAGAGGAACCAGGTGGGCTACAGTCCATGGGGTCTCAAAAGAGTTGGACATGGCTGAGTGACTAACACTAACAGTGTACATAAAGGCTTTAGAATAAAAACACAGATTAGGATAATGTTTTTCAAATACTTGGTGACATGTTAATTGTAATGGATTTACTAGTGAAGAAAAAAAAAAATACATAGGTTCTGAGCCTCAGTCCTGAAGACTGAGATTTAATAGATTTAGTATGCAGCTTCAAAAAATTACTCATTTTAAAAAGTCGGAGAAAATTTTCACGTGCACAGATTTAGGAAACCCTGAATTACAGTAAATGAATCTCTAACGTAAAATATATGAAAATGCTAAATGAAAGCAAATATGACCATCTAACTAATGTTTGTTTTTGCTCTGTTTAGTTACCTTTTTTTGTTGTAAAAAAAAAAAAACTTAGGCTGAAAAAAATGCTGTGTGATAGCAACAGATTATCTTTAATTTTATTTACTGACTTTGAAATTTATCGTTTAACTGATACATATGAATTCTTTTGTGTGGTCTTCAACAAATGATTCTGAAACTATTTCATGAAGTGTTGACTCAATTTCATGGAGAGTACAAAATTGAATGACAAGTTTTAATTTTTCAGTGTTAATTAATACTAACTTTCCTAGTTCATCTAAAGCTCCATGTGGAAGATGCAAAAATAGCTTGCTTCATTTAATATGCATAACAGATACCATTATATTTCTACATATCGAATAGTGTTTTCATATTGTTAAGAACCAAGTGCAGTATTTCAATCTGAATTGTTGCAGATTTTTTTTTCAAGTCAATAATACAAGCCTACAAAATTAAAATGCACTACTTGTGTCAAACATAACAAAATCATTGTTTGTTTATTTTTTAAGGTGCTAATAAAAAAGATTAATGATACTGCTGGATAATGAAACAATCTGCCAGGAGGAAAGCCCCGGAATATAGAGTGGCACTGTAGCGAGGAGAGCTCAGGAAAAAAAATTACTTTCTTCCCTGAATACATTCAACAAAATTCTTTTTACCACCCAGCTGACATTTGGGGTTTAAAAAGAGTTGGCTTTCTTTTTACGTGTTGCTCAAATGTCTTGGAGATTATTTGCCTGTGGGCTACATCCAAAAGAGTTGGACATGGCTGAGTGACTAACACTAACAGTGTACATAAAGGCTTTAGAATAAAAACACAGATTAGGATAATGTTTTTCAAATACTTGGTGACATGTTAATTGTAATGGATTTACTAGTGAAGAAAAAAAAATACATAGGTTCTGAGCCTCAGTCCTGAAGACTGAGATTTAATAGATTTAGTATGCAGCTTCAAAAAATTACTCATTTTAAAAAGTCGGAGAAAATTTTCACGTGCACAGATTTAGGAAACCCTGAATTACAGTAAATGAATCTCTAACGTAAAATATATGAAAATGCTAAATGAAAGCAAATATGACCATCTAACTAATGTTTGTTTTTGCTCTGTTTAGTTACCTTTTTTTGTTGTAAAAAAAAAAAAACTTAGGCTGAAAAAATGCTGTGTGATAGCAACAGATTATCTTTAATTTTATTTACTGACTTTGAAATTTATCGTTTAACTGATACATATGAATTCTTTTGTGTGGTCTTCAACAAATGATTCTGAAACTATTTCATGAAGTGTTGACTCAATTTCATGGAGAGTACAAAATTGAATGACAAGTTTTAATTTTTCAGTGTTAATTAATACTAACTTTCCTAGTTCATCTAAAGCTCCATGTGGAAGATGCAAAAATAGCTTGCTTCATTTAATATGCATAACAGATACCATTATATTTCTACATATCGAATAGTGTTTTCATATTGTTAAGAACCAAGTGCAGTATTTCAATCTGAATTGTTGCAGATTTTTTTTTCAAGTCAATAATACAAGCCTACAAAATTAAAATGCACTACTTGTGTCAAACATAACAAAATCATTGTTTGTTTATTTTTTAAGGTGCTAATAAAAAAGATTAATGATACTGCTGGATAATGAAACAATCTGCCAGGAGGAAAGCCCCGGAATATAGAGTGGCACTGTAGCGAGGAGAGCTCAGGAAAAAAAATTACTTTCTTCCCTGAATACATTCAACAAAATTCTTTTTACCACCCAGCTGACATTTGGGGTTTAAAAAGAGTTGGCTTTCTTTTTACGTGTTGCTCAAATGTCTTGGAGATTATTTGCCTCAAGACAGGAAGCATTTGCATTTGAAGAGACTTTTGTCAAACAATCAATAAGGGTATTTGACCCCCATAAAAACTCTATTTCCTAAACAAAGACACCCACTCTTAAATGTATTACATACAGTAACACCTCATTAATGTAGACCTCAGTAACTCAAACTGATGACTGTTGAAACCACTTATCTTCTGTTGATAGAAGGGTGCTACCAAACATGCTAATAGTTTATTAAACTTAATGGGGAAAAGAGGGGCAATCAAACTTTGGATTTTAACTGGAAAACCATTTCAAGCACTTTCAGTGACACAGAATTACAAATATTTTTATGCCAAAAGAATCATTCTTTCCATTTATTAAATGGAGTCCCAAAGAACTTGGTTATCTGTGTCTGGTGAATCTGAATGTTTAGGAAATCAATATGATAAAAAAAAGTAAATGATGCTAACCATGTATTCTTAGACACCAAGCATATAAGCTGCTGGAAAAAAAAGAATTTTCCTCTACCCTCCAAAGATGCTTTCAGCTAGTCTAATAATCAAATCAACATGAGATAGAGTAACAGGAGAAAAACAAATTTAATTTCTACATATGGAAAATGGAAAGCCCACCTACCTGAGGGGTTCAAAGACAAAGAGCAAAGAGAGGTTTATATGCCATTCTGAGCTAAGGAGTGGGAAAGGGACCCTGGGATTTCAAAGGAAAGGAGGGCAATTCATGGGAGAATAAGAAGAAGAGCATATGTTTGGTAATTAAATTTTTGCCCTGCCACAAAGATGAGTCTCAGGAAAAAAAAAAAAAAAAAGTCTCTGATAGTAACTCTTATCCTGGAAAGGATCCCCTATTTAAGTTATTCTAGGGAGTAAAGGGAAGAGCTGAAGTTTCTCTTGAGCCTGCAAGATCTCAAATTACCTTAGCTCAAAATGATCCACGAGCCAAAGTGACAGTCTTAGGGAGGTCTGCCCTGAACTTCTTCAAACCTTTTACACAGATTGATTCATGTAACACTAAATCCTTATATAGTACATATTATCAGTTTGCAGATAAAATAAAAATCTCAACGATTAATAGGTCACACAACTTTCAGTGGCAATTAAGTTGACTTCAAAGACTTGGGACTTTCCTGTTGGTCCAATGGTTAAGAAGACTTCCTTGCACAGTTCCATCCCCAGTTGGGGACCTAAGATGCCACCTGTTACACAGCAGCTAAGCCTGTGTGACACAACTGGAGTGTTCATGCGCTGCAATGAAAGATCCCACTTGCAACTCCAAGATAATAAATAAATATTTTTAAAAAGAAGACTCTGGGATTTCCATGGTGGTCTAGTGGCTAAGACACTAAGCCCTCAAGGCAGGGGACCTGGACTCAATCCCCAGTCAGGTAACTAGATCCCACATGCCACAACTAAGACCCAAGGCAGTCAAAGAAATAAATTAAAAATAAATATCAAAAAAAAGAAGACTTTGATCTAAAACAATAGCATTCAAAGTTTGGTCCCTGATCCAGTAGGATTAACTACTGATCCAAGTACTTGGGTCCCACTCTAGACCAAGTAGCTAAATCAGAAACTCTAAAGTCAGAGCTCAACCAACTGTTTTTAAAAAGTTCTCCAGTGGCTTTTTCTGGTGGTCCAGTGGTTAAGACTCTGCGCTTCCAGTACAGAGGACATGGATTCAGTCCCTGGCTGAGGGAACTAAGATTCCATATGTCATACAGCATGACCAAAAAATCAAAACAAGTCCTCCAGATAATTCTGACACATGGCAAAGTTTGAGAACAACTGATTTAAACAGTAAATATTATAGATAATAATACCTCTATATATCAGTATATAATATTACTGTATTAACCACTTGATTTGTGAAATAAAATTCATATTTTACAGTAAGACAAGTTTAAATACAAAAGTTTTTCTCTGCCTTTTGGCCTCTTCTCTCCCTTCTACTGCACAATTTGTATCTGCATGACACATCTACCAAATAATTCCTATCAAAAGAAATACCTACTCAACCATAAAGAGCTACCTTCTCTCCTAGCATCAACAAGACAACTCCTTAAAGACCATGATTTTGGGAGCCTCGGCCTACAGCATTATGAAGCAAGATTTTGGTTCCTGGCCAGAGGTTGAAGTCGGGCCACAGCAGTGAGAACACTGAATCCTAACCACTAGACCACCAGAGACCAGTGGCCATGACAAGGCCCTGGCTGGTCAGCTTTCTAGAAATAAATTTTCATGAAGAGACGAAAAGTAGTAGTAGTGAAACAAAGTGTTTATTAGGTGGAAGAAAGAGTAGACAGATCCACAGGCAGACTCAGAGAGGGAGTTAGGCCCTTGTGATCATTTGGATCACATATATAAGGCATTTCATCCAGGTTTCCTCTGGCCAATCATCTTGCTTTGCCTGGTTCTGAGTCTGTATTTGGCTTATCTCAGGGTCTTCCCATATGTGCACACATGCATGTCTTAGCCAAATGAATTATAGCAAAGAGGCCTATGGGTAGATTGACATCACTACCTTTATTTTTTTAACCTCTAAGGAGCCTTTCCGGACACATGTGGTTGAGGAGATCTCCTAGAACTCAAGTATGAGAAATATGTGGTCTCTTATCCAGGCAGGGCTCAGTCCCTTTCCCTCTTCATCTTGGAGTATGGGGCAAACTCCAGCTGCTAAATTTGGAGCCCATCTCTCTCTTGCTTCAATAATATTCTTTCTTGATCTTTTAAGGGGTCATGATCATGCTTAGATCTGGATTGTGTAAACTGTCCTCTGTCTCAAAAACTTACGCAACTGTGCCTTGACTTCTAATGAGTAGAAGAGATTTCTGAGATCCTGCTCCTGGACTATAATCCTCAAATTTGGCTCAAATAAATTGTTTCATTTCTTTCTTAGATTGAATAATTAATTTTTCATCTCCAAGATAATACCAAGGTTACTAATTCACTAGGTTAAGAATTTCATTTTTTGGGAGATTAGTTGCCTCTATCAACAAAATCTATACATAAAATTTGTGTATTGTATATAAAAAAGCATTGGGAATCAAAAAAATTGATTATTATTATTATTTTTAAAAGATTTATTTATTTATTTTGGTGGGGGAGGGGTGGGGAGGGAGGGGAGCAGACAGACCACCTCTATTGGTCTTTCATTTGTCCATTTTCATCCATCTTTGTTCTTTGGCCCATGTGGGCCTCCCATCACAGTGGCCTCTGTTGTCGCAGAGCACCAGCTCTGGGCGCATGCACTCTAGAGCTCCGGCTCGGTAATTGGACACATGGGTCCAGCCGCTCCACGGCACGTGGGATCTTCCCAGGCCAGGGATCGAACCGGCGCCCCTTGCACTGCAAGGCGGTGTCCTTACCCACTGGACCACCATGGAAGCCCAAGATTGATTATTGATCTTATAAATATGAACTAAAATCTGTGGTCCTCAGTTTCTTCATCTATAGAGTGAAGTAGTTGGATTTAGGTGCTCTCTAAATCTGTGCCCTTGTACAGCAACACGAAGACATCATTTACATCATTATTATTTTTTTAATAATTATTTTTATTTTCCTTTTTACTTTTATAATTTTGTTATTTACAGATAATGTACATCACTACCTTTATTTTTTTAACCTCTAAGGAGCCTTTCCGGACACATGTGGTTGAGGAGATCTCCTAGAACTCAAGTATGAGAAATATGTGGTCTCTTATCCAGGCAGGGCTCAGTCCCTTTCCCTCTTCATCTTGGAGTATGGGGCAAACTCCAGCTGCTAAATTTGGAGCCCATCTCTCTCTTGCTTCAATAATATTCTTTCTTGATCTTTTAAGGGGTCATGATCATGCTTAGATCTGGATTGTGTAAACTGTCCTCTGTCTCAAAAACTTACGCAACTGTGCCTTGACTTCTAATGAGTAGAAGAGATTTCTGAGATCCTGCTCCTGGACTATAATCCTCAAATTTGGCTCAAATAAATTGTTTCATTTCTTTCTTAGATTGAATAATTAATTTTTCATCTCCAAGATAATACCAAGGTTACTAATTCACTAGGTTAAGAATTTCATTTTTTGGGAGATTAGTTGCCTCTATCAACAAAATCTATACATAAAATTTGTGTATTGTATATAAAAAAGCATTGGGAATCAAAAAAATTGATTATTATTATTATTTTTAAAAGATTTATTTATTTATTTTGGTGGGGGAGGGGTGGGGAGGAGAGGGAGCAGACAGACCACCTCTATTGGTCTTTCATTTGTCCATTTTCATCCATCTTTGTTCTTTGGCCCATGTGGGCCTCCCATCACAGTGGCCTCTGTTGTCGCAGAGCACCAGCTCTGGGCGCATGCACTCTAGAGCTCCGGCTCGGTAATTGGACACATGGGTCCAGCCGCTCCACGGCACGTGGGATCTTCCCAGGCCAGGGATCGAACCGGCGCCCCTTGCACTGCAAGGCGGTGTCCTTACCCACTGGACCATCATGGAAGCCCAAGATTGATTATTGATCTTATAAATATGAACTAAAATCTGTGGTCCTCAGTTTCTTCATCTATAGAGTGAAGTAGTTGGATTTAGGTGCTCTCTAAATCTGTGCCCTTGTACAGCAACACGAAGACATCATTTACATCATTATTATTTTTTTAATAATTATTTTTATTTTCCTTTTTACTTTTATAATTTTGTTATTTACAGATAATGTATAATCCCAGATTAGTCATATGTATAGTCCATCATTTACATTATAATTTCTAGGTGGAGGAGTCATGCCCCAAGGCTGCACTGTGGTTATTTGACTGCTCCTCCTTTGTTTCTGTATTTCTTCCCTGCACTGACTAGCAACAGCTTGAATCTGCCTTTGGGAATTCAGGGATGGATCGGGAGAATGAATGAACACTAAAAACAAGAAATGGGATACAGAAAGGATCTGTACCCAGGAGGGCCCCATAAGGTCCTGTTACATTCCAGCATGTACGATCACCAAAGTGGTTTGCAGTTAAGGTGGTTCAGATGGTAAAAAATTCACACGCAACCGTCCCTGGGTCAGGAAGATTCCCTGGAGCGGGGAATGGCTATCCACTCCAGTATTCTTGCCTGGAGAATCCCATAAACAGAGGAGCCTGGAGGACTGCAGTTCATGGGGTCACAAAGAGTAGGAAATGACTGAGTGACTAACAGCACTTTAATTTTCATTGTCATTAATTTAAAGCAAAACAAGAAATAAAGAAAAAGAAAATAATCCTTAATTTTAAAGGCTCTACTGTCAAAGAACATCTAGGGCATTATTTTTAGTAACAACTCACACAATGAAGAAAGCAAGAAATTTGAACTGAAAGAAATGACTCTAAACATGGTTCTTCCACAATTTGAATTTGAGAGCTCCAGGAAATCATTAGCCTCTCTGAAACACTAAGTTTATAGGGGAAAAGATAGAGATACATATTATAGGACCTAATTTAGGGAAAAAGATAGAGATACATATTATAGGACCTAATTTAGGGAAAAAGATAGAGATGCATATTATAGGACCTAATTTATAGAGGAGTAAGAACAATGAAATAATATTTATATGAAAGCACTTTTCATATTCGACTACTAATTGCATATATTAAAGTCTTATAACCTTGAAAATTTAAAAGCTATTCCTTTTAAAATATCTCATAGTTCATAGTTTCAGCAATTCAGAAGGGTCTTCTCCCACTACAAAAGAATGAAAATTTATTATGCTTGTGTAAAGGTTAAGAGGGAAAGGGGCAGGGCACAATTTTTGAAAAGAATGACATAGCCCAAGAACACAGCATAAACCCATTAGAATCAAATGGGTCCAAGATGGCAGACCAGACCTTGATCCTCAGTCCACAAGCGAAACAACACACCCAGAGGCGCCATGACAGTTCCACCCCTTCCCTAAAAGAGCTGGAATGATCCTCCCACTCATTAGCATATGTTATTACCCAGCCCATAAAAGTTAAGAATACCATATTTTCGGGGCTGCTAGATTTGCTCTAAGATGGCCCACACTCTGCCTGTGGAGTGTGCTTTCTCTGAATCTGAATAAATCCATTTCTTTCCTATCACTTTGTCTCTTGCTGAATTCTTCTCTGCAGAGACATGAAGAACCTGAGCCTTGGGCTTCCCTGGTGGCCCAGTGGGTAAGGACACCGCCTTGCAGTACAAGGGGCGTTGGTTCGATCCCTGACCAGGGAAGATCCCACGTGCTGTGGAGCGGCTGGACTGATGTGTCCAATTACCGAGCAGGAGCTCTAGAGCGCATGCACCCAGAGCCGGTGCTCTGCGACAACAGAGGCCACTGTGATGGGAGGCCCACATGGGCCAAAGAACAAATATGGATGAAAATAGAGGAATGAAAGACCAATAGAAGTGGCCCGCCCGCCCCCTCCCTCCCCACCCTGTCCCTGCAAAAAAAGAAAGGAAGAAAAAAATGAACCTGTGCCTCACTGGGTCCAGACATTGGGTGAGTGATTTTTAACTACTAGGGTTTTGGCTGGGCTGGAGTCCCAGCCACATGGGTTCAAGTCCCAAACAGGGTTTTGGCTGGGTTCGAGTTCTGGCCACATGGGTTCAAGTCCCAAGCAGAGTTTTGGCTGGGTTTGATTCCCGGCCACTGTGGGTTTGAATCCCAAACAGGGTTTTAGCTGAAGTTAAGCCCCGGCCATGTGGGTTCAAGTCCCAAGCAGAGTTTGATTAAGTCTGGGCCCTGGATTTAAGTCTCAAATCGAGGTAGAACCCTTTCACATGGAAGTAATTATTTGCCTGCTTATTACTATGTTTAAAAGTTAAGCACATCATGTAAAAATTTTGCACATTATATAAAGTATGATTTTTAAACTTCAAGTATTATCGCTACCAAGTCTAAGCTCACTCTGCTCGCCAGTGAATCTGAAAGACACAAGATGTTGAGACAAGGAACATGACTTTATTCAGAAAGCAGCTGACTGAGAAGATGGAAGGCTAGCACCTCAAAATAACCATCTTATCAGGGTCTGGATGCCAGGTTCTTTTATAGATCAGAGATGGGGGGAGGTGAGGAAGCAAAGTAAAAAAGCCATTAATCTTGCAAACATCTCCTAGAATGGCAAACCACAGGCAGGGGATATATTAATGTCTCCCTTCCTGCCATCTATAGGTAGACAGGTTCTGAACAAAGGCACTTTAGTTTAACAGTCAGGCAGAGGGGCAGGGTTCTCTGAGACAAGCTATTAAGTATGTTTATAATAATAAAAGCGAAAGAAAGCAAGTTAAAGAAATAGTTTCCCACATTGAGTCAGAGTCGGCTTCCTCTCTGCAACATTATGGCTTGATGGCCGTGAAGGAAACAGAACATACTACTCCAGAATATGAGTCTTTGTCATAAGAGTTATCATGAGCAGATTATTTAAAAAAAAAAAAAAAGAAGAATCTCTGAAAACCAAGTTGAAGTTTCCTTTTTGTGATGACTGTTTGCATTTATAACAAAACTCTCCATTTGTAAGGTTGTCTCCCTCTCTGTACTAGGAAGAGAAGGATGACTCTAAGTCTCTAGAAACTGATATCAGTGGAGAAGACAGAGACTTGAATCTCCATAACAAGGTTACCCCTCTTTGTTTTGCCTGATAATTTTCTATAACAGGCCTCACGGATGTGACAAGACTTAAGAAATACATACACACACAGAGAGAGAAAAAGGATGGGAACAGGGGGCTCAAGACCCCTTGGGTCAAGGCCGCAAACACATTCACCAAATCTGCTTTTATTCAGTGCTAAGACTTCCAGGTGTTTTCAGGGAATGATATTGGCACTGGCTGGTTTCAGTTACAGCCTGATTCAATGATTGTTCTTGGAGCTCTGAGGATGGAAAGGGTGTGTTGCAGCTGGGGGGCAACCAAATCAGCAAGAAGTCAAGGAGTCTGTGCTGACCCAGCATCCAAGTCCATAGCACATCTCCCACCTGTTGCTGATCAGTATATTCCCAGCTAATAAGCCTATATGAATCAAATTGACTTGTCTCTCTTAGATCTTTCCAGCATATTTCTCATTCTCAATCTACTCTTCTCCTGGCTCAGCCAAAGCCACAAAAACTTTACTGGTTTGTTTCCCCACACATCCCCTCCCTGCTGGGCCTTCCTTCCCTCCACCGCACCAATCTAGATCATCACAGAGCACCAAGTTGAGTTCCCTGTGCTATAGACAAGCTTTCCACAAGCTATCGATTTTACACATGGTTGTATATTTATGTCAAATCCAGTCTTCCATCCCACTCTCCCTTTCCTTCCCCTCCCCGCCATGTCCACATGTTCATTCTTTACATCTGTGTCTCTATTTCTGCCCTGAAAATAGGTTCATTTGTACCTCATTGGTGTGTAAATTGATATAGTCACTGTGCAGAACAGTATGGAGGCTCCTTAAAAAACTAAAGATAGAACTACCATATGACCCAGCAATCTCACTACTGGGCATATACCCTGAGAAAGCTATAATTCAAAAAGAAACATGTACCCCAGTATTCATTGTAGCACTATTCACAATAGTCAGGACATGAAAACAACCTAAATGTCCATGAACAGATGAATGGATAAAGAAGATGTGGTACATATATAGGGTTTAGTTCAGTCATGACCATCTCTTGGATGACAATTCTTGTCCTCCAGGTCTCTCTAGGGAGGACCCTTCCTTATGTATTCTCCAGGTGCCGTGTTAGGCTCATTATATATATGAGCTAGATGGAGCAATTCAGCTATTGTGGGAGTAGCTTTTATTACTTTTATTATTAATTTGAAAAGGGCTTTATTATTCATCAAAAAGATGGCCATGTTCTGCCTTTAGCCTGCCATATAACCTGGCCTTTTTGACTACAACTTACTGGAAGGACATCTCATGAAATACAGCAAAGCTATAGTTTGTCAGGGAGGTTTGAAGATAGCTTAGTGGGAAGCTCTTTCCGAACAGCATGGAAATTAATAAAATCTAGTTGACTGTGATACAGAGATTTTATTTGGTGGCAGGTGCCAAAGCAAGATGACTCCAAGGTGAAGGTACTATGCAAATAAGTTTCAGAAGCTATGAGTGAAGAAAGGCTTGAAGACTGGGCAATAGCAGAATTAATGGTAGCAGTGGTTAATGTAGGAGTAAAAAGAAGCTAATCAACTATTATGGTAGAAGAGTCATCAATTCTTGCTTAGAAGATGTTGGCCTAAAACCAAAAATAACTGACTATCTTTGCTAGTTATTTCTCTAGCAAAGATGGGTTTTTGGAGGGTTAGCGGAGAATTGCAATTTGAGGTCTGAAACCATGGCAAGCCCCATGTAACTTCCCCAACAATGGTAAGGGAAGAGAAATGCTTTTATAGAGGGAAAAGGAAGTTGGGAGGGCTATAGTAAACAAAGTGTCTATGGCTTTTCATTGGCTGTGTCCTTGGTCTGAAGGAGTCCCTCTTCTCCCAGTTGGGTTCTGCTATCATCATAGGGTGTGAGAGCTCCCCCTTCTGGTCTCCCAACTCGACTTAACTGAGATTTCTGTTTATTACCTTTTTTTTTTTTTTTCCCAGACGTCCACATCTTTCTCTGAAAGCATCACTGATCAAGGGTCGGGTTTTCTGGTTTCAGCTGGTTTTTGTCCCTCAGTGCCAGGAAGGATTTTTGCTGAGTGTAGCATCTCATGTCAGAGGAAAAATGCAGAGTGGAAACCTGTTAAGGTCACATTCTAGTAACAAGGAGGGGTAGAAAGGAAAACTCTCAGGCACTTTTTTTTTTTTTTTTAAAGATTTATTTATTTATTTTGGGCGGAGGTCGGGTTGGGGAGGGAGCATCCTTCTTTGTTCTCTGGCTCCTGTGGGCCTCCCATCGCGGTGGCCTCTGTCATCACAGAGCGCTGGCTCTGGGCGCATGCGCTCCAGAGCTCCGGCTCGGTGATTGGACACATCAGTCCAGCCGCTCCGCGGCACGTGGGATCTTCCCAGGCCAGGGATCACACCGGCGCCCCTTGCACTGCAAGGCGGTGTCCCTATCCACTGGACCACCAGGAGAAGCCCTCTCAGGCACTTTTTATGTCAAATTCATGCGTTATCAAGATCATAAACATTGGAGATCATCTGAGGTGTTACATCATCATCAAAAGTTTGGCAACATACTTTCAGCAGGCCTGGTGCAGATATTTGGGGAAGTTGTCTCATTAGACACCATCTGTTTCAATTCTGGAAAATCTTTACTTTCAGGTCCAGTAAGGGGCTTGATGTGCAGGTCCAGTCAGGGTTCAGTGTTTCTTTACATGTGTCACTTGAATTCTATTCCAGGGGTCATTCAGGAGTATCTGATGGGGCTTTTCCAGTGAGGTTGAAGAGAATTCTTCTAGAGGTGTCTTTTTCAATAGAAGAAACTTCCAATTTGTAAGGTTTAATGCTTAAAGTCTTCATCTTCCAAAGGCGCCCTGTGAAAAGCTTGTTCTACCCAAATATGGTTATTTTTAAGGGAAGCAATTAGGTCTTTGCAATATTGTAGATTCTCTCTTTTTAAAAGAAACAGGTGCCAAGTACATTAAGCAATCTGTGACTATCTTAAAAAGTGACAGTTTAGGAGTTCCCAAAAGTATGGATCTGAGATTTAGAAGGACAAATGGAAGCACTTTTGGCCAAGGAATTTGCAGAGCCCCTACAAATTTTGCCATTTGAGTGTTAATCTTGATTAAGCCAGAGGACTGAGGGTGGTGAACACTGTGAAAATGTTATAAAAGTGGCCAATCAGTGCAGACTTGTCAAAGTACCTGGTAAGTAAAATGGGTTATTCAACCTTGGAAAGATAAAGAACTCCTCAGTCATAATGAAGTCTGAAAGGAGTTCCTAAGGTAGTGATAATCTTTTCCAAAAGGGCTTTAGCCACAGAAGAGGTAGTAGCCTGTCGGCAAGGGAAGATTTCAGTCCAGAGTGAAAACACAGACCATGACAAAAACATATTTATATCCATGGGATGGAAGAAATTGTATGAGATGCATTTTCCAGACCCTGAATGGCCCATTAGACATTTAAAAATGTCCAGGAACAGTACGAACAGCCTTACCCAAGTTGTACTTCAGAAAAGTGGGGCAAGTGAAGTAGACACTTTTTGTGTCCTTGTTAATGCTTCCTCATCAATAACGATCCATCTTTTTGTTTTGTTTTGTTTTGTTTTAGTAGATAAGTGGTTTAAAGCATGTAGTGAGGAGTGAGACTTTTAGAGCTCCCAGGAGGACTGGGTTGTTACCTGGTTTGTTCTTTTTTCTTTTTTATGAAATCAACTATTGCTGAATTTCCAATTTTGTTTTACCTTTTTATGTGGCCATTTGTTGGGCTTCTCTAGCCAGGTTGTCTAAATGATCATTTCAGGAAATATCTCTTTGGACCATGACAGAGGTTTGGCTGTGGCTGGTTTCTTTAAGGGTAGCATTCCTTGCAGAAATGTCAGCAAGGTGGTTTCTCTTAGCTTCCAGAAAGCCAAGTGTAGAATGCCTCAAAATCTTAATAATAGCTAAAGTTGTAGGTAAAAGTATTGCTGCCGATAATTCCTAAACATAGAGATCACTTTAAATTTTATTTCTGCTGGAAGGAAGGAAACTACGTTGTTTTCATAACATTCCAAAACCAGAAGCTACTCTGAAAGTGTATCTCCTATCAGTATAAACACTGGCAGGCTTGTCCTTGACTAAAAAATGCAAGCCCATGTAAGAAAGGCCTTATAAAATTCAGCCTGTTGCACCAGAGCCCTACAAATTTTGCCATTTGAGTGTAAATCTTGATTAAGCCAGAGGACTGAGGGTGGTGAACACTGTGAAAATGTTATAAAAGTGGCCAATCAGTGCAGACTTGTCAAAGTACCTGGTAAGTAAAATGGGTTATTCAACCTTGGAAAGATAAAGAACTCCTCAGTCATAATGAAGTCTGAAAGGAGTTCCTAAGGTAGTGATAATCTTTTCCAAAAGGGCTTTAGCCACAGAAGAGGTAGTAGCCTGTCGGCAAGGGAAGATTTCAGTCCAGAGTGAAAACACAGACCATGACAAAAACATATTTATATCCATGGGATGGAAGAAATTGTATGAGATGCATTTTCCAGACCCTGAATGGCCCATTAGACATTTAAAAATGTCCAGGAACAGTACGAACAGCCTTACCCAAGTTGTACTTCAGAAAAGTGGGGCAAGTGAAGTAGACACTTTTTGTGTCCTTGTTAATGCTTCCTCATCAATAACGATCCATCTTTTTGTTTTGTTTTGTTTTGTTTTAGTAGATAAGTGGTTTAAAGCATGTAGTGAGGAGTGAGACTTTTAGAGCTCCCAGGAGGACTGGGTTGTTACCTGGTTTGTTCTTTTTTCTTTTTTATGAAATCAACTATTGCTGAATTTCCAATTTTGTTTTACCTTTTTATGTGGCCATTTGTTGGGCTTCTCTAGCCAGGTTGTCTAAATGATCATTTCAGGAAATATCTCTTTGGACCATGACAGAGGTTTGGCTGTGGCTGGTTTCTTTAAGGGTAGCATTCCTTGCAGAAATGTCAGCAAGGTGGTTTCTCTTAGCTTCCAGAAAGCCAAGTGTAGAATGCCTCAAAATCTTAATAATAGCTAAAGTTGTAGGTAAAAGTATTGCTGCCGATAATTCCTAAACATAGAGATCACTTTAAATTTTATTTCTGCTGGAAGGAAGGAAACTACGTTGTTTTCATAACATTCCAAAACCAGAAGCTACTCTGAAAGTGTATCTCCTATCAGTATAAACACTGGCAGGCTTGTCCTTGACTAAAAAATGCAAGCCCATGTAAGAGCTTATAATTCAGCCTGTTGCACCAGAGTAGCCATAGGTAAAAATGCTGCCTCAGTAACATCAAAAGGAGTTGCAGTAGCATAGTTAGGAGGTGGTTCATCATCATTATACAGTGGTAATTGATTTCATTGGTAATGGAAGGGAGAAGAGTATCAGGGTTAAGGTTATTACGATGTAAAAGAGTTATGTGAGGAGCAGCTAACAAAAAGATTTCATAGGGAGCGAGGTGGCTAGGAAATGTTGAGTGTGACGAGAATTCGGGAGGGCTTCTACTGTGTGAAGTGCAAAAATGACTAACGAGGACTCTGTAATTATTCTCTCAATGGTTTTTCCTAAAAAGCAATGGCCATAATGGCTCTAAGAGAAGGGGAATATCATCATGCCACAGGGTGCAGTTGCTGGTTGTATTACATAATGGGTCAGTGGTGGTCCCTGTGTTTTGGAGTGGGTACCACAAGAACATTTCCTTTATATTTCCTTCTTCAAATTCTCCCATGAATCCTTAAAAGCTATGTCATCCACTTATTCCCATAAAATTGGGATGGGGTTTTTGTTCTTCAATAAAATTTATAGAGAACTCCCCTGGGTTTCTCAGTGGTAAAGAATTGCCTGCCAATGCAGGAGATGAAGGTTTGATTCCTTATCCAGGAATATCCCCTAGAGAAAGACATGACAACCCACTGCAGTATACTTGCCTGGAAAATTGCATGAACAAAGGAGCCTGGTGGGCTGCAGTCCTGGAGTCATAAGAGTTGGACACGGTTTAGTGACTAAACAACAACAACAACAACAATTTACAGAGGTTTGGCCATAAAGGGAAATCTGGAATCCAATTTCAACAACCATCTAGTCTGAGAAAACCTCAGTGTTGGCTCTTAGTATTGTGTTTTGGAAAACTTGGAACATAATGAAGTCTGTCTGGGTCTAGTTGTGGTCCTTGTTCTGATATCACATGCCCTAAATATCAAACCTGAATTTAGACACACTGCCATTTTTCTTTTATGACCTTATGTCTCTTAGAAGGCTAAAAGCTTTAGCAAGTGATCCTGTCTTCCTGTGAGAAGGCTTGAGAAGGAGAGCAAACAAGTAAAACATCTGCATATTGAAACAAAGCAGAACCTCTAAGGAACTTTATGTCATCCATGTGAGCCTTCAGGATTTGTGAGAAGTAAAAAGCACCCTCAGTAAAACCCTGAAGCATTATTATTAATGTCCAGGTAGATTATTTTTTCTAAGTAAGCCAAATGGTAAAGTGTATCATTAAACCCGGATGTTAAAAGGGGTTATTTTTGAGGGGGGGCAGCTAACAAAAGATTTCATAGGGAGCGAGGTGGCTAGGAAATGTTGAGTGTGACGAGAATTCGGGAGGGCTTCTACTGTGTGAAGTGCAAAAATGACTAACGAGGACTCTGTAATTATTCTCTCAATGGTTTTTCCTAAAAAGCAATGGCCATAATGGCTCTAAGAGAAGGGGAATATCATCATGCCACAGGGTGCAGTTGCTGGTTGTATTACATAATGGGTCAGTGGTGGTCCCTGTGTTTTGGAGTGGGTACCACAAGAACATTTCCTTTATATTTCCTTCTTCAAATTCTCCCATGAATCCTTAAAAGCTATGTCATCCACTTATTCCCATAAAATTGGGATGGGGTTTTTGTTCTTCAATAAAATTTATAGAGAACTCCCCTGGGTTTCTCAGTGGTAAAGAATTGCCTGCCAATGCAGGAGATGAAGGTTTGATTCCTTATCCAGGAATATCCCCTAGAGAAAGACATGACAACCCACTGCAGTATACTTGCCTGGAAAATTGCATGAACAAAGGAGCCTGGTGGGCTGCAGTCCTGGAGTCATAAGAGTTGGACACGGTTTAGTGACTAAACAACAACAACAACAACAATTTACAGAGGTTTGGCCATAAAGGGAAATCTGGAATCCAATTTCAACAACCATCTAGTCTGAGAAAACCTCAGTGTTGGCTCTTAGTATTGTGTTTTGGAAAACTTGGAACATAATGAAGTCTGTCTGGGTCTAGTTGTGGTCCTTGTTCTGATATCACATGCCCTAAATATCAAACCTGAATTTAGACACACTGCCATTTTTCTTTTATGACCTTATGTCTCTTAGAAGGCTAAAAGCTTTAGCAAGTGATCCTGTCTTCCTGTGAGAAGGCTTGAGAAGGAGAGCAAACAAGTAAAACATCTGCATATTGAAACAAAGCAGAACCTCTAAGGAACTTTATGTCATCCATGTGAGCCTTCAGGATTTGTGAGAAGTAAAAAGCACCCTCAGTAAAACCCTGAAGCATTATTATTAATGTCCAGGTAGATTATTTTTTTCTTCCCAAGTAAAGGCCAAATGGTATTGGCCAGCTTCACCAACTGGAATACTAAAGAATAAATATCTACATAAATTAATTACAGTAAAGAATTTACTTCTGGTGGGAATGGAACTTAGAAACCTGTGAGGGTTAAAAACAACAGAATGTTGAAGGATAGCAACAGTGTTTATTTGTTTGGAGATCCTGGACAAACCTCCACCATCAGCCCTTAAGTTTTTTCACCAGTCAAATAGGGGTATCAGAGAGGCTTGTATGAAGAATAACAATGTCTTGAGCCTGTAATCTTCTTCTGTGGGCTTTATGATTTGAAGGACTTCTTTACTTATAGGGTATTAATTCTGGGAAGTGAGTTTGAAGTGTCTTATTGCAATCTTGATGGGAGGTACACTGTGAATTTTGCCAACAACATCAGTTGGAGATTTTATTAAGGGAAGTAACACCTAAGTCGATAGGGATAAATGATTAGTGGTTCCATAATCAGTCCTAGTACCATCAGAAACAGAACCAATGGAAGATGTCAAAGGGTCACTTATTTCACCCTGGCTGGTTACTTTGATGACTACTCTCAATCTATAATTATTTTCCCCTTTTGGGAGAAAGACACTTCAATGTGGTACTTCTCTGAGAAATCTTGGCCTAATACATGTGTAGGGGTGGAAGAACTAAGGAGAAACAGGTGGCTATCCTCAATGAGGATACCCTTGAACAAAAGAGAATAGGTTCAAAGGCAGGAATCTCTGGAGGTCCATTAGAGATCTTCACTATTTGAACTGTCTTAGTACTCCAAGACTGGAGCTGCTTTATTCTAGTCAGTTTGAACACTGACAGTGTATCTCATGTGTCTCTTAGAAGGCTAAAAGCTTTAGCAAGTGATCCTGTCTTCCTGTGAGAAGGCTTGAGAAGGAGAGCAAACAAGTAAAACATCTGCATATTGAAACAAAGCAGAACCTCTAAGGAACTTTATGTCATCCATGTGAGCCTTCAGGATTTGTGAGAAGTAAAAAGCACCCTCAGTAAAACCCTGAAGCATTATTATTAATGTCCAGGTAGATTATTTTTTTCTTCCCAAGTAAAGGCCAAATGGTATTGGCCAGCTTCACCAACTGGAATACTAAAGAATAAATATCTACATAAATTAATTACAGTAAAGAATTTACTTCTGGTGGGAATGGAACTTAGAAACCTGTGAGGGTTAAAAACAACAGAATGTTGAAGGATAGCAACAGTGTTTATTTGTTTGGAGATCCTGGACAAACCTCCACCATCAGCCCTTAAGTTTTTTCACCAGTCAAATAGGGGTATCAGAGAGGCTTGTATGAAGAATAACAATGTCTTGAGCCTGTAATCTTCTTCTGTGGGCTTTATGATTTGAAGGACTTCTTTACTTATAGGGTATTAATTCTGGGAAGTGAGTTTGAAGTGTCTTATTGCAATCTTGATGGGAGGTACACTGTGAATTTTGCCAACAACATCAGTTGGAGATTTTATTAAGGGAAGTAACACCTAAGTCGATAGGGATAAATGATTAGTGGTTCCATAATCAGTCCTAGTACCATCAGAAACAGAACCAATGGAAGATGTCAAAGGGTCACTTATTTCACCCTGGCTGGTTACTTTGATGACTACTCTCAATCTATAATTATTTTCCCCTTTTGGGAGAAAGACACTTCAATGTGGTACTTCTCTGAGAAATCTTGGCCTAATACATGTGTAGGGGTGGAAGAACTAAGGAGAAACAGGTGGCTATCCTCAATGAGGATACCCTTGAACAAAAGAGAATAGGTTCAAAGGCAGGAATCTCTGGAGGTCCATTAGAGATCTTCACTATTTGAACTGTCTTAGTACTCCAAGACTGGAGCTGCTTTATTCTAGTCAGTTTGAACACTGACAGTGTATCTCATGTGTCATTTGGGTCTGAAAGAGATTCATTCCTAATATGGTGACATGTTTTTCCAAGCCAGTTAAGAAGGAGGATTGGGAAAAGCCCATGTAGTTCCTTGGAAGCCTGTCATTGAGACCTGGGAGGATGCTGGAAAGGTTGAAGGCACCTGAAGTGTTTAAATTTGTAACCATCTCTTTTCCAATGTCCTGGTTTTTCAATAATAGCAGTAACTAGGAGAGGTTTTGTTTCATTTAGAGAGGCCTTCAACTGCTGGAGTTGAAAATTAAAAATTTTGGTAGTCTTTCTTTTGGGTGACTCATCAAGAGTGGGAGAAGGCTGGTTTGCCAGATTAAATCTGAAGTGAACATAGTTTCTCATTTCAATCTGATCCTTTTACTAGAATGATCCAGTTCATTCCATCAGTAAACATAGCTAAAAGCTGCTGCAGTGGTATCAACATCTGAAGGAAGACCAGAACATTTTTTATAAACAATCTGAAATTGATTGTAATAATCATAAACACATTCATCAGATTTTCATATGTAAGCCCAAATTTTGTTCCAATCAATAGGGTTTGGAAAAAGCCTTAGGAATTGCTGGGAAGTTGCCTAGCAATTGCATGAGCCTGATCATGTAATAAGTGAGCAGGATGGTCTCCTGGTTGTAATTCTAGAAACCTGTGAGGATTTTCCCAGTTAGCAGTTTTCGTTGAATGCCAGGCCTGGCCTTCACAGACAAGCATATGGACTAGCTGATGTAAGTCAGAGAAACCAGGCTTATAAGTTTGAATGACTGTATTAAATTCTTCAGCAAATCAGTGAGGATCTTCAGTGGGGAAACCTTTGACAATGGCTGGCAGCTCAGATTTAGTCCAGGGAATATAAAAAATGAAGGGTTTAGTCTCAAGGTCCTCAGAAGATTTAATTTTAAGTGAACAGGTTGTGACAAGTTCAAAGGATGGAAGAGGAATTGGGGTGATGTATCAGAGAGAAAAAGAAGTTTGGGGAAATAACTAGCATGCGAGAAGTGAAGGTATAGAGGAGGTGAAAGCAGCACGGAAGGAAATCTTTATTCTAGTCAGTTTGAACACTGACAGTGTATCTCATGTGTCATTTGGGTCTGAAAGAGATTCATTCCTAATATGGTGACATGTTTTTCCAAGCCAGTTAAGAAGGAGGATTGGGAAAAGCCCATGTAGTTCCTTGGAAGCCTGTCATTGAGACCTGGGAGGATGCTGGAAAGGTTGAAGGCACCTGAAGTGTTTAAATTTGTAACCATCTCTTTTCCAATGTCCTGGTTTTTCAATAATAGCAGTAACTAGGAGAGGTTTTGTTTCATTTAGAGAGGCCTTCAACTGCTGGAGTTGAAAATTAAAAATTTTGGTAGTCTTTCTTTTGGGTGACTCATCAAGAGTGGGAGAAGGCTGGTTTGCCAGATTAAATCTGAAGTGAACATAGTTTCTCATTTCAATCTGATCCTTTTACTAGAATGATCCAGTTCATTCCATCAGTAAACATAGCTAAAAGCTGCTGCAGTGGTATCAACATCTGAAGGAAGACCAGAACATTTTTTATAAACAATCTGAAATTGATTGTAATAATCATAAACACATTCATCAGATTTTCATATGTAAGCCCAAATTTTGTTCCAATCAATAGGGTTTGGAAAAAGCCTTAGGAATTGCTGGGAAGTTGCCTAGCAATTGCATGAGCCTGATCATGTAATAAGTGAGCAGGATGGTCTCCTGGTTGTAATTCTAGAAACCTGTGAGGATTTTCCCAGTTAGCAGTTTTCGTTGAATGCCAGGCCTGGCCTTCACAGACAAGCATATGGACTAGCTGATGTAAGTCAGAGAAACCAGGCTTATAAGTTTGAATGACTGTATTAAATTCTTCAGCAAATCAGTGAGGATCTTCAGTGGGGAAACCTTTGACAATGGCTGGCAGCTCAGATTTAGTCCAGGGAATATAAAAAATGAAGGGTTTAGTCTCAAGGTCCTCAGAAGATTTAATTTTAAGTGAACAGGTTGTGACAAGTTCAAAGGATGGAAGAGGAATTGGGGTGATGTATCAGAGAGAAAAAGAAGTTTGGGGAAATAACTAGCATGCGAGAAGTGAAGGTATAGAGGAGGTGAAAGCAGCACGGAAGGAAAGGAAGATTGAACAATTGGTGGAGTCTGACCAATAGGAACCAAAGGGGAAAACAAGATGGAGCCCGAGACAAAGAAGCCAGAGAAGTGTAGTGTGAGGCTTCAGGAGCCATTTTATCTTTCTGCAACCTTTTAATGCTTCAGTTAATCTTAAACTCTTTTTTTGTTTGTTTGTTTGCAGAGGCAATTTTAGGCTTCTAATTACATTTGGAAACCCCAAATTACCAATTGAAATTGGCATACCATTCAGTTCTGGAAAAGTTTGAGTGATTGTAGTCCAATTCCATTTTAAGAAAATTAAATTTGGAGATTTCTAAAGCTCTCCATAATGGTCATTGATATTCTAAATTACCTTTGGTCAGCTTTGTTCACTTAGTTAGAAACATGCATGAAGAAATACCTGTGTTTTTAAACATAAAATTGCGCAGAGCCTCTATAAGTGGGCACTGTAAAAATACCTAGATAACTGGAATCCCATTTCTCAGAGGTTTTTCTCTAGAGTGAAAGAACAGTTTTCAAACAGCTCAATTCAAACAGCATGTAACCCAAACAGTTCAAACAACCTGCAGGTTTAATACCAGCTAGCTCTAAGGGAACCACTTGGTCTTGAAGGAGTCAGACTGAAGGCTTCTCAGTCAGTTCACATAGAACAATTCCTATTCCAAAGGAATGGGCAATAGCCAAACTGGCAGAGCTTCAGTGAAATAGCCCTCATACCCAAAAGAGTGGGCTTAAGGATTCTCAGCTGGTTTCTATTGAAACAGTCTGATCTGAAAATCAAACTGAAGTGCCTAACACATACTTGCATCCAGAAGTAGGCTATAACCAGAAAGGGAGAAACCATCAAGTAGATACAAATAATGCCTGGAGAGCTTCAAACACAAAGGGCAGAGGATTGGATCCAAGAGAAAAACATACCTTCAGTTTCTGGGTTTGGCGAGACAAGCCGTGAACTCAGTGGTCCCAGTTGTGGATACTGAACCTGTTTGCTCACCAGCCCCCGAGCCATACTGAATCTTCGCTGGTTCTCACACAGACCACCAAAACATTAACCTAAAGCAAAAAGACTGACAATTATTTCTCCAGCAAAGACAGACTTATTTGGGATCAGCAGAGAATTGCAGTTGGGGGTCTGAAACCATGGCAAACCATGTGCAAGCTCCCCCGCATGGTAAAGGAAGGCGAAGTCTTCTATGAAGAAAAACAGAAATTGGGAAGAAGGAGGGCATGTCAACCTCCTCTCCAGTCTTGCTTGGAGAATTCCTTGGACAGAGGAGTCTGGCGGGCTACAGTCCATAGGATCGCAAAGAGTTGGACACACCTGAGCAAAAACACTTTTGCTTCACTTTCATAGTTACAGCTGAAGTCCAATCCCCATTAACTTCTCTCTTTCTTTACTCTGAAGATTGCTTCTATCGAGGCCAGTGTGTTTTATTTTCTTGCATTTATATATATGTACCCTTCCTATGTAGTTATGTATACAAAACAGCCCTCTGGTAAGCAGAGAGTGGAAGTGACCTATCTAATATTAGTGTTTTTTAGACTTTCAGACTTCATGGAGGAGAAACATGTGTATGTAAATGGATTTATAGATAAATCATAAATAGGGGTTGCCACTGGTGTGTGTGTGTATGTATGTGCTAAGTAAGAATCTTTAAAATGGCATCTATTATCATATCTACTGCATCTATGCCCATCTACTGTCATCTATTTTAATACTACAATTAGGAAATAATCTCAGTAATAAGAATAGTTATTAAAATTATGTATATTTGGTTAGTAGAAAGCCCTCTATAGTATACCCTTACTTTTAACCAGTAATAGCTTTACCAGAAGCTGCTAATCACTCTATTTCGACCAGCTTTGGGGAGCTATGGAGACTGCTGATGAATGGTAAGGCTAGGAATAGAACTTGGGGCTCCTGACTCCCTGGTGCAGTGCTCTTTTCATTTCATTATGCTGTTATTAGTCATCTACGTCACATGGTTGACCCAGGGCACAAAATGATCTACTTCATAAGCCTATAATAGTCTTCCATAACCAAATGCTTGAGTTAGAACATTTGAAGTTCCCCTTTAAAAGGTCAATGTGCTATCTGGATATCATAACCAATAAATCATTATCATTCAACTTTTGCAGACCACCAAAACATTAACCTAAAGCAAAAAGACTGACAATTATTTCTCCAGCAAAGACAGACTTATTTGGGATCAGCAGAGAATTGCAGTTGGGGGTCTGAAACCATGGCAAACCATGTGCAAGCTCCCCCGCATGGTAAAGGAAGGCGAAGTCTTCTATGAAGAAAAACAGAAATTGGGAAGAAGGAGGGCATGTCAACCTCCTCTCCAGTCTTGCTTGGAGAATTCCTTGGACAGAGGAGTCTGGCGGGCTACAGTCCATAGGATCGCAAAGAGTTGGACACACCTGAGCAAAAACACTTTTGCTTCACTTTCATAGTTACAGCTGAAGTCCAATCCCCATTAACTTCTCTCTTTCTTTACTCTGAAGATTGCTTCTATCGAGGCCAGTGTGTTTTATTTTCTTGCATTTATATATATGTACCCTTCCTATGTAGTTATGTATACAAAACAGCCCTCTGGTAAGCAGAGAGTGGAAGTGACCTATCTAATATTAGTGTTTTTTAGACTTTCAGACTTCATGGAGGAGAAACATGTGTATGTAAATGGATTTATAGATAAATCATAAATAGGGGTTGCCACTGGTGTGTGTGTGTATGTATGTGCTAAGTAAGAATCTTTAAAATGGCATCTATTATCATATCTACTGCATCTATGCCCATCTACTGTCATCTATTTTAATACTACAATTAGGAAATAATCTCAGTAATAAGAATAGTTATTAAAATTATGTATATTTGGTTAGTAGAAAGCCCTCTATAGTATACCCTTACTTTTAACCAGTAATAGCTTTACCAGAAGCTGCTAATCACTCTATTTCGACCAGCTTTGGGGAGCTATGGAGACTGCTGATGAATGGTAAGGCTAGGAATAGAACTTGGGGCTCCTGACTCCCTGGTGCAGTGCTCTTTTCATTTCATTATGCTGTTATTAGTCATCTACGTCACATGGTTGACCCAGGGCACAAAATGATCTACTTCATAAGCCTATAATAGTCTTCCATAACCAAATGCTTGAGTTAGAACATTTGAAGTTCCCCTTTAAAAGGTCAATGTGCTATCTGGATATCATAACCAATAAATCATTATCATTCACTTAACATTACTTTGTCAGATTTTCTGATTAGTCACTGGTCATTTTAGAATAGGAAAGTATATGACTAAGGGCTGGGGGACTTTGAAAACCTGACATGTTAAAGGAAAGCAGGACTCCTGCTTTCATCATTGCAAAGGGAATGTCTAATAACTTCACATAAAGTAGTTCAAATGAATAACAAAAACAATTTTTTTAACATGGAAATGCATTGGAAGAAGGAAAATTCTCTCTGCAGGCTTTGTTTTCTCTCTAATGTCATAAAGTTAGAGGACTCCAAGGTTCATTTCTTACATCTCTCTTTTACTAACTTTTTGGTCATCATATCCAGCTTCAAAAATCTTTAAGATAAAAAGTTACCTTCAATCTAGATCTTTTTCCTCAAAGTCAGATATTTACGTCCATTTGCCTTCTCAATATCTTCATGCTGATGTTTACTAAGCATCTCAAACTTAATATGTTCAAATCTAAACTCTTGATCTCCTTCTCCAAATGTATTCCAAGTACAGTTTTTCTGTGTCCATTAATGATAACTCAAGTCAAAAACTTTGGAGTCATTTTTGGTATTTTCTTTTTCTTCTATACCACATCATCCAATTTGTCATGAAATCATATTGATTCTATCTTCAAAATAAATTCAGTGTCTGATCACTTCCCATCATACCCACCACTGGCAAACTGACTCAAGCTACCATCGTTTCTCATATGAGTTAGTGTAAAAGCCTCAAATCTGGTCTCTCTGCTTCCATTCTTGCCTTTACAATTTCATTCAAAACAGAACAGACTGGGTAATCTTTTAAGTGGAAAATAGATAAGTTAAACTTTGATCAACATTTTCCAATAGTTCCCCACCTCAAAGTAAAGAACAAAGCCTTAAAATCATATACCAGGGCCTATATGATGGGTTCTAGTACTCTCCAGTAGAAATATATATGAGCAACTTATATAATTTTAGATCTTATAATGGCCACATAAAAAAAACCTGGCAAAATAAATTTTAGTAAATTCTGCCTAATATATAAAAATACTATTAGTTTACCAGATGAGTAATATAAAATATTATTTTAATATTAAATATCATTTATTTTTTGAAGATTGTTTAGTTCCATAGACTAGAATGGAACCTCCAGAGGGCAGAGGTTCATTTTTACTCTTTTTTATTTATTGCTATTGTATCTTCAGTAAAAATTTTTAAAAGTATATTGAATAAAAGAATTTTTATGAACACTGCCAAACAAATTCCTTATGTAGCAATCTTGATTTGAAACACTAAAACACAGTCCTATACCGGAGGTTTCGAAACCACAAATACAGAACTTTCCATTGGCTGCTATGACTCCATTTAAACTACTTGACATAGATGAACATAGCTCAAATGCTATGTGTTCCAAAGGAGATGAGTTGGGTTGGTCAAAAACTTCATTCAGGTTTTTCCCTCCCATTATACAAAAATTCAAACAAACTTTTCAGCTGTTCTTTTGCAAAATGTTGTGATTGGGAGAAACTTTAGTAAAAGGTACCCAGGAACTCTCATATTATTTCTTACAACTGTGTATGGATCAACAGTTATCTCAAAATGAAAAAGAGAAGTCCTAGATGCTATGAAGGCATAAAATAGATCTGGTGAATCTAGAGGGCTATCTTTTTTTTTTTTTGGAGTTTTATTATAAACGAGGCTAAACATCTTTTCCCATATCTACTTCCTATTTCATCTTGAGGGGGGCAAAATTTGGACTCAAATAGGAAAATGAACAGAAGATAACTGGATGTGGGGTGAGGGGTGGTGATGGAGGGGAACACTCCAGGCAGTAATATTATTCTGTTGAACTGTGGAGGAGAAATTGGAGAAAAAACAGTGGTTGATGCAAGAAAATGAATGCTTATAATAGTAGTCTAGGTAAGAAATAATGGTTGTTCTCAGGTGGTATCAATGGTGATGATAGTTAATGGATTCAAGAGCTATTCAGGATGTGAAATAAAGTGACAGAAAAGTTTTAAAGATGGATGAGTATAAGCTATAAAATATTTCACATAGTTTAGCAGTACTGCAAAACATAAGGTCATTGTAATTCTGTAAATGTTGTAAACAACCACTACAGAGTAATACATGCCTTTCAGAAATCAGTTGCAACACATGATTTGCTCAAAACACTAATAGATGCCAATTTTCCTGTCATACAAATAAAGAAAATAATTGTTACATGTGAACCTTTTCTTCCCAACAAGTACTCAATATACATCTCTGGAGAAAAGTGAAGCTCTTTCAACCTATGTGTCCCGATTCATTCATGCATCCATTCAACCTATTGAACAGTAACTATAATCAGACATTAAAGCTTAGTCTCTGGAGGCCTTCAAATCTGAGTTTAAATTTGGGCTCTGTGCTATGTTAGGTAAATTCCCCATATTTTTTTCATCAGTTTCCTCATCTTTAAAATAGAAAGAACAGTATAGACTAATTTTTAGGATGTTTATGTTGCTACAGCTTGGTTATGTCTGTTAATGAGAGTAGACAATTTTCTTGTTCTTAACACACCATGCTTCACCAACATCTGGGAAACAACTATATCTGGGTTCTCCCAATAAACCTGACAGTTATTTCTCCTGCTTCTTTGTGGATCTATTTCCTTTATCTATCCCTTAAAAATGTAACGTGTGGCTTTGCCTTCAACGTATTGACTGCCTCACTTCTATGCATTCTCCCCCAGACTCTCATGAAAGCACATGATTTCATCAAAGTCATATAGGCTCTGAACATCAAGTTGCTGTCTCTAGGCCCATTGCTGCACAGACACTCTATTCAGGCATATTTATTAAATGTTGATTGGAGTTCTCTTCTTTCCTAAATTTTCCAAGCCTTCTAAAATCAAAAACAAATAAAACAAAATTCATCACCTTACTTCCAAAACATGCTCTACTTTATTTATTCTCTATCTTGCCTAATGTCACAAACACACTATCCAATCATCCTAGATAGAACCTGACAATATCCTTGAATTGCCTTCCCCTCAAAAAATAATGTTGTGAAATACTTTAGATACACAGAAAAGCTTAAAGTATAACATAAAAGCCACTCATGTGTCTAACCTTTTTTAAATTTTTTGTTTACTTTGATTCCTTAGCTATTCAGGATGTGAAATAAAGTGACAGAAAAGTTTTAAAGATGGATGAGTATAAGCTATAAAATATTTCACATAGTTTAGCAGTACTGCAAAACATAAGGTCATTGTAATTCTGTAAATGTTGTAAACAACCACTACAGAGTAATACATGCCTTTCAGAAATCAGTTGCAACACATGATTTGCTCAAAACACTAATAGATGCCAATTTTCCTGTCATACAAATAAAGAAAATAATTGTTACATGTGAACCTTTTCTTCCCAACAAGTACTCAATATACATCTCTGGAGAAAAGTGAAGCTCTTTCAACCTATGTGTCCCGATTCATTCATGCATCCATTCAACCTATTGAACAGTAACTATAATCAGACATTAAAGCTTAGTCTCTGGAGGCCTTCAAATCTGAGTTTAAATTTGGGCTCTGTGCTATGTTAGGTAAATTCCCCATATTTTTTTCATCAGTTTCCTCATCTTTAAAATAGAAAGAACAGTATAGACTAATTTTTAGGATGTTTATGTTGCTACAGCTTGGTTATGTCTGTTAATGAGAGTAGACAATTTTCTTGTTCTTAACACACCATGCTTCACCAACATCTGGGAAACAACTATATCTGGGTTCTCCCAATAAACCTGACAGTTATTTCTCCTGCTTCTTTGTGGATCTATTTCCTTTATCTATCCCTTAAAAATGTAACGTGTGGCTTTGCCTTCAACGTATTGACTGCCTCACTTCTATGCATTCTCCCCCAGACTCTCATGAAAGCACATGATTTCATCAAAGTCATATAGGCTCTGAACATCAAGTTGCTGTCTCTAGGCCCATTGCTGCACAGACACTCTATTCAGGCATATTTATTAAATGTTGATTGGAGTTCTCTTCTTTCCTAAATTTTCCAAGCCTTCTAAAATCAAAAACAAATAAAACAAAATTCATCACCTTACTTCCAAAACATGCTCTACTTTATTTATTCTCTATCTTGCCTAATGTCACAAACACACTATCCAATCATCCTAGATAGAACCTGACAATATCCTTGAATTGCCTTCCCCTCAAAAAATAATGTTGTGAAATACTTTAGATACACAGAAAAGCTTAAAGTATAACATAAAAGCCACTCATGTGTCTGTCAACCCGTTTTGTCATGACTGAAATCTTTGCTGTATTTGTTTTAGGTCTTTGTCTTGAATAAACAAATCCTTGGAAATATGTATGTAGGTACCTTCAAAGTACCATTTTCCTCCCTCTTGCTTTAGAAGTGACCTGTGTTTTGAACTTAGTATTCATAATTTCCAAGAACATTTTCATGATTTCATAACAGAGTGATGTATCCGCAAACATATGTATTCATGCTATTCTGAATATATACATGATTTAAACCTCAATAAATAGAATTATCCTGCACATATACAACTACAATTTGATGTTTTTGTTCAGTCTTATAATTGTGATATTGATCCATGTGCTTTGAATCATTTTATTGTTTTATAATAATCCATTGTAGAAGCATACTACATAGTGTGTCCAGTGGGAAATGTCTATCCTTGTAATGATGCAGTAATTACCAAATACTTATAAAATTGATATATTGTAGAACACATATTCCCCTTGATTTTCAAAATTGTACTATCCTTGATACATCTACATAAATTTTCAGATCTATATGTCAATTTTCATGACAAAAATTCCTTTTAAGAAGTTTGAGGTGGGGGCATCCCTAGTGGTCCAGTGGGTGGAGGGTCCATCTTGCAGTGCAGGGGGCACCGGTTCAGTCCCTGGCATGGGAAGATCTCACATACCACAGAGCGGCTAGACCATTGTGTCCAACTGGCAGCCAGCACTCTGGAGCATGTTCACCCAGAGCCAGTGCTCTGCAATGAGGGAAGCCACTGCAATGGGAGGCCTGTACAGGCCAAAGAGTTAGGGTGGATGAAAATAAATAAGTGAAGGACCAATAAAAGAGGCCAAAATTAAAAAAAAAAAAAAAGAAGTTCGAGGGGAACTGGATTAAATTTATAAATTAGTTAAATGATTATTGTCATGTATACTGTTTTGTCTTCCTTTCCAAAACTATAACAAACACTCCATGTAATTAAGCTTATTTTATAATTTTCACATATATTCATGATTTATGGAAAAATATTTTGCCAAATTTTATTAGTTTTATTCCTAGGCACTGTATTTTTTGGTTACCATTATAAATGGGAACTTAAAAAATAATTTTTTATTGTTTATTCCTGGTGCAGAAGGGGCAAGAATACATCACCTCAAAAAATACATATACCACCTCAAAACATGCCTCTTTGGTATAAAGATTATTTTGAGCTGATTGTTTTATGAAATAGCAGCCATGGGCAAAGTTCTGAAAATGGAGTAAGCGTTATCTTTTAGAGACATTTATTTATATTTATTATGGAAATCTCCATCTGTAACAGCGTCTCTCTCTCTCTCTCTGTACCAGGAAGAGGAGGGTGATTAAAATTCTAGAAGCTCAGAAAAAAGAAAAAAGAGCCTCTAGAAGATTTTATTAATGGAGAAGGCCATGACTTAAATCTGCATAACTGCCTTTTACCCTTGTTTACCTTTTCTTTTTTTAAAAATTACTTATTTAGGGCTTCCATGGTGGTCCAGAGGGTAAAGAGCCCGCCTTGCACTGAGAGGGGCGCCCGGGTTTAATCCCTGGCATGGGAAGATCCCATATGCCTCTGTGGCTGGACTGGTGTGTCCAGTTACGAGCCAGTGCTCTGGAATGCATGTGCCCAAAGCCACTGCCCTGCTATAGGAGAGACCACTGCAATGGGAGGCCCACACAGGCCAAAGAACAAAGATGGATGAGAATAAATAAATGAAAGACCAATCAAAGTGGCCAAAAATTAAGGAAAAAAATTATTTATTTATTTAATTTCGACTATTCTGGATTTTCACTGCTACTGCAGACTCTTCTCTAGTCACAGGAGTAGGGGCTACTCTCTAATTGATGTGAGTTGGCTTCTTGCTGTGGTGATTTCTCTTGTGGAAATCGGGCTATAGGGCACATGGGCTTCAATAACTGCAGTACATGGGCTCAATAGTTGCGACTCTGAGGCTCTAGAGCACAGGCTCAACAGTTGTGGCTCACAGGTTTAACTGCTCTGCAGCATGAGGGATTTCCCGGATCAGGGATCAAACCCCTGTCTCCTGCACTGGCAGGAGAACTCTTTACCACTGAGCTACCAGGTAAGCCTCTACCTTACTTTTCTTGATAACCTCCCATAACTGGCCTCCCTTCTCCTACAACATCATTTGTCTTTACCTGGAGACATTATTTAAGGTGGTGGCTTAGGACATTTGGGAAAATTACTCAGATTGCCTTGGTCTCTCTCATGTATATAGGAAGTATTAAGTGAAAGTGTTGAGTATTGTTCATGCCTCTTTGGTATAAAGATTATTTTGAGCTGATTGTTTTATGAAATAGCAGCCATGGGCAAAGTTCTGAAAATGGAGTAAGCGTTATCTTTTAGAGACATTTATTTATATTTATTATGGAAATCTCCATCTGTAACAGCGTCTCTCTCTCTCTCTCTGTACCAGGAAGAGGAGGGTGATTAAAATTCTAGAAGCTCAGAAAAAAGAAAAAAGAGCCTCTAGAAGATTTTATTAATGGAGAAGGCCATGACTTAAATCTGCATAACTGCCTTTTACCCTTGTTTACCTTTTCTTTTTTTAAAAATTACTTATTTAGGGCTTCCATGGTGGTCCAGAGGGTAAAGAGCCCGCCTTGCACTGAGAGGGGCGCCGGTTCAATCCCTGGCATGGGAAGATCCCATATGCCTCTGTGGCTGGACTGGTGTGTCCAGTTACGAGCCAGTGCTCTGGAATGCATGTGCCCAAAGCCACTGCCCTGCTATAGGAGAGACCACTGCAATGGGAGGCCCACACAGGCCAAAGAACAAAGATGGATGAGAATAAATAAATGAAAGACCAATCAAAGTGGCCAAAAATTAAGGAAAAAAATTATTTATTTATTTAATTTCGACTATTCTGGATTTTCACTGCTACTGCAGACTCTTCTCTAGTCACAGGGAGTAGGGGCTACTCTCTAATTGATGTGAGTTGGCTTCTTGCTGTGGTGATTTCTCTTGTGGAAATCGGGCTATAGGGCACATGGGCTTCAATAACTGCAGTACATGGGCTCAATAGTTGCGACTCTGAGGCTCTAGAGCACAGGCTCAACAGTTGTGGCTCACAGGTTTAACTGCTCTGCAGCATGAGGGATTTCCCGGATCAGGGATCAAACCCCTGTCTCCTGCACTGGCAGGAGAACTCTTTACCACTGAGCTACCAGGTAAGCCTCTACCTTACTTTTCTTGATAACCTCCCATAACTGGCCTCCCTTCTCCTACAACATCATTTGTCTTTACCTGGAGACATTATTTAAGGTGGTGGCTTAGGACATTTGGGAAAATTACTCAGATTGCCTTGGTCTCTCTCATGTATATAGGAAGTATTAAGTGAAAGTGTTAGTCACTCAGTTGTGTCAGGCTCTTTGCAACATATGGACTGAAGCCCACCAGGCTCCTCTACCCATGAAATTCTCCAGGCAAGAATACTGGAGTGGGTTGTCATGCCCTCCTCCAAGGGATCTTCCTAGTCCAGGGATCGAACCCAGGTTTCCCGCATTGCAGGCAGATTCTTTACCGGCTGAGTCACCAGGGAAGCCCAAGAATACTGGAGTGGGTAGCCTATCCCTTCTCTAGGGGATCGTCCCAACCCAGGAATCAAATTGGGGTTTCCTGCATTGCAGATGGATTCTTTACCAGCTGAGCTACCAGGGAAGCCCATACAGGAAGTATGCATGCTATTAAACTTGTTTTTCTCCTGTTGATGCAATCTGTCTCCTTATTACAGGAGAGTCTCCATCATGAAACTAGATATGTAGAGAGAAAATGATTTGTCATCCCTTATGGTGCACAAGAGATGGGAATGGCAACCCACTCCAATATTCTTGCCCAGAGAATCCCATGAAAGGAGGAGCCTGGTGGGTTAGAGTCTATGAGGTTGCAAAGAGTCAGACACTACTGAGTGACTAAGCACATGGCACACAGGAATGCAGATGAGTTTTTGCTATTGATCTTTGTATTCCTCAAGTTGTTATTGTAGGGGAAGAAAAATGATATATTCAACAATGGAACACTATTCAGCCATTAAAAGAAACAGAATTCATGCATGCTACTACATGGATAAACCTTGAAAACATTTTTAAGTGGAAGAAGTCAGCCACAGAAAGGTATATATTTTTTTTTTGGATTCCATTGAAAACATTTATGGTGAAAGTGGTCAAAAAATTGACAAAGGCCACTGGCATTCCCAGCATGAGGGATTTCCCGGATCAGGGATCAAACCCCTGTCTCCTGCACTGGCAGGAGAACTCTTTACCACTGAGCTACCAGGTAAGCCTCTACCTTACTTTTCTTGATAACCTCCCATAACTGGCCTCCCTTCTCCTACAACATCATTTGTCTTTACCTGGAGACATTATTTAAGGTGGTGGCTTAGGACATTTGGGAAAATTACTCAGATTGCCTTGGTCTCTCTCATGTATATAGGAAGTATTAAGTGAAAGTGTTAGTCACTCAGTTGTGTCAGGCTCTTTGCAACATATGGACTGAAGCCCACCAGGCTCCTCTACCCATGAAATTCTCCAGGCAAGAATACTGGAGTGGGTTGTCATGCCCTCCTCCAAGGGATCTTCCTAGTCCAGGGATCGAACCCAGGTTTCCCGCATTGCAGGCAGATTCTTTACCGGCTGAGTCACCAGGGAAGCCCAAGAATACTGGAGTGGGTAGCCTATCCCTTCTCTAGGGGATCGTCCCAACCCAGGAATCAAATTGGGGTTTCCTGCATTGCAGATGGATTCTTTACCAGCTGAGCTACCAGGGAAGCCCATACAGGAAGTATGCATGCTATTAAACTTGTTTTTCTCCTGTTGATGCAATCTGTCTCCTTATTACAGGAGAGTCTCCATCATGAAACTAGATATGTAGAGAGAAAATGATTTGTCATCCCTTATGGTGCACAAGAGATGGGAATGGCAACCCACTCCAATATTCTTGCCCAGAGAATCCCATGAAAGGAGGAGCCTGGTGGGTTAGAGTCTATGAGGTTGCAAAGAGTCAGACACTACTGAGTGACTAAGCACATGGCACACAGGAATGCAGATGAGTTTTTGCTATTGATCTTTGTATTCCTCAAGTTGTTATTGTAGGGGAAGAAAAATGATATATTCAACAATGGAACACTATTCAGCCATTAAAAGAAACAGAATTCATGCATGCTACTACATGGATAAACCTTGAAAACATTTTTAAGTGGAAGAAGTCAGCCACAGAAAGGTATATATTGTTTGATTCCATTCATGGGAAATGTCAAGAGAAGTTATATCCATAAAGACTGAAAACATATTAGTGGTTGATAAGAGCTGAGGGTACGAGAGGATAGGGATTGACAAATAGATATCAGGTTTCTTTTAGACTAATAAACTATTTTGGAACTAATTATAGCTAATAGTTGCACAATTCTGTAAGTATACTAATAGTTTTCTATATTTCAAAAGGTTGGATTTTGTGGTATATGAATTATATCACAGAAAGGGGAAAATACAGGTTTCAGATCTTACTTAAGAAACTATCTGGGACTGGTATGTATGTATGGTTGTGTGTGTGTCTTTCTTAGACTGTAAACTACAGATTCTCGTTCTTTCCATTTTTTTGGCTGAGTCTCACTGCATGTAGGATCTTAGTTCCCCAATCTGGGATCGAACCCATGCTCCCTGCAGTGGGTGTGAGGAGTCTTAATCATTGGACTGCCTGTGAACTCTCCAAGTTCTTTACTAATTATAATTCTATTCACTTTTGCCTTTTATATTGGATCAGTATTTTTACTTTCTAATAACCTATTTCATATAATTTATTGGCATAAAGTCATTCATAGTATTCTTTTATAATACATTTTCTTTTTATATTTTATTTAGCCTTTTTTGGCATTTATAATCATAGATTTTGCATATTATCTAGTCTACTTTGTAGTCAGCAGTGGATGATCCTGCCCAAATTCAATTATTCATGTGTCTTGACAACATTTTATCAAATCTTTCTTGAAGCCATCTCCTCTACACCCATGATAATATTGGAATAGTTTTAGCCTTCATGATCTCATTTGTAAATTACAGCATTATTTTCCTAACTAATTTCCTTGCTTTTAAGTTTTTAATCATTATATTTCTTTACAAATCTATCAAAGCACATTCATTTGTTCACTGAATATTATATGTTCACTAACGTGAATATAAAATGAAAATTGCTTTGTTTAGAACTTTCTTAGTGGTCCAAAGGTTAGGAATCCTCCTGCAAAATAACAGTACATGTGTGTCCATGTGTGTGTGTGCTCGGTTAGTTGCCCAGTTGTGTCTGACTCTTTGCCACCCTGTGGTCTGTAACCCACCAGGCTCCTCTGTCCATGGTATTCTCTTGGCAAGAATACTGGTATGAGTAATCATGCCCTCCTCCAGGAGTTCTTCTCCACTCAGGGATGGAACCCACATCTCTTATGTCACTTGCATTTACCACTAGCACCACCTGGGAAGCTCCATTCAAAGGTTATTTCCTCCAAATCCTTTTCTTAAAGCATTTTTTTTTTAAATTCACAATGCCTTATTTTGCATCTTCTGTACTTACTTAACATCCTGCGCACCTCTCACTCTCACATTGTTTTGTAACTATGTGATTCTATGCTTCTTTATCCCTCTAGAACTTAGAGTCCTTGAGTGCCAGATATCTGTCATATATTGATTTCCAAATACCTATCATGGTACTTGAGATAGAGAAAGATTTTAATATATATTCATTGAAAAATGAGTAAATGAATGACTGGAGAATAAACTTAATTGAAGTTGAAGGTTTATTAAGGAAAGTAGTCTTGAATGTTAGTTTGGTGCCTAATTTTCAGCTGTTTGGATGTAAATTGAGTATGTATCAGTTTAGTGCTTCATTCTTGCTTCTTGCCTGCAGTAAACTCTGTAACTTCTTTTATCACAGCCTGGTGTCAAAACATTGGCTCTGCAGCATAGTCAGTGAGTGGAGCCAAGTTTCTCTTTGGTAACAGGTGCTTAATTAGAGAAGACTCTAAACAGAGTTTGGGCTTAAGGTAGTAAATTAAATAACAAAGTTTGTTTAAACAGGCTTCTTAGTCCAAATTCCCTATCACTGGCCATAAGGGTGTTTTTCTATCTTCTGATGCAGGGAGTACACTTGTGAGAGGTATGTTTTCTGCTTTCAGGGGGACAAGAGAGGAGGGTCAGAGTTTTTCTCTTGGGTTGGACATTTCTTAAGTAACCTTAATTTGAAATAATCAATATGCCATTGTGGCAAACTTGGGGGTGGCCCATCCTGAGACTCAACAGTGGCAAATGCCATGAATGAAAATTTATTTTAAACTCTTTAAATCTTAGTAACTATTAAAATTGATCATTGACTTGTTACAGAATGCAAGTTCCTATGCCTGACACACAGTGAGGCCAAACAAACCTAGATATAGGAGTCTGGACCAAGTGAGAATGGATGGTTCATACTCAAAAACCCCAAACTCCCCAAGGGTTTTCAGGGAGCATTTCTAGACAAAACTTGGGGTGAGGGCTGTAAGGTGTTTAACTTTCTTCTAATTGGTTGGTGGTCAGGTAACAGGGTGAAGCTCCAGGAATCTTGTGCTCAGCCAGAAGTTACCTCTACCTGTGTGGGGACAGAAGAGCCTGGCAGGCTATGATTCATGGGGTGGCAAAGAGTCAGACTCGACTGAGAGACTGAGCAGGCATATAGGTGGGGGCCTTAATTTCTGCAAAAGAACTAAAAGATAATGCTATATATATTCCTTGAGGAGGAATCATGATCCGGCTTTAATGGCTACACTATTTTTTCTTGGTTGTTCCTCCTTTGTTTCGGTGTTCCCTCCCTTTCCTGATTAGCAACTGTTTGAACCTGCCCTTGGGCGAATTTCAAGGAAGGTGAATGAAGCCTATTTGTTACAAATGTGATGGGGATGTAGATTTGTACCCTGGAGTCTCACAGAGTCCTGCTCCATTTCAATGACTATTATTGTGATTTATAAAAAATATATATTTTGGCATTCAAGTGACTGAAATATATTTCTGATATACATTTGGTCTTATTCCACAGTACCTGACTCACAGCTCTTAAAACCCTTGAAATCTCCTGAGCCATAAGAGCAATGGGAACATCTTTTGTCATAAAATTTGGTCTACTGTCCTCAGTTCCTGAAACAGCTTTAGAGTCATAAAGATGACATGGGTCTATTGTTGTTCTTAACAAGTCCCTTTCCACAACTGGGTTTATAGTTCCTGAGGCGACTTTTAGAAATCACTTGGGAACTGGTTGTCAGGGGAATCAACAAAAGAATAGAGCACTGGACCTTCCAATCCCACCCTCGGCATTTCTAAACAAAGGAGGGGTTGAAAGTTGGATCTATCACCATTGGAATGGCCTATGATTTAATCGCTCACTTAATTTTATGGATCCTCCATAGAAACCTGAAAGGACCTGGTTCAAAGAGTTTCTCAGTCATTGAACATGTAGAGGTTTGTGGAATGTGCTGCACCTAGAGAGAAGCTCCACAACGTTTCCTATGCCTCCTCCTATGCATCTTTTCCATCTAGCTGTTCCTGTTCCTGAGTTACATTATTTCATAATAAGCTCCATGGAATTTCGCAGGCAAGGATACTGAAGTGGGTTGTCATGCTCTCCAGGCGATCTTTCAAAACCAGGCATCAAACCCACGTCTCCTGCATCTCTTGCATTGGCAGGAGGATTCTTTACCACTGCACCAGCAGGGATGCCCATAATAAGCCAGTAATACTGTAAGTAAAATGATTCTGACTTTTGCAAGTTGCTCTAGCAAATTAATTGAACTCAAGGAGGGGGAGGGGGTCATGGGACACTCCAATCTGTAGCATGTCAATCAGTAACAACCTGGGCTTGTGATTGACACTGAAGTGGAGGGCTGTCTTGTGGAAATGAGCCCTTAACCTGTGGAACCTGATGCTATCTCTTGGTAGGTACTGTCAGAATTGAGTTGAATTGTTGAACCCCCAGCTGATGTCAGACTTGTCTTATGGTGTGGGGAAATCTCCACACACACATTGGAATTGGTTCCAGAACAATTTATTATCATAATATCATGTAAATGTTTACTGTAAATATACAATAAATATATTTTATTATATTATTGCAAATATTGTGTTGTTTTTTAAATTGATGGATATAAAGCTTCTTATTTCTACTGTATTTTCTTATATAGCATTATGAATTTTATCTGAACTCTCATTTAATTCGTCATTAATTTTCATAATGTTCTAAGGGATTCCATCTAATTTGAAGATATTTTTGATAAGCATTGTATTAGAATACAATAAGGAAAAATATTCCCCTAAGCCAAGCTGCCCTATCATTTGGTTCTCGACTTTGAAAGCTAATTTCTTTCTTTATGGATTGATGACTGCAAAACAAAGATTGTGTAGTTATAGTAAAACTCAGTGAGTATCAATAGATCTAGATTTTCTATAAACTCTTGATTATCTGAAGGCCAATTAACAAGTTTTCAGATATAAGTGGCTGTGGCTCGTCTCAGGTCTCTTGCTGTCTACCCTTAGGGCTCAGAGCTGCTTCGCAGCACCTCACGTAGTAGGCAGGAGGGAAGAAAAACAAGGCAATTTGGCTCCTTGACAGTATCTTTGAAATAATTGGATTTGGGGAGGAAGATTCAAAAGAGAGTATGGCAAGTTACAAACACATAGTTCCCATTTGTTGTGAACACAGGTTTGTGCTCTGCTTGATTTCAGAGGCTAGGTCAGTGGGCTGTGCAGAATAGACAGATGGTTCTAGAGTTGGAGTTATTCTTTGCTGAAATTCTAAATTTTAAACAGAATTAAAAATGCTCTCTACCACTTATTTGCCCTAGCCAGCAAGTATTATTTAAAATTATTCTAACAGTGTGTAGTTACCAAGGAATATATATGATTTTAGAAAGTGTATTGATTTATCTATTAAGAGAAAAAAAACTTCTGCAGAGTCAAATACTAATTGTTGTTATTTAGTCGCTAAGTCATGTCCAACTCTTTCACAGTCCATGGACTGTAGCCCACCAGACCCCTCTGTCCATGGGATTTCCCAGGCAACAATACTGGAGTGGGTAGTCATTTCGTTCTCCAAAATACTAAGTATCAATCCCATTTTTCAGCTGAGAAAACTGAAGCAAGGGCAAATAAAGAGGCTTTTTTCCTCAGACACATTGCCGCAACTTTTGCTCTGAAACAGCCTTTGGCATATCTGGGTCCAGGGGAGCCAATCTGGATGGCAAAAGAGGATTAAACTTGTGGTCAGGGAATTGGCCAAAGGTGCATAAAAATTCAGCCTAAAGATAAAGTACAGTGTGGAAATGGAATGTTGCCTGCCATTCCAGTAAGCAACAAATATTGCTAGCCATGAAGCCTTTGGCTCCTGCACCTGCCCATCCCACCCTCCCCATGAGGGTGTGTCCTGAGGGAAATTCAGGATGGCCCTAGATAGTTAGGGTGAATATCTAAGGAATAATTTCAATGAGCTTACAGTCTTGTTTCTTCTCATAGATAGAAAATCACCATAACAATTAACTTTAAATGTCTGTTTTGGCGATTAACAGTAATCTTTTGATTTTCAGGGTTTTTTTTTTTTTTTAAAGCATAAACTCCTATATATTCTAGTTTCTCCCTTACCTCTTTGGAGCAGTTCCAAAGAGCTGAAAGACTGTCTTCTGGACTATAGTTCTCAGTAAATAAAACTTAACTCGAAACTTTTAGACTGTGTCTTTTCCTTCAGTCAGCAACAGGGATATTTCAGGTGTGGTTCCAGATCATAAGGATTAAGTGGATATCATAAAACAGGTCACACAATTTTTTTTCTGTTTCTCAGTGTATATAAAAGTTATATATATACTCTACTATAGCCTCCTAAGCGTGCAATAGCATTGTGTCTAAAAAGAATGTATATAGCATAACTAAAGAATACTTTATTGCTAAAAATGCTAACCATCGTCTGAGTCTTCAGTGAATCATAATCCTTTTGCAAGAGTAACATCCAAGTCATCACAAATCATACCAAATAATGAAAAAATTTGAAATAGTGTGATAATTACTAAAATGTGACACCCAGAGACATGAAGCGAGGAAATACTGTTGGAAAAAATAGCATTAAGAGACTTGTTTGAGGCAGAGTTGCAACAAACCTTCAATTAAAAAAAAAAATGCAATATCTGCAAAGCACAACAAAACAAGGTGTGCCTATACTCACTACTTTTAAAACTTCAAGAGTACTCAGGGGCTCAGGAACAAGGGTTTACTTTGTTGAGAGTTCATTCTTTGTTATGCTGTAGGAGGCCAGTGTGAGCGTCATCAAAAAGGAGGTAGAGAATGAGGCCTTTTGAAGTACTTCTCCCATCAGAAGAATTATGAACCCTAGAGGTCAAACATTAAAATGGTAGTTGGTAGGGCTTCCTTGGTGGTCTAGTGGGTGAAGAGTCTGCCTTGCAGCATAAGGGGCACCGGTTCAATCCCTTTCTGGGGAGGATCCCAAGTGCCGCTGAGCGGCTGGACCAGTGTGTTTAATTACGAGCCAGCATTCTGGAGGGCATAGGTGCATAGCTGGTGCTCTGCAGTGAGAGAGGCCACTGCAATGGGAGGCCCACACATGTCAAAAAAAAAAGATGGATGAAAATAGATATAAATAGAGCAATGATGGGGAAAAGAAAAAAAGATAGTACTTGGTGGCAGAAAACCACCAATTCTGTAAAGAAATTATCCTTCAATTAAAAAAATAAATAAATTTAAAAACATAGTACTTGGAAGTAACTTTAGTTATGGTTAACTTAATATAAAGAGAAGTTCTCCAAAATTCTTCTTTGAGAGACTAGCTTTTCAGGCTTAACTATTATACTACTATGGAGTACAAGAAAACCAATGTTTTCATTAAGGGAGGTTCCAGAAGTAGTGCCTTTAGAGCTAACACAGGGATCAAAAGAATTCAAATCCATGTCTGCAACCATTTAACACCCTGTATTTATATTGTTCATTAAAAATAATATAAGAAAAGTTCTTAGAGGAAACAATTTTAATTTCTTTAAAACTATAGCATATATATATATATAATACTATATATATATTAGAATGGAGTATAGCACACATATACAAAATACATTCCTAAATATGATATAAATAAATATTTGTCTTGAATACAGAGTTAGCATATAACAGATATTAAGCCCTGAATTCCAGTTTATACTCTTCCTTTGCATGTCTAATAGATTTGTTCACAAAAGTCTAACTCATCAAAAGACCCAGGGAGCAAAACTCATTCATGTACAAAAATAACAAAATCAACCATATCCCTATTCTCCTCCTCTCCCCTGAATAAACATTGACATGAAACCCACTTTTCCAAGCATAGTAGTTCATGCTGAGCTGCTGAGACCTTTCCAATTTCCACACCTTTCTTAACCAGAACACTGTGAGAATGTCTTCAAAGATAGAGGAATGTCGCGAATCCTACAGGCTGACTATTCCCTTGGGGACCATTGTTTATCTTCTTGGTAGAATATTATTTCCTTTATTTCCATGTGAGTGTGTCTACACATAGGCTATTCATTTGGGGGTGCTAATTAGTAAGCTATTGCTTCAGAAGCTTAAAAGTGGTAGTGTTCCCTTTCATATCCCTTTCTGGCCCCTAGGATAATCTCTTGCCTTTACAACAACCTGTTACTCCTTCATAGAAAGAAACTAGATTCATTGTTTATCACAATTTTGTACTTACCAAGTGCCACATCTGCAAAGAAATCATGATTTTAAGCTAGAGAGCTTTAACAGGGTGATTATACACAATCATTAAAAGCTTGAAGAAAAAAACCTGATAATTGAAAAGCTCATTTTGAAGCATATATATATATATTTTTTTTACTACTCATTTAAGGGGCTATTATTAGTATACTTAACCTCTGTCTAACACATTCTTCACAATGTTACCAGGATAATAATCTTGAAGCAGAATTATGATGCCACACCTGTGTTCAAATCCTTTCATGACTCACAACGGCATACATGGTAAAGTTAATTCTTCTTAGAGACAATTATTGAGAGATTCCTCTGAGTGAGACACCATAGCAATGCAAAAAAAAAAAAAAACAGAAACAAAATTACTGCCTTCGAGGAACTCACAGTACATGAAGAAAGAAGACATTGATGAAAAAGTAGTGGGCTAGATGCCACGATGGAAATATACTTGGAATGTAGGTGACTGCCGCAGCTCGTAAGCCGGGTGCATAGAGAATAGTGGGTGTGACAAGATTTTAAGAAATATACATACAAAGAAAAAGGATGGAAACGAGAACAGGAGACTCAAGACCGCTTGGGTCAAAGCCCCAAACACATTCACCAGTCCACTTTTATTCAGTGTTGAAGCCTCCAGGTGTTTACCGGGAATGATATTAGTACCAGCTGGTTTCAGTCACAACCCTTTTCAATGATTATTCTCTTGGCTTTGAGGATGGAAAGGGCATGTTACAGCTGGTGGGGGGGAGGTGGGCAACAGTACCAGCAAGAAGTTAAGGAGTCTGCACAGACCCGGTGTTCCAAAGTCCATAGCACATCTCCTACCTGTTGCTGATCAGAATATTATTTCCTTTATTTCCATGTGAGTGTGTCTACACATAGGCTATTCATTTGGGGGTGCTAATTAGTAAGCTATTGCTTCAGAAGCTTAAAAGTGGTAGTGTTCCCTTTCATATCCCTTTCTGGCCCCTAGGATAATCTCTTGCCTTTACAACAACCTGTTACTCCTTCATAGAAAGAAACTAGATTCATTGTTTATCACAATTTTGTACTTACCAAGTGCCACATCTGCAAAGAAATCATGATTTTAAGCTAGAGAGCTTTAACAGGGTGATTATACACAATCATTAAAAGCTTGAAGAAAAAAACCTGATAATTGAAAAGCTCATTTTGAAGCATATATATATATATTTTTTTTACTACTCATTTAAGGGGCTATTATTAGTATACTTAACCTCTGTCTAACACATTCTTCACAATGTTACCAGGATAATAATCTTGAAGCAGAATTATGATGCCACACCTGTGTTCAAATCCTTTCATGACTCACAACGGCATACATGGTAAAGTTAATTCTTCTTAGAGACAATTATTGAGAGATTCCTCTGAGTGAGACACCATAGCAATGCAAAAAAAAAAAAAAAAAAACAGAAACAAAATTACTGCCTTCGAGGAACTCACAGTACATGAAGAAAGAAGACATTGATGAAAAAGTAGTGGGCTAGATGCCACGATGGAAATATACTTGGAATGTAGGTGACTGCCGCAGCTCGTAAGCCGGGTGCATAGAGAATAGTGGGTGTGACAAGATTTTAAGAAATATACATACAAAGAAAAAGGATGGAAACGAGAACAGGAGACTCAAGACCGCTTGGGTCAAAGCCCCAAACACATTCACCAGTCCACTTTTATTCAGTGTTGAAGCCTCCAGGTGTTTACCGGGAATGATATTAGTACCAGCTGGTTTCAGTCACAACCCTTTTCAATGATTATTCTCTTGGCTTTGAGGATGGAAAGGGCATGTTACAGCTGGTGGGGGGGAGGTGGGCAACAGTACCAGCAAGAAGTTAAGGAGTCTGCACAGACCCGGTGTTCCAAAGTCCATAGCACATCTCCTACCTGTTGCTGATCAGCATATCCCCAGCTAATAAGCCCGTGTGAATCAAATTACTTGTTTGTCTTAGTTCTTTCTAGTATATTTCTCATTCCCAACGTACTTTTCTCCTGGCTCAGGAAAAGCCGCAAAAACCTTCAATGGTTTGTTTCCCCACAGGTGGCCACAGAGGAGAGAGCATTTAATAGAATCCAAGGGTTTGGGGAGAAATAGGAGTCAAGGATAGGATAGATCTTCATAGAGCTGAGGATAGCATAGCTCAGTCATCTTAACTCAGTAAGTATTCTCAAGATAAACTGGAGAATTCATTTATTATAGGAAGTTTCAAAGGATTGAGACACATGAGGAATGCAATTGGTTCTGTTGCCCCAAAGGAAATGGACTGAAATTCATAGGTGACTGGTGATATATCTGGGAAAGTATGTAAGCTGTAAAGTATTTAAATATGATGTCAAGGGTTTAAGCAGGCTACTTATCTCTATAGATTTTTTGAAATTCATAAATCTTAGAATGTAAAGGATGGACTAGAATGGAATGAAGTCAGGAAAACCAAGTAGGAAGCTACTGTAGTGATTCAATCAAGAAGCAATAAAGTCCTGAAGCTTGGTAGCAGTGGTGTGAATGGAGAGGAAGAGATAGATTCATTGGGGATTTGAGAAGTAGGAATGAAATGACTTGGGGATTGATTAATGGCAGGATGTAATGACAAAAAAGAGGGTCTAAGATGATCTTCACATTCCTAATGCTGATAACTCTAACGGGATAGACAGAAAATGCAGGACAAGGAGCATATTGAAGTGAAAGAGGACTAATTAGGGTTTGGATGTATGGAGTTTGGAGATGGTCTTTTACTGATGCATGTAAGGCCCTCCCTGATCTGGCTCCTACTCTTCTTTCTAGTCTCATCAGCTGCAACATCTTTACCCAAATGCTGTGCTGACTGTGCTTACTGTTCCCTAAAAAAAACAAAACAAAACAAAACAAACAAATAAAAAACACACACTCCCTTCTCTATGCACTTTTTCCTAACTTAATTGAACATGTTACAGCTGGTGGGGGAGGTGGGCAACAGTACCAGCAAGAAGTTAAGGAGTCTGCACAGACCCGGTGTTCCAAAGTCCATAGCACATCTCCTACCTGTTGCTGATCAGCATATCCCCAGCTAATAAGCCCGTGTGAATCAAATTACTTGTTTGTCTTAGTTCTTTCTAGTATATTTCTCATTCCCAACGTACTTTTCTCCTGGCTCAGGAAAAGCCGCAAAAACCTTCAATGGTTTGTTTCCCCACAGGTGGCCACAGAGGAGAGAGCATTTAATAGAATCCAAGGGTTTGGGGAGAAATAGGAGTCAAGGATAGGATAGATCTTCATAGAGCTGAGGATAGCATAGCTCAGTCATCTTAACTCAGTAAGTATTCTCAAGATAAACTGGAGAATTCATTTATTATAGGAAGTTTCAAAGGATTGAGACACATGAGGAATGCAATTGGTTCTGTTGCCCCAAAGGAAATGGACTGAAATTCATAGGTGACTGGTGATATATCTGGGAAAGTATGTAAGCTGTAAAGTATTTAAATATGATGTCAAGGGTTTAAGCAGGCTACTTATCTCTATAGATTTTTTGAAATTCATAAATCTTAGAATGTAAAGGATGGACTAGAATGGAATGAAGTCAGGAAAACCAAGTAGGAAGCTACTGTAGTGATTCAATCAAGAAGCAATAAAGTCCTGAAGCTTGGTAGCAGTGGTGTGAATGGAGAGGAAGAGATAGATTCATTGGGGATTTGAGAAGTAGGAATGAAATGACTTGGGGATTGATTAATGGCAGGATGTAATGACAAAAAAGAGGGTCTAAGATGATCTTCACATTCCTAATGCTGATAACTCTAACGGGATAGACAGAAAATGCAGGACAAGGAGCATATTGAAGTGAAAGAGGACTAATTAGGGTTTGGATGTATGGAGTTTGGAGATGGTCTTTTACTGATGCATGTAAGGCCCTCCCTGATCTGGCTCCTACTCTTCTTTCTAGTCTCATCAGCTGCAACATCTTTACCCAAATGCTGTGCTGACTGTGCTTACTGTTCCCTAAAAAAAACAAAACAAACAAATAAAAAACACACACTCCCTTCTCTATGCATTTGCTCAGAAGTAGTTTGACTTGAGTGCCATGTAATTTATTTACTTATTAATTCAGACACTTATTAGAAATACTTTTTGTGCATCTACTATGTACAAGATCTTATTTGAGATGTTGGAAATATATCAGGGAACCAAACAACCAAAACCCTGTTGTCCCAGTAGGGGAAGGAGATGATGGGGTGAATTGAGAGAGTAACATTAAAACATATACATCACCATATATAAAACAGATAGCTGGTGGGAGATTGCTGTACAACACAGGGAGCAGTCTGGTGCCCTGTGAGATGGGTAGGAGAGAGATTCAAGAGAGAGGAGACAAATGTAAACCCATGACAGATTCAGGTTCATGTACGGCAGAAACCAACACTGTAAAGCAATTATCCTCCAATTTTAAAAAATTAATTAAAAAATAAAACCTTACAAAAACAAACTAAAGGACCCCCAAAGACAAACAGCTAAAAAAAAAAAAAAACCCCGTTGGGACTACCCTGGTGGTCCAGTGGTTAAGACTCTGTGTTCTCAATGCGGGAGTCCTGGGTTCGATCACTGGTCGGGGAACTAGATCCCACATGCTACAACTAAGACCCAGTGCAGCCAAATAAATAAATAATTAAAAAAAAAAAAACCACACACACACACACACACCAAAAAACCTGTTGTCTGATTTCTCTAAATATGCCTATAGCTTTAAAAGTATCTTCCATGAACATTTCTTATATTACATGAGTAGAAACACTCATTAGTATTGCTTTATATAGCATTTTGCTCATCCATGATATAATGTATTACTCAATCATCAGCATCTATCATAGTTTTTATTTATTATGTGTACACTCTCTAGACCAATACTGTTCACAATAATGGAAATATTATATCATGCACTGTCTAGAGTAACCATTAACCATACATGGCTATTGAACAGTTGAAATGAAGCTAGTATGACTGAGCAGTTGAATTTTAATGAAAAGAAACTGAGTTATCCATAGATGACTAGTGACTACCATATTCAACAGTTCTTCGGACCACCAACTCCTGGTGGACAATGATTTTCCTCTAAGTCAATGTATCAGTTAATTATTTGAGCTTTGGGATCATACAGAGTTGGATTTTATTTATGATTTTACCAAAATTAATTGGTAGCTTCAGGCAGCTTGGTAACTTCTATGGGTGGGTACTAAGTCGCTTCAGTCATGTCTAACTCTTTGTATGCCTATGGACCATAGTCTGCCAGGATCCTCTGCCCATGACATTCTCCTGGCAAGAATACTGGAGGGGGTTCCCATGACTTCCTCCAGGGGATCTTCCCGACTTAGGGATTGAACCCATGTCTCTTATGTCTCTTGCATTGGAAGGTGTGCTTTTTAACCACTAACACTGCCTGGGAAGTCCTGGGTAACTTCTATGGTTCTCAATTTTTTAAAGTATAAAATGGGAATGAAGATAGGATCAAACTTTGGGGGTTTCTGTGAAGTTAAAGTAACATGATTGGACAACTTCCAAGCAGATAGAGTAGATAAACTTTCCACTATTTTTTCTTGCTAAGTATATCTAAAATCCATGGGTATGATACAATATATTTATCATAAATGTATAAATATACAAAGACAAAAAGACTCTGAGAGGTGAATGGAAGGCAGATCAGCTGGCAAGCTGTGAACTCCAAGAATGACATAGCAGGGAGTTCCCTTGGCTTTATTTTTATTTCTATCTTTATTTCTCTTCTCCTAGACTGTGTCTTGAATAAACCAGCAACCTACAAACATCAGCAGACACACACATTAAAAATATAACCTGCTTTCTCTAGCCAAAAGACCAGAAAAGGGGTAGCCTAGTAAGACAGAAAACTTTTGGACAATAACCTCTCTAGTGAAATACCACAGAAAAAAATTATGCATCCACTCCTACCATCAAAGGCAAAAGGAGGGGCTTAGATTTACACTCTTTCTAGGCTGATATAAGTTGTCCTAGTCTTCCTTGCCTACTTTGTGGTGGCATCAAAAAAAAAAGCTGAGTAAGGAGCTAAGACTTTTATCCCCAACTGGTGGTAACAAGCAAGCTTCCCATCCAGTGGTATCGGCAGAGACTGTGGGGGAGTACTGAGGTGTCCTTCTCTTCCCACAACTAAGGCAGCATCAGAGAAGACCTAGTTAAGAGTCAGGACTCTTACCACTTTGTAGTGGTAATAAGACCACCACCCTTAGTGCCAGTGGATGCCTTATGAGGAACAATATCCTTCTAACCTTGTGATGCATCAGAGAAGGCATAATGGGTAACTAAGAATGCCCACTTTGCTCAGCAGGGACAAGGATAAGTTATGTATATAAGGCAATACCAAGAACTACAGGAACAAACACACTCAAAATCACTATTGGATCTCCCTGGTGGTCCAGTGGTTAAGAATCTGCCTGCCAGTGAAGGAGACATGGGTTAGATCCCTGGTCTGGGAAGATTCCACATGCCTCAGGGTAACTACAGCCAAGCACCACAACTATTGAGCCTGTGCTCTAGTGTCTGCAAGTCACAACTACTGACACCTGTGTACCTAGACCCTATGCTCTGCAACAAGTGAGAAAGCTATGGTCCACAAGGAAGAGTGTCCCTGCTCTCTGCAACTAGAGAAAGTTTGTCTGAAGCAATGAGGACCCAACTAGGTCAAAAAAAAATCCCAAACCCACTATTGATAGGGACTTCCTTGGTGATACAATGGTTAAGAATCCACCTGTCAATGCACCTGTTAAATCCCTGTGTCCCCTCCAGGAGGGCATGACAACCCACTCCAGTATTCTTGCCTGGAGAATCCCATGGACAGAGGAGAGTGTTGGGCTACAGTCCATAGGGTCTCAAAGAGTCAGATACAACTGGAGTGGCTTAGCATGCACACACACAAATATACCAATTAAAAGATAAAAAATGGCACACCAAAATAAGAAACCTAATCGAACTACATACTGTATACAAGAGACTCACTATGAATATAATATAGGCAGGTTGAAAGTAAGAGGATAGAAAAAGGTTAATACTTCTGCCAATTAAAAGAAAGCAAGAATAGATATATTAATATTAGATAAAGTAGACTAAAAAGCAAATAAAATTACCACATACAGGGAAGGACATATAACATTGTCAATTCAGAAAGACATAGCAATCTAGATGTGTATGCATCAAATGACAAAACAGCAAAATAAGATAAGTAGAAACTAATAGAGTTGATATAATAAATATGCAATTATAATTGGAGACTTCAATATTCCCTCTCAGCAACCAACATAACTGCTAGAAAGAAAATCCACAAGAGTATAGAACTTAACCATAAGATCAAACAAGCCGATCTAAGTGACCTTTATAGAGCACTTCATCCCCCTAAAGCAGAAAACACACTATTTTCAGGTTCCTATGGAAGATATATCGAGATAGACCACATCTTGGGCCGTAAGACAAATCTCAAAAATTTTAAAGTAATTGAAATCATACAAAGTATGTTTTATGACCACAATGAAATCCAACTAGAAATTAATAACAAGAGGCTAACAAGAAAATCCCAGAACTCTTGGGAAACTTACACAGTCCTAGAAAATCCTTGGGTCAAAGAGGATGTATTAAAGGAAGTAAAAAATGTATTAAACAGAATAAAAATTAAAACCCAACATATTAAAATCTGCAGCACACCATTAAAGCAGTGCTAAAAGGGAAATTTATGGCACATAGGCATACATTACAAAAGAGGAAACATTTCAAAGTAATAAACTAATCTCTTAAGTGACTAGGAAAAAAAAAAGAGCAAGATAAATCCAGAGGAATTTGAAGGAGTAAAATAATAAAGAGCTGAGATCAATGAAATTAAAAACAGAAAAATAGAGAAAATACGTGAGGGATGATTCTTTAAAAAGACTGATGATATTTACAAATTTCTAGCAAGACTGACAAAAAGAAAAGATACAAAGTTCCAACATCAGGAATTAAACAGGGTATCACTAAAGACCCTGCAGACACGAAAAAGATAAGGAAATAATATGAATAACTATTCAAAAATAAATTAGACAACTTATATGAAATTACTTCCATGAAAAATACAAATTATCACAGTTTAGTCAATATGAAATATTTGATTTTAATATTAAGGAAATTGAATGAATAAGTTAAAATGCTCCCAAAGAAATTTTCAGTATCAGAAATCTATAGAATTCTATCATGTATTTCAAGAAGAATTAACACCGATTCCATAAAATTTCTTCCAAACTACTTAAGGAGGGAATGGTTGCTAACTCACTTTATGAAGCTATTGTTAACTTTGATACTAAAACTAGACAAAGATAATACAAGAAGGAAAACTACATGCCAGTATCTCTTATGAATATAGACGTAAAAATTCTCAACAAAGTATTAGCAAATTAAATCCAGTAGCGTATTAAAAGAATTATACAACATATCCAAGTGGCATTTATTTCAGTAATTGCAAGAGTGTTTCAACATATGAATATCAATGCATTTTATATATATAGTATTCGTCGCCAGGCTTCCCTGATGCCTTAGGTGGTAAAGAATCCATGTGTAATACAGGAGGCCTGGGTTCAGTCCCTGGGTTGGGAAGATCCCCTGGAAAAGGAAATGGCTCCCCACTCTAGTATTCTTGCCTGGAGAATTCCATGGACAGAGAAGCCTGGCAGGCTACAGTCTATGGGGTCTGAAAGAGTAGGACACAACTAAGTGACTAATATAAACAGACACACACATATGCAATTCTCCATAGATGCATATTTTTAAATTTTACAGAAATTAAAATATCTTCCAAGAACTTCTGGTAAAACCTAATTAATTGAAATTTATAGATTTACAAATTTTAGCTCTGTGGAAAAACTCCTTGAAAGGATGAAAACTAAGTTATCGACTGGGAGAAATTATTTGCAAATCATGTGCTTGACAAAGGATTTATATCTAGCATATATAAAGAACTCTCAAAACTTAACAGCTAAAAATGAAACAAAACAAAAACCAAAAAACCCAAATGGACAAAAGACATTAAAAGACAATCACAAAAGAAGACATATAGATGGTAAAGAAGCACATGGGAAATATTCAACATATTAGCTGTTAGTGAGTGCAAATGAAAACTACAATGAGATTTTACCATACATCTATCAGAAGGGTAAATAGACACTATATAAAATATATGCACTATAAAAGTAGTGACACCAAATGCTTGCAAGAATGCAGAAATTGATTGTTCATATATCTGATGGTAAAATGTGAAATAGTACAGTAACTCTGGAAAAGTTTGACAGTGAAAAACCAAACCAAAAACCCGTGACTAGCATAAAAGCTAGCAATTGTACTCCTAGACATTTATCTCAGAAAAATGAAAACTTATGTTGAAACAAAAACTTGTACATGAATATTCATAGCAGGTTTGTTTGTGATAGCTCCAAACTGAAAGTAGCCCAAATGTCCTTCAAGGGATGAATGGTTAAATAAACAGTGGTATACTTAGGAATAGTACTTGTGAAAGGGTTTTACCTTGATTTGAGACTTAAACCCAGGGCCCAGACCTGGTCAAACCCTGCTTGGGACTTGAACCCACGTGGCTGGACCTTGAATTCCAACCAAAACCTGGTTTGGGACTTGAACCCACGTGGCTAAGGCTTAACCCCAGCCAAAATCCTGCTTGGGACTTGAACCCATGTAGTCAGGACTCAATCCTGGCCAAAACCCTGCCTGGGACTCGAACCCACACGGCCAGGACTTAATCCGGCACTCACCCAATGTCTGGACCCACTGAGGCTCAGGTTCTTCGTGCCTCAACGCAGAAGGAATTCAGCGAGAAGCAGAGTGATAGACAAGAAAAGGATTAGGATAGGGTATTTGTAAGAGAGGCAGACAGGCAAGCTCTACTCTACTCCCCTCAACTGAGTGGGCAGTAATATATATAGGATGGTAGAAGACCGCCCCCCTCAAGTAGATGCAGATGCAGGACATACATCATTGATTGCTTCTTCGCCAGCTCCTCCCTCATCAGCTGTTTATACACAGTCGAGCCTGCTTTACTGAACAAGGAGCAGCTCTCCTGAGTTATCGTCAGCTCACTGGCCTCCCAACCTTTCTCAGGTGTCTCCCTTCTACCTACCATCCCCTACTACAACCACCTACCTATTCTACTCTGTCCCTATCATTTGGGAATAAAAAGGAATGGAATATCGACACAAGTAACAACCAAAATGAATTTCCTGAGGATTATATTTAGTGAAAAACAGCTGACACTAAAATGTTACCTATTAAACAATTTGATTTATGCAACATTTTGAAATTACCAAATTTTAGACCTTGAGAACTGATCAATGATTACCCTAGCTCAGGTACAGGGCAGAGGGTAGGGATGAGTGTGGGTGTGACTATAAAAGGGCACAATGAAGGATTCTTGTGGTGATGGAAATGTTCTGTATGCTGACCATACTAACTTTTTTTTTTTTGGGTACTCCTAGACATTTATCTCAGAAAAATGAAAACTTATGTTGAAACAAAAACTTGTACATGAATATTCATAGCAGGTTTGTTTGTGATAGCTCCAAACTGAAAGTAGCCCAAATGTCCTTCAAGGGATGAATGGTTAAATAAACAGTGGTATACTTAGGAATAGTACTTGTGAAAGGGTTTTACCTTGATTTGAGACTTAAACCCAGGGCCCAGACCTGGTCAAACCCTGCTTGGGACTTGAACCCACGTGGCTGGACCTTGAATTCCAACCAAAACCTGGTTTGGGACTTGAACCCACGTGGCTAAGGCTTAACCCCAGCCAAAATCCTGCTTGGGACTTGAACCCATGTAGTCAGGACTCAATCCTGGCCAAAACCCTGCCTGGGACTCGAACCCACACGGCCAGGACTTAATCCGGCACTCACCCAATGTCTGGACCCACTGAGGCTCAGGTTCTTCGTGCCTCAACGCAGAAGGAATTCAGCGAGAAGCAGAGAGATAGACAAGAAAAGGATTAGGATAGGGTATTTGTAAGAGAGGCAGACAGGCAAGCTCTACTCTACTCCCCTCAACTGAGTGGGCAGTAATATATATAGGATGGTAGAAGACCGCCCCCCTCAAGTAGATGCAGATGCAGGACATACATCATTGATTGCTTCTTCGCCAGCTCCTCCCTCATCAGCTGTTTATACACAGTCGAGCCTGCTTTACTGAACAAGGAGCAGCTCTCCTGAGTTATCGTCAGCTCACTGGCCTCCCAACCTTTCTCAGGTGTCTCCCTTCTACCTACCATCCCCTACTACAACCACCTACCTATTCTACTCTGTCCCTATCATTTGGGAATAAAAAGGAATGGAATATCGACACAAGTAACAACCAAAATGAATTTCCTGAGGATTATATTTAGTGAAAAACAGCTGACACTAAAATGTTACCTATTAAACAATTTGATTTATGCAACATTTTTGAAATTACCAAATTTTAGACCTTGAGAACTGATCAATGATTACCCTAGCTCAGGTACAGGGCAGAGGGTAGGGATGAGTGTGGGTGTGACTATAAAAGGGCACAATGAAGGATTCTTGTGGTGATGGAAATGTTCTGTATGCTGACCATACTAATGTCTGTATCTTGGTTGTGATTTTGTTTAGTTTGGGCAGATTTTACCATTGGGTGAAATGTGTAAAGGATGCACACAGGATCTCTCTTTACTATTAGTTACAAGTGCATGTAACTCTACAATCATCTCAAATTAAAAATTTATTTACAGCTGAATAATTTCATTGTGTATATATACCACAAATTTCATCTGTCAGTGGACATCAAGGTTGCTTCCACGTCCTACCTGTTGTAAATAGGGCTGCAATGAACATTGGGGGTATATGTGTCTTTTTCAATTATGGTTTCCTCAAAGAGTACCGTATATTAACACAGATATATGGAATCTAGAAAGATAGTACCGACTATCCTATGTGCAGAGAGGACAAAGAGTCACAAAGAACAGACTTTTGGACACAGTGGGAGAAGAATTGGAGAGAATAACACTGAAACATGTATATTACTGTATGTAAAACTGATAGCTAGTGGGAGTTTGATGTATGACACAGGGAACTGAAAGCAGATGATCTGTGACAACCTGGAGGGATGGGTGGGGAGGAGGTGGGACGGGGACTCAGGAGGGAGGGGACACATGTATGCCTATGGCTGATTCATGTTGATGTATGGCAGAGGCCATCACAATATTGTAATTATCCTGCAATTAAAAGAAATAAATTTTAAAAAGTTAATTTAAACACGAATGCATGTAAGGTGATTAGTACAATTAGGGCAATCAAAAATTAAAGTGCTAATAAAAGGCTTACACGAATGTCTCCTTCTACCTACCCTCCCCTACTACAACCACCTACCTATTCTACTCTGTCCCTATCATTTGGGAATAAAAAGGAATGGAATATCGACACAAGTAACAACCAAAATGAATTTCCTGAGGATTATATTTAGTGAAAAACAGCTGACACTAAAATGTTACCTATTAAACAATTTGATTTATGCAACATTTTGAAATTACCAAATTTTAGACCTTGAGAACTGATCAATGATTACCCTAGCTCAGGTACAGGGCAGAGGGTAGGGATGAGTGTGGGTGTGACTATAAAAGGGCACAATGAAGGATTCTTGTGGTGATGGAAATGTTCTGTATGCTGACCATACTAATGTCTGTATCTTGGTTGTGATTTTGTTTAGTTTGGGCAGATTTTACCATTGGGTGAAATGTGTAAAGGATGCACACAGGATCTCTCTTTACTATTAGTTACAAGTGCATGTAACTCTACAATCATCTCAAATTAAAAATTTATTTACAGCTGAATAATTTCATTGTGTATATATACCACAAATTTCATCTGTCAGTGGACATCAAGGTTGCTTCCACGTCCTACCTGTTGTAAATAGGGCTGCAATGAACATTGGGGGTATATGTGTCTTTTTCAATTATGGTTTCCTCAAAGAGTACCGTATATTAACACAGATATATGGAATCTAGAAAGATAGTACCGACTATCCTATGTGCAGAGAGGACAAAGAGTCACAAAGAACAGACTTTTGGACACAGTGGGAGAAGAATTGGAGAGAATAACACTGAAACATGTATATTACTGTATGTAAAACTGATAGCTAGTGGGAGTTTGATGTATGACACAGGGAACTGAAAGCAGATGATCTGTGACAACCTGGAGGGATGGGTGGGGAGGAGGTGGGACGGGGACTCAGGAGGGAGGGGACACATGTATGCCTATGGCTGATTCATGTTGATGTATGGCAGAGGCCATCACAATATTGTAATTATCCTGCAATTAAAAGAAATAAATTTTTAAAAAGTTAATTTAAACACGAATGCATGTAAGGTGATTAGTACAATTAGGGCAATCAGTAAGTGCTAAATAAAAGGCTTTGCACAATTTTGTTGTGGCTGTTTTGTTTTGTCATTGATATTTTGCAGAAACGTTTGTTTCCTTTTGGTCCAGGGCTTGGACCACGGCTCCAGGGTAGTTACAAATTTGCTTAGTGGCTGCAGGGAGAGGCTCAGGCAAAATGGGGATGCAGAGGGACCGACTGGCTCAGCTTCCCCCTCCCCCTTCTCGCCCGCCTCAGGCTGCCAGGGTTGGGGATGGCCGATCAGGTGATTGTAATTGACTTGCTGAGTTTCTGTTGCTCCAGCTGGAGGCAGCTCTCCAGGAAGTAACAAAGATGGAGGTCTGCTGGGCAGGACCTAGGGCACGCAGGTCCACAAGAGCCTGGCTTAAGTTCATCTCCAGAACAGTGGCAGCTTCCTTATTGTCCAGAGTCTTATCCCATTCATCTTGGAACGGCTTCTGCACTCCTGAAAGAGGGCAGGGACACCGCGGCAGTTTTGAATCTTCAAGAGACGCTGGGCGCCTTCGAGCTTCTCCCCCGCAGACTCACAGAAGTAACCCACACTCACCCCCCAGAGCCGCAACCTCTCCGTGGAAACAGAAGCCCACAGAGAAGTAGGTGTCATAGGACCCAGGTTCACGGCGACCTCCACCTCAGTGGAATAATTCTCACAAATCTGGGTGCCCATGGGTGGTTCAACCATATCCAGTTAAGCCAAAAAACCCAAACAAAACCGGGGGGCGGGGAGGTCATTGGCTGGTCTGGGAGGCTGAGGAAGGCAGAGAAGAGGATCTCAGGTTGTGCCTGGAAAAGAGCCTGGAGGCTGGTCAGAGGCTGGAAGAAGGGGTGTCCGCGAGTCTGTCTGGTACAGGGATCCATGAACTGTGCGCTGTGAATAGTTTTACATTTAAAGCCAGTCACTACTTTCGAATAGATGAAAATTAGAAGTTCTGAGTCCTGCCCTATGGATATTGAGAGGTGAAATTATAGGTAGTGAGAAAGAAGGCCTGAAATAAGAAACGTCTATTCTGGAGAAGGAGGGAAAGGAAAGAAGAAGGGGAAACCTATTGGAGAGAAGGGGATAGTAGAACAAAAACAAGAATGAGTCAGAAGAGAGAGAGAGAGGGAAGGGGGAGGGATGTAAAGGATGGAGAGAGAAAAGTACCAGTAGTTAAGAGGCAATCTTCCATACAGGCCAGGTAAACGTTAGCTTCTTGGTGAGAAATTAGTGAGACCATTTTAAGGGCAATATCATTATACTCGAATACTGCTTGAGAGATTCATTAGAAATCTACTCCTTTGAATTAACAACCTACAGAGACTAGGGCAAATGCCTTTCTGAGAGGTAACATGTTGCTCATCTCAGTTATTAGAACACTTGTGTAAAGTCATTTATCAGTCAGGATCTAGATGGAAGAGGGCAAACAGCGAATCAATTAGAAAGGAGGGAATAATTAAAAATTTACAACATGTGATGTTCTTAAATTGAGAGCATCTGGCAACAGTGGTCTCTCCTGTTACAGTGTTGGAGGATGACGTGAGAGGCAATGCCTACTGGAAGGTAGGAGGACAGCGAGGAACCTTCTGAAAATAAAACGTGATGTTTGTTTGAACCCCGTGGAATTGCCATTTTAGTTGGTTAAAAAATGTTTCATGTGTTTCCACCTAATGTATTTGAAAGCACTTTAGAAACTCTAGTAAAATGTTTATACGAATATGTTACTATGAGGCAGGGAACAATTCATATTTAGGAGGAAAGGACAGGATTTAGAATCTGGAGACTTTCTTAGGGTTTTAGCTTTGCCACTTCCTTGTTTTGTGACCTTGAGTAAATCACTTCACCTCTAAGTCTTCTCTGTCTTGGTTTCTGCAGAGATCCAGGCACAAAGCAAAATGAGAGGAGTTGCTGTTGGAACAGTGGGCTGGCTTGAAGGAGAGCTGATCCCTTTTGTGCATTAGTAGCCAATGTTTATAGCCTCAAGACAAAAAATCATGCTGAAAGGGTGGCATTAGGTGATTGGTTAGGGTGCTATAGGTGGGTATTTTTACCTAACAGGGGGTCAGGGAGCGGCCGGGTTTAGGTCGGGGCTCCCTGTTTAGGTCAAGGGTTCGTGGCAGTGGTTGCTTCTGGAGCGAGTCAGTTCCAGAGATGGCCTTGGTACAAGGTTTTGCACCTGTGACAGGGCTCCACATTCTCTTTTGTGAAATGAGAAGGGGAGGGATGTAAAGGATGGAGAGAGAAAAGTACCAGTAGTTAAGAGGCAATCTTCCATACAGGCCAGGTAAACGTTAGCTTCTTGGTGAGAAATTAGTGAGACCATTTTAAGGGCAATATCATTATACTCGAATACTGCTTGAGAGATTCATTAGAAATCTACTCCTTTGAATTAACAACCTACAGAGACTAGGGCAAATGCCTTTCTGAGAGGTAACATGTTGCTCATCTCAGTTATTAGAACACTTGTGTAAAGTCATTTATCAGTCAGGATCTAGATGGAAGAGGGCAAACAGCGAATCAATTAGAAAGGAGGGAATAATTAAAAATTTACAACATGTGATGTTCTTAAATTGAGAGCATCTGGCAACAGTGGTCTCTCCTGTTACAGTGTTGGAGGATGACGTGAGAGGCAATGCCTACTGGAAGGTAGGAGGACAGCGAGGAACCTTCTGAAAATAAAACGTGATGTTTGTTTGAACCCCGTGGAATTGCCATTTTAGTTGGTTAAAAAATGTTTCATGTGTTTCCACCTAATGTATTTGAAAGCACTTTAGAAACTCTAGTAAAATGTTTATACGAATATGTTACTATGAGGCAGGGAACAATTCATATTTAGGAGGAAAGGACAGGATTTAGAATCTGGAGACTTTCTTAGGGTTTTAGCTTTGCCACTTCCTTGTTTTGTGACCTTGAGTAAATCACTTCACCTCTAAGTCTTCTCTGTCTTGGTTTCTGCAGAGATCCAGGCACAAAGCAAAATGAGAGGAGTTGCTGTTGGAACAGTGGGCTGGCTTGAAGGAGAGCTGATCCCTTTTGTGCATTAGTAGCCAATGTTTATAGCCTCAAGACAAAAAATCATGCTGAAAGGGTGGCATTAGGTGATTGGTTAGGGTGCTATAGGTGGGTATTTTTACCTAACAGGGGGTCAGGGAGCGGCCGGGTTTAGGTCGGGGCTCCCTGTTTAGGTCAAGGGGTTCGTGGCAGTGGTTGCTTCTGGAGCGAGTCAGTTCCAGAGATGGCCTTGGTACAAGGTTTTGCACCTGTGACAGGGCTCCACATTCTCTTTTGTGAAATGAGAATGCTGATATTTGCCACCCTCTGCCCAACTTCAGAGCTTCCAGGTGAGGGCCAAATGACTTAGTTTATTTAAAAGTGCATTGCAAGACATTCTATCCAAGTGCAAATGAATCAGGCTAGATGCTGTATTTTAAAACAAGTTGTATGGACTTTAGATATAGATTTTTTGTGTATTTTTTTCTTACTTTTTGAATTTTTCCTTTAGTGGCATTTGAGATAACTATCTTAACCATAGATGGAAGAGTTTTTGTTGTTGGTTTCTGAGTGGCAGGTTTTTGAGGGGTCTAGAGAGATTAAATGAAGAATGACCCCTGTCCATATGAAAAAGGTGGGTTCAAGGTACAGAAATAGTGGGAGGATATTGCAGCTTTCCTCACTCTCAGCAAAACAATTTTGTTTTCTCTTCTTTTTAAAGCCTGAAGAGTTAATCCGCTTTCTATGAAATAAATACTTTAAACTCAAATACTGTCAGACTTCTTTTCCAGCTATATCATCATCTCTAATGACATGGAAGTGTTATTTATTTTGTCCTTCATTTATCTGGCAGGCGACCAAATTGCATCCATGTTTTTCCACTCTTGATCATTGTCAAGAGGCTTTTTTTCCTTTATACTTGTCAAAGTTAAAAGGTCTTTAAAAACATTTAAGTGGGTAAGTGAGACATTTAATATTCTTGTAAGTTATTCTTCATTAATAAGAGCGTGTTGTGAAGTTTTCCTTGTCACCCAGGCAGTTTTGAAAAAACCGTCAGCAATCTAGCTCTAGCATGTGTTTATTTACCATTTTGGATTGGGGAGGAAGGTTGTCATGGCCAGTACTACTGTTCCCATCTGGCTAATAGAGAAATTCATACCCAGTAAGATTCTGCCTGTATGCAAAGAAGACAAAACAAAAGTCAACAGTCGACAATCACCCAGACTGCATCGTGAAAAACATCAATTGGTACAGAGTGCTAAAGCAGGTTTCATAATCAATACACTTAAACAAACATGCTTGTAGCGATGTTTATTGATCACCCACATATAAAATTGTCCCATCAAAGATGGCCTTGGTACAAGGTTTTGCACCTGTGACAGGGCTCCACATTCTCTTTTGTGAAATGAGAATGCTGATATTTGCCACCCTCTGCCCAACTTCAGAGCTTCCAGGTGAGGGCCAAATGACTTAGTTTATTTAAAAGTGCATTGCAAGACATTCTATCCAAGTGCAAATGAATCAGGCTAGATGCTGTATTTTAAAACAAGTTGTATGGACTTTAGATATAGATTTTTTGTGTATTTTTTTCTTACTTTTTGAATTTTTCCTTTAGTGGCATTTGAGATAACTATCTTAACCATAGATGGAAGAGTTTTTGTTGTTGGTTTCTGAGTGGCAGGTTTTTGAGGGGTCTAGAGAGATTAAATGAAGAATGACCCCTGTCCATATGAAAAAGGTGGGTTCAAGGTACAGAAATAGTGGGAGGATATTGCAGCTTTCCTCACTCTCAGCAAAACAATTTTGTTTTCTCTTCTTTTTAAAGCCTGAAGAGTTAATCCGCTTTCTATGAAATAAATACTTTAAACTCAAATACTGTCAGACTTCTTTTCCAGCTATATCATCATCTCTAATGACATGGAAGTGTTATTTATTTTGTCCTTCATTTATCTGGCAGGCGACCAAATTGCATCCATGTTTTTCCACTCTTGATCATTGTCAAGAGGCTTTTTTTCCTTTATACTTGTCAAAGTTAAAAGGTCTTTAAAAACATTTAAGTGGGTAAGTGAGACATTTAATATTCTTGTAAGTTATTCTTCATTAATAAGAGCGTGTTGTGAAGTTTTCCTTGTCACCCAGGCAGTTTTGAAAAAACCGTCAGCAATCTAGCTCTAGCATGTGTTTATTTACCATTTTGGATTGGGGAGGAAGGTTGTCATGGCCAGTACTACTGTTCCCATCTGGCTAATAGAGAAATTCATACCCAGTAAGATTCTGCCTGTATGCAAAGAAGACAAAACAAAAGTCAACAGTCGACAATCACCCAGACTGCATCGTGAAAAACATCAATTGGTACAGAGTGCTAAAGCAGGTTTCATAATCAATACACTTAAACAAACATGCTTGTAGCGATGTTTATTGATCACCCACATATAAAATTGTCCCATCAAATTATAGCGACTGATTTTGACTTTCCACAGGCTATGTTGATGGCCATCTATGAAAGTAACATTAGTCAAGTGTATGGATGATTTATTTCTATTGTGACGTGAATACTGTCTTTAAAAAATTAGAACTAAGGCTTTAGGATAATCTCATACCTCCCAGTAAGTAGATAGATGCCTAAACAAATCCATACCCCAACACCTCACTTGTTCAGTTATATTGTGAGATACCGCCATATGGCTGGATTGTCTCATTTTATAGGATCAATGTAGCATATCAATGATATATGTCCATTCAGATTTCACATAGTCGTTTTCATATGGTACCATGAGATATATGACACCATGTCTAATTCTTTTGATTTGATAGACAAGATGTTAGAAAAAATCTGTCTCTGCTGTCTTGCCTAAAGAATTAACAAAATATCTTTTATTTCCTGCTTATAACTATGTATTTTCTATTCCTCCCAATCAGCCCTGGTGTCTCCTTTGTTGGTCACCTCATTTCACACCTGTCTATAATATAGATTCTTTTCCACTAAGCACCTGTGAAGCATTTCCTTGCTTCAAAATTTGGTTTGAAATTTACTTCTCTAAGATGTATTCCTTACTATGCCAAAATGAGTTTGGTTACTCCTTTATTGTACATTTCCTTAGAATGTTTGTTCATTACCAAGGCTTTGTTTTTATGTGTTCCTAAATGTAAGTATCAGGGAAATTGATGATAAATTAGCATTCATTCAGTACTTAAAACTTCCCTGCATATGCAACCTACTGATTTGAGAGTTACAAAGAGTTTAAAAAAAAAAAAGAATAAGGGATGCCAGCACTATGCAAAGCAGAATTAAATCATTAACAGACATACTGCAAAATGGTATGAGCAGATAGGGAGAAACAAGTTTATTCAGTTTACTACTGTAGCTTGTTTTCACTTTCTTCATGGGATCCTTTGCACACTTTTTTTTTGTCAAAGCAGTTAATTCTGAAAACAAAAAAACAAAAAAAGTGCAATCCCAGACTGCATCGTGAAAAACATCAATTGGTACAGAGTGCTAAAGCAGGTTTCATAATCAATACACTTAAACAAACATGCTTGTAGCGATGTTTATTGATCACCCACATATAAAATTGTCCCATCAAATTATAGCGACTGATTTTGACTTTCCACAGGCTATGTTGATGGCCATCTATGAAAGTAACATTAGTCAAGTGTATGGATGATTTATTTCTATTGTGACGTGAATACTGTCTTTAAAAAATTAGAACTAAGGCTTTAGGATAATCTCATACCTCCCAGTAAGTAGATAGATGCCTAAACAAATCCATACCCCAACACCTCACTTGTTCAGTTATATTGTGAGATACCGCCATATGGCTGGATTGTCTCATTTTATAGGATCAATGTAGCATATCAATGATATATGTCCATTCAGATTTCACATAGTCGTTTTCATATGGTACCATGAGATATATGACACCATGTCTAATTCTTTTGATTTGATAGACAAGATGTTAGAAAAAATCTGTCTCTGCTGTCTTGCCTAAAGAATTAACAAAATATCTTTTATTTCCTGCTTATAACTATGTATTTTCTATTCCTCCCAATCAGCCCTGGTGTCTCCTTTGTTGGTCACCTCATTTCACACCTGTCTATAATATAGATTCTTTTCCACTAAGCACCTGTGAAGCATTTCCTTGCTTCAAAATTTGGTTTGAAATTTACTTCTCTAAGATGTATTCCTTACTATGCCAAAATGAGTTTGGTTACTCCTTTATTGTACATTTCCTTAGAATGTTTGTTCATTACCAAGGCTTTGTTTTTATGTGTTCCTAAATGTAAGTATCAGGGAAATTGATGATAAATTAGCATTCATTCAGTACTTAAAACTTCCCTGCATATGCAACCTACTGATTTGAGAGTTACAAAGAGTTTAAAAAAAAAAAAGAATAAGGGATGCCAGCACTATGCAAAGCAGAATTAAATCATTAACAGACATACTGCAAAATGGTATGAGCAGATAGGGAGAAACAAGTTTATTCAGTTTACTACTGTAGCTTGTTTTCACTTTCTTCATGGGATCCTTTGCACACAAGTATTTGATTTTGATGAAATCCATTTCGTCTGTTTTTAAATTTTGTTGCTTGTACTTTTGGTGTAATTTTTAGGAACCCATTGCTAAAACCCCAAACAGGAAAACTTGCCATCATTTTCTTCTAAGAGTTGTACAGTTCCAATTCTTTTTTTTTTTTAGTTTTAATTCTTAAATGAATGTCTTTAATTCATTTTGAGTAGAGTTTTGTGTATGGTGTGATATAGGATACACCTTGATTCTTCTCATGTGGATATCCAGTTGTTCAAGCACCACTTGTTGAAAAGATTATTACCATGAATGATCTTGGTATCCTTGCTGAAAATCAATTGAACATACTTGGGCTTTCAGTTCAGTTCCATGGATTAATATGCCTTATCCATAATGCCTTATCCTTATGGCACTACTATATTGTTGTAATTTCTCTGTGGTCAGTATTGAAATCAGAAAGTGTGAATCCTCCAACTTTGATCATCTTTTTCAATATTGTCTCGGCTATTTGGGGTTCCTTGCAATTCCACACGAATTTAAAGATAGACATCTGCGCAAAAAGCCATTGGGCTTTTGATAGGAAATGCAATGAATCTCTAGATTACTTTGAGGAGTCCTGACGTTTTACAGTACTATGTCTTTGTATTTATGAACATAGGATATCTTTCCACCTCTTTAGATCTTTTTAGTGTATTTGAACAATGTTTTGTAGTTTTCACTGTAAAATTCTTTCACTGTGCATTGCTTCATAAGTATTTTATTCTTTTGATCCTATAGTAAATCGAATTGTTTTATTTTCTTTTATGCTTCTTGCCATTGTATAGGAAAACAACTGATTTGTGTATATTCATCTTGTATCCTTCAGTTTTACTGATTTGATTTTTTAGCTCCTTTTTGGCGTTTGCAACCTACTGATTTGAGAGTTACAAAGAGTTTAAAAAAAAAAAAGAATAAGGGATGCCAGCACTATGCAAAGCAGAATTAAATCATTAACAGACATACTGCAAAATGGTATGAGCAGATAGGGAGAAACAAGTTTATTCAGTTTACTACTGTAGCTTGTTTTCACTTTCTTCATGGGATCCTTTGCACACAAGTATTTGATTTTGATGAAATCCATTTCGTCTGTTTTTAAATTTTGTTGCTTGTACTTTTGGTGTAATTTTTAGGAACCCATTGCTAAAACCCCAAACAGGAAAACTTGCCATCATTTTCTTCTAAGAGTTGTACAGTTCCAATTCTTTTTTTTTTTTAGTTTTAATTCTTAAATGAATGTCTTTAATTCATTTTGAGTAGAGTTTTGTGTATGGTGTGATATAGGATACACCTTGATTCTTCTCATGTGGATATCCAGTTGTTCAAGCACCACTTGTTGAAAAGATTATTACCATGAATGATCTTGGTATCCTTGCTGAAAATCAATTGAACATACTTGGGCTTTCAGTTCAGTTCCATGGATTAATATGCCTTATCCATAATGCCTTATCCTTATGGCACTACTATATTGTTGTAATTTCTCTGTGGTCAGTATTGAAATCAGAAAGTGTGAATCCTCCAACTTTGATCATCTTTTTCAATATTGTCTCGGCTATTTGGGGTTCCTTGCAATTCCACACGAATTTAAAGATAGACATCTGCGCAAAAAGCCATTGGGCTTTTGATAGGAAATGCAATGAATCTCTAGATTACTTTGAGGAGTCCTGACGTTTTACAGTACTATGTCTTTGTATTTATGAACATAGGATATCTTTCCACCTCTTTAGATCTTTTTAGTGTATTTGAACAATGTTTTGTAGTTTTCACTGTAAAATTCTTTCACTGTGCATTGCTTCATAAGTATTTTATTCTTTTTGATCCTATAGTAAATCGAATTGTTTTATTTTCTTTTATGCTTCTTGCCATTGTATAGGAAAACAACTGATTTGTGTATATTCATCTTGTATCCTTCAGTTTTACTGATTTGATTTTTTAGCTCCTTTTTTGGCGTGTATGAATTCTTTAGCATTTTCTATATATAAGGTCATTTTGTCTGTGAATAGATATTTAGTTTACTCCTTCCTTTCCATTTTAGATATTTTTATTTCTTTCTCTTGTCAACTTCACTAGCTAGAACTTCCTGGTATTACATTGAATACTAGGTGAAAGTGAGTTCCTAGTCTTGTTCCTGAACTTAAGGGAAAAACTTTCAGTTTTTCACTAGTGAGTATAACGTTAGCTATGTGTTTGTCATGAATACCTTTATCATGTTGAGAAAGGTGCCTTCTATTCCTAGGTTTTCAGGGTTTTTTAAATTTTATTTTAATTTTGGCTTCTTTTATTGGTTTTTCATTCGTTCATTTTTCATCTGTCTTTATTCTTTGGTTTGTGTGGGCCTCCCATCGCAGTGGCCTCTCTCCTTGCAGAGCACCAGCTCTGGGCACATGTGCTCCAGGGCACTGGCTCATGATTGGACACACCGGTCCTGCAGCTCTGCAGAACGTGGGATCTTCTTGGGCCAGGGATTGAACGGGCGCCCCTTGCACTGCAAGGCCGTGTCCCTACCCACTGGACAACCAGGGTAGCCCTTCAGGGGTTTTATCATGAAAAAGTTTTGAAATTTATCAGATGCTTTTTTTCATTAATCAAGATCATTGGGTTTTTTTTTTTTTTTTTTTCCCCCACCTCCAGTCTATTAGTATGGTTGATTTTCAGATGTTGAAATACCCTTGCATTGCTGGGATAAATCTCACTTGCTTATGTAATCCTTTCAATGCTGCTGGACTCTACTGTTTCAAAACTGCTGGACTCGACTGGTGTTTAGTAGAGTGTTTTGCATCTATAATATTTTCATGAGGGATATTGGTCAGTGTTGTTTGTTTTGTTTTGTCCTTGTCTGGCTTTGGTCTCAGGGTAATGCTGGCTTTGTGGAAAAGAGAGTATTACCTCATTTTCTATTTTGGGGGAACCTTTTAGAAGGGTTTTTGTTAACTCTCTTTTAAATACCAGTGAAGCCATCTGGTCTTGGGGTTTTCATTGTTGGTAGGTTTTTGATTCAATCTCTGTAGTTTTAGATGTGTTTAAGTGAATCTGTTTTCTGAGTCAGTTTTGGTAATTTATGTGTTTCTAGGAATTTGTCCATTTCATCTTGGTTAATTTGTTACTTTACAGTTTACAGTATTTTTCTATAATCCTTTTTATTTATATAATGACAGTAATATCCCTATATTAATTTCAGATTTTATCTATGTTTTCTCTCTTTTTCTTCATCATTCTAGCTAAAGAATTATTGATTCTGTTGATATTTTCAAAGAACCCACTTTTGGTTTCATTAGTTTTTTTTTTTTTAAATTTCTATTTGTAATTTTTATTTTCTTCCCTCTTGTAGTTTTGGATTTTATTTGCTCTTTTTCTAGTTCCTTCAGGTATAAGTTTGGGTTGTTGGTTTTTGAGATCTTTCATCTTTCTTAAAGTAGTTTTTATGGTTTAGAGTTCCATATAAGAACAGCCTTTGCTGCCTCCAAAAACTTTTGGTATGTCATATTTTGTTTTCACTGGTCTCTAAATATTTTCTGATTTCCCCTTGTGATTTCTTTGATTTATTGCTTGCTTGAAAGTATGATGTCTAGTTTTCATATATTTGTTATGTCATAGCCAAACTCCAGGAAACAAATTCACACAGAGTGGTAGTGGAGTACAGTTTATTATGCCAGTGGGTCCAAGGGGAATTGCTTCCAACCAAGGACCCCGAATGGAAGTTGCAACTAACATTCATACCTAGAGTCTACATGCACAAACCCAAGTCCCCAAACCCTTTGAAGTTATGTCTGGAAAAAAATGTTGATAATAGACACTATTAAGCATATCAACCCCCTAGGTGAAGTTGCATTCCTCTCTGGCTCTTGGAGATCTGGGCTTGAGGCAACCTCAGGTCTGTTTTTCATTTCTTCAGACTGATGATTAACCTCTGGTATTTTCTTGTCTTCAAAACTTCTCAGCACGGAGTTCAAGGCTCACTGGGAGTTAAGGATGCAGTCTTTCTGTATAAGATGGAGTCCTTTTAACCAAGTTAAAATATTTTCCCTACTCTCACAGTTAATTTTCCAGGTTTCCTCTGATATTTTATTTCTAGTTTCATTCAAGAAAATTCACTGTTGTCAGAGAAGATAAATTGTATGACTGTAACTGTTTAAAAACAGTTTTTTTTTTTTTTTTATGGGTTGACACATGCTCTATCATGGAGAATGTTCCATGTAAACTTGAGAAGAGTTACTTATGATTTTTCTGTGTGGAGTGATTCTGTCTGTGTCTGTTAGGTCAAATTGTATATGGTTATTTAAGTGCTCTGTTTCCTTACCTATTGCCTGTTTGATCTATCAATTATAAAGGGATTACTGAAGACTCTGATTACATGTAACTGTTGTTTTTTTCCTCACTACAGTTATGTCAAATTTTGCTTCATATGCTTTTGAGCACTGATGTTAGGTGTGCTTATGTTTGTAACTGTTATATATTCTTGATTCATAACCATTTTATCAATATAAAATGTCCTTTGTCTCTGGTAACACTTTTTGACTTAAATCCTATTTTGTATAATATTAGTGCCCTCTTGGTTACAATTTGCATGGAATAGTTTCCTGCTTTTCACTTTCAACTTATTTATAACTTCAGATATGAAATGAGTATCTTATATGTAGCATATGGTTGGGTCATGATATTTTATCCTATCTGCCAATCTCTGTCTTTTAGTCAATGTTTTATTCATTTACATTTAAAGTAGTTACTGATAAAGGACTTCTACCATTTTGTATTTGTTTTCTATACATTTTATAAATTTCATTTTCTGTTTCCTGTGTAGCTGAATTTTCTTGTGCTTAGTTGATTCTTTTTCATTGTACCATTTTGATGTATTTTCAGTTTTTTTTTCTTAAGAGTTTTATATAGTTATATTTTATAGCTATTCTTCATTGTGGTGCATGGGCTTCTCATTGTGGTGGCTTCTCTTATTGTGGAGCACAGGCTCTAGGTGCATGGACTTCAGTAGTTGTGGCACACAGGCTTAGTTGCCTCAGAGCATGTGGAATCTTCCTGAACCAGGGATTGAACCTGTGTCTCCTGCACTGGCAGGCAAATTCGTATCCACTGTACCACCAGGGAAGTCCCTTATGTAGTTACTTTTACTCTTGTTTATCTTCATATGGCTTTGAATTACTACCTAATGTCTTTTCATTTCAGCCTGAAGGACTTCTTAAGGGTACATTGCCTAGATACACATTCTTTCAGCTTTTGTTTATCTGGAAATGCCTTGATTTTTCTTTCATAATTAAAAGACATGATTAAAAGAGGGTTTTACCATAAATATAATTCTTTGATGGCAGCTTTTTTTCAGTATGTTAAACATAATACAGTGCTTTCTGGCCTCTCGAATCTGATGAGAAATTGTTAAACTTACTGAGGGTTCCTTGTACTTGAGAAGTTGCTTTGTCTCTCAACTCTAAAGATAATTTGTCTTTATGTCATTTGATTCTAATATGTCTCAGCATAGATCTTTTTATATGTATTTATATTTATTTGTATTTATTTTTATATTTATATTCTGCTTGGAGTATGTTGAGGTTCTTGGATATATAAATTCATATCTTTATGAAATGTAGAAAGTATTTAGTCATTAAGTTTTCAGATATTCTTCCTATTCCCTTTTCTCTCTCCTAAGCATATGTTGATATGCTTGATAGTATCCTGTAGGTCTTTTGGACGTTGTTTATTTTTCTTCATTATTTTTTCCTTTCTGTTTCTCAGACTGATTAGTTGCAATGGACCTACCTTCAAGTTTGTTGATTCTTTTTTCTGCCCACTCATATCTATGTTGAAACCATATAGTGTTTTATTTTTGTACTTTTGTTATTGTACTTTTCAGAATCAGAAATTCTACCTGTTTCTATTTATAATTTCTATATTTTTATTGTTACTCTTTTTTTCTGGAGGTAGCATTAGTTCTTTGTCCAAGGCTTGCTTTAGTTCCTTGAGCATAGTTGCAACAATGTAATGTCTTTTCCTAGTAATTGCAATGCTTCTGATTTGATCGTCACTTTCTATTAGTTTCTTCACTCCCCCCAATGGATAATATATTTAGTTTCTTTGTGTGCCTTTTAAGTTTTTGAAAAAAGTGGGCATTTGAGAATCATAATGTGGTCACTCTTTAAATCAGGTCCTTAGCCTTTGCAGTGTTATTTTCCTTGCTTGCTGTGGGTTTGTAGTTGTTTAGTGATTTTTCAAAACTCTTTTTTTGAGGTTGTTATTCTTTTTGTATGGTATCTGTGGAGTCTCTTTAGCTTGTGGTGTCACAGAAATATTCTTAAATACATGTAGCCAAAAGTATAAACAAAATAGTAAAAAGAGAAAAAAAAAAGAAAACAAAATACACTATCAGTCTTTGCACAGATTCACTCTGTGTTGGGGGAGGTGTTTTAAAGCTTATTCAGGGCATTTGCAACACTGCCTTAACCTTGATTTCCTGCTGGCACTGAACCTAAAAATCTGCTGGAGGTGACAGCTCAGGTCTTTGCTGATGATGAATCTATCTCTGGACATGTACTTGGTTTTCTAGAGTCCCCATTATATGCAGGTCCTTTGAGAAGGAGCTGACCCAAGTGTAACCTTTTGCCAGTGGAAGCAGCAGCTTGTTTATTTGCCTTTCAGGTGTTTTTGAGGAAAGTTCTATGCTTAGCCACTTTTCTGCCCTGAGAGAGTTAGGAGAAACATATGCAAATATCCTATTCCAGTCCTTCAGGAAAACTCCTTAAGGTCAAAACAGAGAACCACCATTTCTTGGGAACAAGGCATGCTTTCCTCTTCGCAAAATCAGGTAACCACACTGCAAACATGGGCCCTCATCTTCAAATCGCATTCATGCTGGAGACGGAGGTAGGACATGCCTAAGTTCAAATGCTACAAAGCCCTCTTACCCTATTAGAGTCACTGTTTTTTTGATTGAGCATTCACTTGGTTGCTATAAACCATTGACTATTTCCCAGAATTCTGACAGGTTCATTGTGTAACAAAATCAGTTTTTACTCAGTTTTTGGTGTTTCTGTGGTGGAAGAAGCCCTTAGAATTCTTGCCATTTTTCCTGATGCTCATGGAATTTATCTTTTAAAAAAAAATTAAAAAATTAGATTTGTAGAAAAATTGCAGAGCTAGTACACAGTCTTCTCATATCCTCTCCTCCCAGTTTCCCTTAATGTTAACATCTTACATTACCAAGATAAATTTGTCAAAACTAAGAAACTGGCATTGATATATTACCATTAACTAAATGATACACACTGTGTGGTTTTGCCACTTTTCATAGCCACCTTTCCTTTGAAAGGCATTTTTTAGAGCAGTTCTGTATTTATGACAAAATGGAGAGGAAGTTACAGAGATTTGCCATACGTCCCCTGCCCCTACACATCTGTAGACTCCGCCATTACCAGTGTCACTCAGCAGAAATAACGTCCTTTTCTAAATAACTAGAATTCTCCCCAGGAGACCAAATGACATTTAGTCATCATCTCTCCTTGGGCTCCTAATGATTGTGACAATGTCTCAGATTTTTTCTTCTTTTTGATAACCTTTCACAGTTGTGTGGAATTCTGGTCAAGTATTTTATATAATGTTCTCAGTTTGATATTTTTCTCCTAAGACTGAGGTTATAAATTTGGGGAAGAATACAATAGAAATGAATGGGCCTGCTTATCATACCACAGAAGATGTGGTATCCCTGAAGAGTCAGTGGTGGCGTTAACCTCCATCTCTTGTTTACAGTGGTGTTTGCCAGGCTTCTCCGTTCTAGAGTCAGTCAGGAAATTCAGCCCACTTTCAAGGAGGCAGTTACTCTCTACTCCTTGGAGGGAGATGTTTCTACCAATATTATTGGGAATTCTTCTTTGAAGATTTGTCTCACTTCATTTATTTATTCATTCATATATTTATGGCTTTATGCATACTCATAGTTTGAGTTATAACCAATCGTCAGTCGCTCAGTCATGTCCAACTCTTTGAGACCCCATGGACTGCAGCATGTCAGGCTTTCCTGTGTTTACTGTTTTATTTGCTGCTCAGATTTGCTGCCATTGAGAACTTTAGGGCACTCCTTTTAACATGCCTCTATTCTTTTGTGTTTTGAACACTTCCATACTTTCAAGTACTGAATATTTCTTAAGGTTTCTGAATAGGAGAGTTTTGTGTATTGATTTGTATCTTAGAAATTGTTGGCCATTTAAAGGATAACTTGGAGCATTATATATTAAGATATACCTGGCAGGAGGATAATCTGGACAATGAAGAATCCTGAAATATGTCACACACATGATTGAAGAAAGTTATTGGATATGAGTGACATTGCATAGATTCCAGTCTGGGATTTGTCATTAATGTATGTTCTGACTTGTGTGAAGTCGCTTCCTTTCTCTGAATGTCAGCTTTCTCACTGATACAATCCAGCAGCCAGCTAAAAGAATCTTCTCAAAAATTTCTACCAACAAGCTCATAACGGATAAGGAAAATAGCTATGATTTCTCTGTAGGCTAGGGTGTATGGAAGAAGCCCTTTTCAAATATGACACGTCATTGGAATTTCCTGTCTTATTTGACAAATGCATGTGAATTTTTCACACCAGTTCACTGTGTACCTATATTTTAATATAAAAGCATTTATGCAGTGTAGTTTTAAATAGATGTTGCAGAATAATATGACTATTTCTCTCATGCCTTTCTTTTTTTCTTTTTTTTTGGGAGGTGGTGGGGAGGGAAAGGGGTGGGCAGGCCACTTCTATTGATCTTTCATTTATCTGTTTTCATCCAGCTTTGTTCTTTGGCCCGTATGGGCCTCCCATCGCAGTGGCCTCTGTTGTCACAGAGCACTGGCTCTGGGCGCATGCACTCCAGAGCTCCAGCTCGGTAATTGGACACGTCGGTCCAGCCGCTCCGCAGCATCCATGGGATCTTCCCAGGCCAGGGATTGAACTGGCACCCCTTGCACTGCAAGGCGGTGTCCTTACCCACTGGACCACCAGGGAAGCCCCTCTAATGCCTTTCTGTATGCCCTGGCACATATCCTGGGGACTGAGTACTCTCATTTGAAAATAAGGTATCTCTCAGTTTTGGAACTCTATGAATTTTAGGTATTCACTCCAAATATTTAAAGTTCCATTGTGTAAATGAGACCAGGCTTGTTCTGTGTTTGCCCAAAGAGAAAATCTAGGTAGTACTAGGGAAGGAAATTGCAGAAGTAAATTATTGACTTGATATAAAAATGCGCACTCATTCAACAAAATATTATTGAGTACATACCATTTTCCAGGTACTGTTAAGTGCTGAGAATCTAGTATTACATGTCCATTGAAGCATGAGAGAGAGACATCTTCTAACAAAATGACAAACATGTGAGTTGTTTCATGAAATGAAAACTCTTCAGTTTTGGAATTACCCATCAGGTTGGATTATCAACTTACAGTGATGCTATAATAAAATATCTGAACCTCTGAGAATTATTCTTCATAATGTGATTCAACTTAATTTTATGTATGTGTGTGTACCTTCATGTATATCTAAACAATCCAATCAGAGTCTAAGTTTTATGAAGGCAAAGATACTTTCTTCATGTCTCTCCACAGAGTGTTAGTCAAATGATTCTTGTTTACTGTCATGTGGTCGTAAAGAAAAGTATCAAACCATAAGCATCATTAGGAAATAACCATCATCCTCATATCAGGCTTGATTTTTAAAAATATTACAAGTATATTAGGATAATCTTTTATGTTTTGTGTTGATATATCTTTAATACAGAAAGGCATTTGCAACACTGCCTTATTTCCTGCTGGCACTGAACCTAAAAATCTGCTGGAGGTGACAGCTCAGGTCTTGCTGATGATGAATCTATCTCTGGACATGTACTTGGTTTTCTAGAGTCCCCATTATATGCAGGTCCTTTGAGAAGGAGCTGACCCAAGTGTAACCTTTTGCCAGTGGAAGCAGCAGCTTGTTTATTTGCCTTTCAGGTGTTTTTGAGGAAAGTTCTATGCTTAGCCACTTTTCTGCCCTGAGAGAGTTAGGAGAAACATATGCAAATATCCTATTCCAGTCCTTCAGGAAAACTCCTTAAGGTCAAAACAGAGAACCACCATTTCTTGGGAACAAGGCATGCTTTCCTCTTCGCAAAATCAGGTAACCACACTGCAAACATGGGCCCTCATCTTCAAATCGCATTCATGCTGGAGACGGAGGTAGGACATGCCTAAGTTCAAATGCTACAAAGCCCTCTTACCCTATTAGAGTCACTGTTTTTTTGATTGAGCATTCACTTGGTTGCTATAAACCATTGACTATTTCCCAGAATTCTGACAGGTTCATTGTGTAACAAAATCAGTTTTTACTCAGTTTTTGGTGTTTCTGTGGTGGAAGAAGCCCTTAGAATTCTTGCCATTTTTCCTGATGCTCATGGAATTTATCTTTTAAAAAAAAATTAAAAAATTAGATTTGTAGAAAAATTGCAGAGCTAGTACACAGTCTTCTCATATCCTCTCCTCCCAGTTTCCCTTAATGTTAACATCTTACATTACCAAGATAAATTTGTCAAAACTAAGAAACTGGCATTGATATATTACCATTAACTAAATGATACACACTGTGTGGTTTTGCCACTTTTCATAGCCACCTTTCCTTTGAAAGGCATTTTTTAGAGCAGTTCTGTATTTATGACAAAATGGAGAGGAAGTTACAGAGATTTGCCATACGTCCCCTGCCCCTACACATCTGTAGACTCCGCCATTACCAGTGTCACTCAGCAGAAATAACGTCCTTTTCTAAATAACTAGAATTCTCTCCAGGAGACCAAATGACATTTAGTCATCATCTCTCCTTGGGCTCCTAATGATTGTGACAATGTCTCAGATTTTTTCTTCTTTTTGATAACCTTTCACAGTTGTGTGGAATTCTGGTCAAGTATTTTATATAATGTTCTCAGTTTGATATTTTTCTCCTAAGACTGAGGTTATAAATTTGGGGAAGAATACAATAGAAATGAATGGGCCTGCTTATCATACCACAGAAGATGTGGTATCCCTGAAGAGTCAGTGGTGGCGTTAACCTCCATCTCTTGTTTACAGTGGTGTTTGCCAGGCTTCTCCGTTCTAGAGTCAGTCAGGAAATTCAGCCCACTTTCAAGGAGGCAGTTACTCTCTACTCCTTGGAGGGAGATGTTTCTACCAATATTATTGGGAATTCTTCTTTGAAGATTTGTCTCACTTCATTTATTTATTCATTCATATATTTATGGCTTTATGCATACTCATAGTTTGAGTTATAACCAATCGTCAGTCGCTCAGTCATGTCCAACTCTTTGAGACCCCATGGACTGCAGCATGTCAGGCTTTCCTGTGTTTACTGTTTTATTTGCTGCTCAGATTTGCTGCCATTGAGAACTTTAGGGCACTCCTTTTAACATGCCTCTATTCTTTTGTGTTTTGAACACTTCCATACTTTCAAGTACTGAATATTTCTTAAGGTTTCTGAATAGGAGAGTTTTGTGTATTGATTTGTATCTTAGAAATTGTTGGCCATTTAAAGGATAACTTGGAGCATTATATATTAAGATATACCTGGCAGGAGGATAATCTGGACAATGAAGAATCCTGAAATATGTCACACACATGATTGAAGAAAGTTATTGGATATGAGTGACATTGCATAGATTCCAGTCTGGGATTTGTCATTAATGTATGTTCTGACTTGTGTGAAGTCGCTTCCTTTCTCTGAATGTCAGCTTTCTCACTGATACAATCCAGCAGCCAGCTAAAAGAATCTTCTCAAAAATTTCTACCAACAAGCTCATAACGGATAAGGAAAATAGCTATGATTTCTCTGTAGGCTAGGGTGTATGGAAGAAGCCCTTTTCAAATATGACACGTCATTGGAATTTCCTGTCTTATTTGACAAATGCATGTGAATTTTTCACACCAGTTCCCTGTGTTTTTTCCTTTTTTAAAATTTAATATAAAAGCATTTATTCAAATCAACTTTGAAAATAATGTTCAAGGAATCTGTGGGTGGGAAGGGATAAGAACTAAACAAAAGAACTAAAACAAAACCCAAAGAAGGCATTGTGAAAGTCATACTGGAATTACCTTGAACAGAAAATAATTCTATGCTTTGAGTACAACTTTAGTTGAGGTCTTTTAATTTGAGGGCAGATGTCTCTTTGGAAGTGTGCTGCAGCTCTGCATACATTCAGGATAATGGTTCTTGAGCTGTACTTACTTCAGGTCTATAGGAGAATGTGTGTAGAAGGGACAATAAAAGCTGAACCTGTATATTTCATTATGGTCACAATTATATATTATTTACGGAAGTAAGAATGTATTTTGTACTGGGAGATTTGATTTCAGCATACATAGTCAATTTGTCCATTCTTGGGCTTCCCTGGTGATCCAGTGGGTAAGGACACCGCCTTGCAGTGCAAGGGGCGCCAGTTTGATCCCTGGCCTGGGAAGATCCCCATGCCGTGGAGCAGCTGGACCAATGTGTCCATTACCGAGCCGGAGCTCTGGAGCGCATGTGCCCAGAGCCGGTGCTCTGCGACAAGAGAGGCCACTGCGATGGGAGACCCACGTGGGCCAAAGAACAAAGATAGATGAAAATAGATAAATGAAAGTGGCCCGCCCGCCCCCCTCCCTCCCCAACCAGCCGTCCCCCAAAATAAAAATAAAAAAATAAAAACAGAATTTGCAACCTTTAAAAAAAAAGTCCATTCTCTTTCCTTTCTTTTAAAAACATCTTTTATTTATTTATTTGGCTAAACTGGGTCTTAGTAGCAGCATGTGAACTCTTAGTTGTGGCATGTGGGATCTAGTTCCCTGACCAGGGATTAAACCCAGGCCTCTTGCATTGGGAGCCAGAGACTTAGACATTGGACCACCAGGGAAGTCCCTTGCTTTGTGTAGAGTGAATATGTAGAGTGAAGAAGGCAGTGGAAGGAGAATCACATTAGGAGGAGAGCATGGATGCATAAGCAAGATTTTCATCTGGTAGGGAAAGATGATGATTCACTAAAGCAAGACTACATGGGATCATTTTCCTTCTTAAATTATTTGGCTGAAAATAATTTCATAAAGTATAAAATAGAAATGTCTTTTACTTCAGATCAAATTATAATTCTGTAGTGGGGTGTAAATATTCTAAATTATCAGGTCATTTCAAACAAATGATGTTTTCTCAGAGGAGTCAAGCCAGTTGTATAATAATATGTATACAAAGATATGGATAGTGCATCTGTCTGTTTTTTTAACTGGTGGTCTTGACTTTAGATTATGAGATGGGTTTCTCTGCCTGTGCTTGTATACTTCCTATAATTGGTTAGTTGCCTGCTATGTATTAGGCTTTATCAGCACTGTGCTCAACTGTGATACCAGAAGTATATAAATAAGCTCCAATTTGTAATCCTGAAACAGTGGTTAACATTTTTTCATTCTTTGTTGTACTGTAGTTTAGCTGAAATATTTTATACATTTTATACCTTGTACATTTTGCAGTCAAAGCACCCCCCCCCCCCCCCCCCCCCCCCAAAAAAAAAAAAAAAAAAAAAAAAAAAAAAAAAAAAAAAAAAAAAAAAAGTTTTTACCATCTTTCTAGAGTTAGACATTTCAAGTTTTGCTTTAAAAACTCCACACTCAACTTGAGTGGATTGTTTCATCCAATATAAGTTACAGGAAATTATTTCGTTTAAAGAATGATTGTGAAATCAGCTTCGTTTTTTCAAGTATTTTATATAATGTTCTCAGTTTGATATTTTTCTCCTAAGACTGAGGTTATAAATTTGGGGAAGAATACAATAGAAATGAATGGGCCTGCTTATCATACCACAGAAGATGTGGTATCCCTGAAGAGTCAGTGGTGGCGTTAACCTCCATCTCTTGTTTACAGTGGTGTTTGCCAGGCTTCTCCGTTCTAGAGTCAGTCAGGAAATTCAGCCCACTTTCAAGGAGGCAGTTACTCTCTACTCCTTGGAGATGTTTCTACCAATATTATTGGGAATTCTTCTTTGAAGATTTGTCTCACTTCATTTATTTATTCATTCATATATTTATGGCTTTATGCATACTCATAGTTTGAGTTATAACCAATCGTCAGTCGCTCAGTCATGTCCAACTCTTTGAGACCCCATGGACTGCAGCATGTCAGGCTTTCCTGTGTTTACTGTTTTATTTGCTGCTCAGATTTGCTGCCATTGAGAACTTTAGGGCACTCCTTTTAACATGCCTCTATTCTTTTGTGTTTTGAACACTTCCATACTTTCAAGTACTGAATATTTCTTAAGGTTTCTGAATAGGAGAGTTTTGTGTATTGATTTGTATCTTAGAAATTGTTGGCCATTTAAAGGATAACTTGGAGCATTATATATTAAGATATACCTGGCAGGAGGATAATCTGGACAATGAAGAATCCTGAAATATGTCACACACATGATTGAAGAAAGTTATTGGATATGAGTGACATTGCATAGATTCCAGTCTGGGATTTGTCATTAATGTATGTTCTGACTTGTGTGAAGTCGCTTCCTTTCTCTGAATGTCAGCTTTCTCACTGATACAATCCAGCAGCCAGCTAAAAGAATCTTCTCAAAAATTTCTACCAACAAGCTCATAACGGATAAGGAAAATAGCTATGATTTCTCTGTAGGCTAGGGTGTATGGAAGAAGCCCTTTTCAAATATGACACGTCATTGGAATTTCCTGTCTTATTTGACAAATGCATGTGAATTTTTCACACCAGTTCACTGTGTACCTATATTTTAATATAAAAGCATTTATGCAGTGTAGTTTTAAATAGATGTTGCAGAATAATATGACTATTTCTCTCATGCCTTTCTTTTTCTTTTTTGGGAGGTGGTGGGGAGGGAAAGGGGTGGGCAGGCCACTTCTATTGATCTTTCATTTATCTGTTTTCATCCAGCTTTGTTCTTTGGCCCGTATGGGCCTCCCATCGCAGTGGCCTCTGTTGTCACAGAGCACTGGCTCTGGGCGCATGCACTCCAGAGCTCCAGCTCGGTAATTGGACACGCCGGTCCAGCCGCTCCAGCATCCATGGGATCTTCCCAGGCCAGGGATTGAACTGGCACCCTTGCACTGCAAGGCGGTGTCCTTACCCACTGGACCACCAGGAAGCCCTCTAATGCCTTTCTGTATGCCCTGGCACATATCCTGGGGACTGAGTACTCTCATTTGAAAATAAGGTATCTCTCAGTTTTGGAACTCTATGAATTTTAGGTATTCACTCCAAATATTTAAAGTTCCATTGTGTAAATGAGACCAGGCTTGTTCTGTGTTTGCCCAAAGAGAAAATCTAGGTAGTACTAGGGAAGGAAATTGCACTGCGATGGGAGACCCACGTGGGCCAAAGAACAAAGATAGATGAAAATAGATAAATGAAAGTGGCCCGCCCGCCCCCCCCCCTCCCCAACCAGCCGTCCCCCAAAATAAAAATAAAAAAATAAAAACAGAATTTGCAACCTTTAAAAAAAAAGTCCATTCTCTTTCCTTTCTTTTAAAAACATCTTTTATTTATTTATTTGGCTAAACTGGGTCTTAGTAGCAGCATGTGAACTCTTAGTTGTGGCAGGTGGGATCTAGCTGCCTGACCAGGGATCAAATAACCCAGGCCTCTTGCATTGGGAGCCAGAGACTTAGACATTGGACCACCAGGGAAGTCCCTTGCTTTGTGTAGAGTGAATATGTAGAGTGAAGAAGGCAGTGGAAGGAGAATCACATTAGAGGAGAGCATGGATGCATAAGCAAGATTTTCATCTGGTAGGAAAGATGATGATTAACTACAGCAAGACTACATGGGATCATTTTCCTTCTTAAATTATTTGGCTGAAAATAATTTCATAAAGTATAAAATAGAAATGTCTTTTACTTCAGATCAAATTATAATTCTGTAGTGGGGTGTAAATATTCTAAATTATCAGGTCATTTCAAACAAATGATGTTTTCTCAGAGGAGTCAAGCCAGTTGTATAATAATATGTATACAAAGATATGGATAGTGCATCTGTCTGTTTTTAACTGGTGGTCTTGACTTTAGATTATGAGATGGGTTTCTCTGCCTGTGCTTGTATACTTCCTATAATTGGTTAGTTGCCTGCTATGTATTAGGCTTTATCAGCACTGTGCTCAACTGTGATACCAGAAGTATATAAATAAGCTCCAATTTGTAATCCTGAAACAGTGGTTAACATTTTTTCATTCTTTGTTGTACTGTAGTTTAGCTGAAATATTTTATACATTTTATACCTTGTACATTTTGCAGTCAAAGCACACATTATTTGTGAAATGTGTGAAAAATCCCCTCATCCTTCTTTACTAAACATGTTAATGTGTCACAGTAAATTATTTCATTACTGGGCATCTTGTTTAAAATCTTTTTTAAACCTCAAATCACCCTTTCTAACTAATGAAGAAATAAAAGAACCTCACTGAAGAAATATTTACAATAATATTAGAATGAGTTTTTAACCATCTTTCTGTAGAGTTAGACATTTCAAGTTTCTGACTTTCTGAATTATTTAAGAGCTTTGAGACCACAAGACACTCAAACCTGAAGAAGTTTTCTGTTTGGAGTTGATTTCAGAGTCACAAACTCAAAACCCTAGGGTTACAGGAACATGTATGTAAATGCAAATAAGTGAAACAGGCTCTATGTAAGAACCAGTAGAGAGGCATGAAGAGTGGTAAAGTGAAACACATGTGTCCTGTTTCATAGTGGGATCTCCTACTAAGTCAGATTCAGTCAAATTTTGTCATGTGGGGTTGAGGATCTAGTGTTTCCAGATCTCTATATGTATCAAGAGAAACCTCTAGTGGGGATTTTCATGTTAATTTTAAAATTCTGGTGAATAATACAAAAAGGTTAATAATATGTAGGTCTAAGAAACACATTTGTGACAAGATTTGGCCCATGAGGTCATCCTTCTCAAAATGATCTCTGGACAAAATAGTTAGGTACACCAAGTTGATCTTTGGCAGCTCTTTTCCGTTGCTTGAATTGAAACATTGCTATATTTAAAATGGGTAACCAACAAGGACCTACTGTATACCACAGGAAAGTCTACTCAATATTATGTAGCAACCTAATTGGGAAAAAAAAATTTGAAAAAGAATAGATACATGGGTTTAAAACCAACAAGGACCTACCTGTATGACCACATTTTTTTACTTCCTATAATTGGTTAGTTGCCTGCTATGTATTAGGCTTTATCAGCACTGTGCTCAACTGTGATACCAGAAGCATATAAATAACCTCCAATTTGTAATCCCGAAACAGTGGTTAACATTTTTCATTCTTTGTTGTACTGTAGTTTAGCTGAAATATTTTATACATTTTATACCTTGTACATTTTGCAGTCAAAGCACACATTATTTGTGAAATGTGTGAAAAATCCCCTCATCCTTCTTTACTAAACATGTTAATGTGTCACAGTAAATTATTTCATTACTGGGCATCTTGTTTAAAATCTTTTTTAAACCTCAAATCACCCTTTCTAACTAATGAAGAAATAAAAGAACCTCACTGAAGAAATATTTACAATAATATTAGAATGAGTTTTTAACCATCTTTCTGTAGAGTTAGACATTTCAAGTTTCTGACTTTCTGAATTATTTAAGAGCTTTGAGACCACAAGACACTCAAACCTGAAGAAGTTTTCTGTTTGGAGTTGATTTCAGAGTCACAAACTCAAAACCCTAGGGTTACAGGAACATGTATGTAAATGCAAATAAGTGAAACAGGCTCTATGTAAGAACCAGTAGAGAGGCATGAAGAGTGGTAAAGTGAAACACATGTGTCCTGTTTCATAGTGGGATCTCCTACTAAGTCAGATTCAGTCAAATTTTGTCATGTGGGGTTGAGGATCTAGTGTTTCCAGATCTCTATATGTATCAAGAGAAACCTCTAGTGGGGATTTTCATGTTAATTTTAAAATTCTGGTGAATAATACAAAAAGGTTAATAATATGTAGGTCTAAGAAACACATTTGTGACAAGATTTGGCCCATGAGGTCATCCTTCTCAAAATGATCTCTGGACAAAATAGTTAGGTACACCAAGTTGATCTTTGGCAGCTCTTTTCCGTTGCTTGAATTGAAACATTGCTATATTTAAAATGGGTAACCAACAAGGACCTACTGTATACCACAGGAAAGTCTACTCAATATTATGTAGCAACCTAATTGGGAAAAAAAAATTTGAAAAAGAATAGATACATGTGTATGTATAATTGAAACACTTTGTTTTACACTATTAATCAATTATGTTGTTTTTCAGTTGCTGAGTCATGTCTGTCTCTCTGCGACCCCATAGACTGCAGCATGCCAAGCTTCCCTGTCCATCTCCTGGAGCTTGCTCAAACTCATGTCCATTGACTCAGTGATGCCATCCAACCATCTCATCCTCTCTTGTCCTATTCTCCATCTTCTGTTTTTCCCATTCACCTAATGTGAAGAGATGACTCATTAGAAAAGACCCTGAGTCTGGGAAAGATAAAAGGCAAAAGGGGAAGGGGGACACCAGAGGACGAGGTGGCTGGATGGCATCACTGAGTCAATGGGCATGAGTTAGAACAAGCTCTGCGAGATGGTGACAGACAAGTAAGCCTGGTATGTTGCAGTCCATGGATTCACAGAGAGTTGGACACAACTGAGTGACAGAACTGAAGTGTTTTTTTCCCAGTGTCAGGGTCTTTTCCAATGGGTCGTCTCTTGGCGTCAGGTGGTCAAAGTATTGGAACTTCAGCCTCAGCATCAAGGATTGACTGGTTTGATCTCCTTGCAGTCCAAGGGACTCTCAGGAATCCTCTCCAGCACCACAGTTCAAAAACATCCATTCTTCTGTGCTCAGCATTCTTTATGGTCCAACTCTCTTATCCATACATGACTACTGGAAAAACCATAGCTTTGACTATATGGACATTTGTAAGCAAAGTGATGTCTCTGCTTTTTAATATGCTGCCTAGATTTGTCATAGCTTTTCTTCTAATGAGCAAGCATCTTTTAATTTCCTGGCTGCAGTCACCATCTGTAGTGATTTTGGAGCCCAAGAAAATAAAGTTTGTCACTGTTTCCATTTTTGCCCATTTATTTGCCATGAAGTGATGTGGCTGAATGCCATGATCTTTGTTTTTTTGAATGTTGAGTTTTAAGCCAGATTTATCACTTTCCTCTTTTACTTTCATCAAGAGGCTTTTTAGTTCCTCTTCACTTTCTGCCATTAGGGTGATAACCAACTATAATATAAAATAAAAAGTTTTTTTTAAAAAAGAAACAACTTAGTGTCTCCTACAGGATGTTGTACTAGAAGAATAAGAAAGGAACTGAGTTTCAGCTGGCCTGAGTTTAAATCTTAGTTCTCTAACTCATTTTTGACTCTAGATCTTTTAGGGTCTTAGTATCTACTTCTATAAAATTAGACCACAGGATTGAATACTTCAAAGGTGTTTTCAATGCTAAAATCCTAGAATTCTCAACTTCTTCAGAATACAATGTTTCTATACTATTTTCCTTTTATCATCAGACTGTTTATAACTGAAAGTAATAGATTGCCCTGGTAAGTTTATTACTGATAACGTTTACTCTTCCCAAATAGCATAATGCCTTAATTTAATGAAAAAACAGTTCCTTTAGCATTGCTGGTTGTTTTGGGAATGTCTAGCACAGTGACAGTCTAGTCAGATATTTCTTGCTCAGATATTCTTTTTTTTTTTTTCCTTTTTTTTTCTTTTTTATTTATTTATTTATTTATTTTTTTACATGTATGTTCCCAGATATTCATATGCATATCCCTGGACCCTCCCCCCACCCAGTTCCCCCCCTCCCACCCCTCCAGACCATCGCTCCAAGTGGTTGTAGGTACTCCTATTCCCCTAGCACAATGACAATAGCTATCTTTTCCACACATGACAGTATAGGCTTCCATGTTACTCCCTCCATGCCTCCCTCCCGCTGTTCGGTCTCCACAATGTCTTTATGTCTATTCTCTGTTTTTTCTTGAGTTCACTGCGTATGTTATCATGACCATCTTACTAGATCCCATATATATGAGTTAGTATACTATACTTGTCTTTCTCTTTTTGACTGACTTCACTTTTTATGATAGGTTCTAGAGCCAGCCACCTCATTAGGACTGAGTCTTCTGCATTTCTTTTAACAGCTGAGTAGTATTCCATTGTATATATGTACCAGAGCTTCTGGATCCATTCATTTGTTGATGGACATCTAGGTTGCTTCCATGTTCTGGCTATTATATAGAGAGCTGCAATGAACATTGGGGTACAGGTGCCTCTTTCAGTTTCGATTTCATCAGGATATAGGCCTAATAGTGGGATTGCTGGGTCATAGGGTGCTTCTATTTTTAGTTTTTTAAGGAATCTCCATATTGTCTTCCATAGAGGTTGTATCAATTTACATTCCCACCAGCAATGCAAGAGGGTTCCCTTTTCTCCGCACCCTCTCCAGCACTTGTTGTCTGTCGATTTGTTGATGATGGCCATTCTGACAGGTGTGAGGTGGTATCTCATTGTGGTTTTAATTTGCATTTCTCTGATAATAAGCGAGGTTGAGCATCGTTTCATGTGCTTTTGGGCCATCTGTATGTCCTCTTTGGAGAGGCGTCTCTTTAGATCTTTTTCCCATTTTTTGATTGGGCTGCTCATTTTCCCTGTGCTGAGTTGTCTGAGTTGCTTGTAGATTTTGGAGATTAATTCTTTGTCTGTTGTTTCATTTGCTATGATTTTCTCCCACTCTGTGGGGTGTCTGTTGAGCTTTTTTGTAATTTCTTTAGCTGTACAAAAGCTTTTAAGTTTCATGAGGTCCCACATGTTGACTTTTCTTTTCAGTTCCACTATTTTAGTTGGTGGGTCAGAGAAGATCTTGCTTTGATTGATGTCCTTGAGGGTTTTGCCCATATTCTCCTCTAAGAGTTTGATGGTTTCTGGTCTTACATTTAGGTTTTTAATCCATTTTGAGTTGATCTTTGTGTATGAGGTCAGGGAATGTTCCAACTTCATTTTTTTGCATGTAGCTGTCCAATTTTCCCAGCACCATTTGTTGAAGAGGCTGTCTTTCTCCCATTTTATAGTTTCTCCTCCTTTGTCAAAAATAAGGTACCCATAGGTGCGTGGGTTGATCTCTGGGTTCTCAATCTTGTTCCATTGATCTATAGTTCTGTTTCTGTGCCAGTACCATACTGTCTTGATAACTGTTGCTTTGTAGTAGAGTCTGAAGTTAGGGAGGCTGATCCCTCCAACTCCAGTCTTCTTCCTCAGGATTGCTTTGGCTATTCGAGGTCTTTTGTGTTTCCATATGAACTGTGTTATTCCTTGGTCTAGTTCTGTGAAAAATGTCAATGGTAGTTGAATAGGTATTGCATTGAATCTGTAGATGATATTTGGTAGTATGGTCATTTTCACAATATTGATTCTTCCGATCCAGGAACATGGAATATCTCTCCATCTGTTTAAGTCTTCTTTAATGTATCTCATGAGTGTCTTGTAAATTTTCTGTGTACAATTCTTTTGTTTCTTTGGGCAGGTTTATTCCTAGATATTTGATTCTTTTGGTTGCGATAGTGAAGGGGATTCCCTCTTTGATTTCATTTTGCTCAGATATTCTTGTAAGCCCTTATCAGCATGCATTAAGATTTTGCTCTATTTGAAGAAATCTTCCAGATTTACAAGGAAAAAAAGTCACATAACTAGTAAAATGAGATTTTTATTAATTATTGGACTGTGAGTACTGATAATTGGGTCCTGTAACTTGCAATTTTATCCCTCATTGGCTGCACATATTATTGTTTATTGAACTAATTTTCCATAAGGAATCTCTAAATTAGACCTTACAAAATTCTGAAGTTTCTGTTCATTCATCATGTAGTTGTTGCCCACCTACTCTGCACCAATTGTGATACACTCCAGCTATATCACAGTTTGAACACAGTGGATGTTGATCTATTTATTTTTAATGATGATCTATTGATTTATTTTTAGCCTTCTCCTTCACTATAAAGTAGTATGGTTTCTTTTTACTATAAAGTAGTATAGTTTCTTTTTTACTGTAACATTAACAATACTTGATCTTTACTATTGTTTTCCTTGCATTCTAGAGCACATACCCTTTCCAGAGCAGATGGTATCAATCAGCCTTTCTCCAGCTTCCCTTCCTGTCACTTCTAGACAGTCTAATTAATGTATATATAAGCATATACAGACCCTCATTTCCCTTGAGTCCTTGTATTCCTTGGTAGGTATACCAAGCACAGCAGTAAGTGTGTACTTAACACCGTATAGGTGCGTGGGTTGATCTCTGGGTTCTCAATCTTGTTCCATTGATCTATAGTTCTGTTTCTGTGCCAGTACCATACTGTCTTGATAACTGTTGCTTTGTAGTAGAGTCTGAAGTTAGGGAGGCTGATCCCTCCAACTCCAGTCTTCTTCCTCAGGATTGCTTTGGCTATTCGAGGTCTTTTGTGTTTCCATATGAACTGTGTTATTCCTTGGTCTAGTTCTGTGAAAAATGTCAATGGTAGTTGAATAGGTATTGCATTGAATCTGTAGATGATATTTGGTAGTATGGTCATTTTCACAATATTGATTCTTCCGATCCAGGAACATGGAATATCTCTCCATCTGTTTAAGTCTTCTTTAATGTATCTCATGAGTGTCTTGTAAATTTTCTGTGTACAATTCTTTTGTTTCTTTGGGCAGGTTTATTCCTAGATATTTGATTCTTTTGGTTGCGATAGTGAAGGGGATTCCCTCTTTGATTTCATTTTGCTCAGATATTCTTGTAAGCCCTTATCAGCATGCATTAAGATTTTGCTCTATTTGAAGAAATCTTCCAGATTTACAAGGAAAAAAAGTCACATAACTAGTAAAATGAGATTTTTATTAATTATTGGACTGTGAGTACTGATAATTGGGTCCTGTAACTTGCAATTTTATCCCTCATTGGCTGCACATATTATTGTTTATTGAACTAATTTTCCATAAGGAATCTCTAAATTAGACCTTACAAAATTCTGAAGTTTCTGTTCATTCATCACGTAGTTGTTGCCCACCTACTCTGCACCAATTGTGATACACTCCAGCTATATCACAGTTTGAACACAGTGGATGTTGATCTATTTATTTTTAATGATGATCTATTGATTTATTTTTAGCCTTCTCCTTCACTATAAAGTAGTATGGTTTCTTTTTACTATAAAGTAGTATAGTTTCTTTTTTACTGTAACATTAACAATACTTGATCTTTACTATTGTTTTCCTTGCATTCTAGAGCACATACCCTTTCCAGAGCAGATGATATCAATCAGCCTTTCTCCAGCTTCCCTTCCTGTCACTTCTAGACAGTCTAATTAATGTATATATAAGCATATACAGACCCTCATTTCCCTTGAGTCCTTGTATTCCTTGGTAGGTATACCAAGCACAGCAGTAAGTGTGTACTTAACACCTCTGTGAACTTAACAAAAAAAACTGAAGTGCCAGGAAAGTCATGGCCTAGATTTTCAAGAAAGCTGAGATGAACATTTTCACCTGTTTCCAAAGTGTTTTGTCAAGTTAACTATGGCACTGGTTCAGGGTCCGAAGTCCCAAGAGACTAGTGAGAAATTTTTATAGCATCAGCTTTTTTCGCCCCAGGTTGTCTTCACCTCCAGCTACTTCCCAGAGCTGTGGGAAGAGTAGGAAACAGAACAACTCCTTTTTCTGGGACTTAATAGAGCACAGACCTATGACACATTTCCTTTTCTGTTCCCTTTGTGGGATCTCACAATCACAGCCTGACATTTCTTTTGGTATTTCTTAAAAGCAGTGGCAGTTTATCAAGTGGCAATTGAAATCACCAACTGTCTTAAAAACATTCAAAAGGGAGAGAAGACACAGTTGCAAGGGAAGATTTTAAGGATGCGTTGCTTCCATCTAAGTGATCCATTTGTAGAGTTAGTTGTAGAGTATATGTTCAAGTAAAAAGGTGGCTGTTATTATTAGTTTTGTGTATATGTGTGTATTAATTAGGAAAGTATGTATGAAGATTAGCGTTATTTACATATAGGCATCTTGCTTCTATTATTAAGTTGTCATTTGTTGAACACTTCCTGAGTGTGCGACCCGATACTAAATACTTCAATCTTAACATTAATCCTTTGAGTTATTATTCTTTCCATTTTACAGAAGAGTAAACTGAGGTTTGGAGGGGTTGACATACATATCTTAGAGCTAATAAGAGGAAAAGCCAGAGTTAAAATTTCATTATACTTGACTCAAAAACCTATACTTTTAAACCACTGCACAACACTGCCTCACTGTGGTGAAGATGAGCATAGCTCACTTATAGCAAACAGGAAAGAGACTAGTTGAACTTCGAATTTAAAGATAGCTTCCCTTGAATCTATCATTTTGCAACATTATCACTCTTAATGTGCATGTTTTGCATATTAGTATGAAGTCGTGTATCTGGAAAACATTTTTGCAGCTATAGGGTTTCCCCTTTTTTAAAATTATTCCTTGGTAGGTATACCAAGCACAGCAGTAAGTGTGTACTTAACACCTCTGTGAACTTAACAAAAAAAACTGAAGTGCCAGGAAAGTCATGGCCTAGATTTTCAAGAAAGCTGAGATGAACATTTTCACCTGTTTCCAAAGTGTTTTGTCAAGTTAACTATGGCACTGGTTCAGGGTCCGAAGTCCCAAGAGACTAGTGAGAAATTTTTATAGCATCAGCTTTTTTCGCCCCAGGTTGTCTTCACCTCCAGCTACTTCCCAGAGCTGTGGGAAGAGTAGGAAACAGAACAACTCCTTTTTCTGGGACTTAATAGAGCACAGACCTATGACACATTTCCTTTTCTGTTCCCTTTGTGGGATCTCACAATCACAGCCTGACATTTCTTTTGGTATTTCTTAAAAGCAGTGGCAGTTTATCAAGTGGCAATTGAAATCACCAACTGTCTTAAAAACATTCAAAAGGGAGAGAAGACACAGTTGCAAGGGAAGATTTTAAGGATGCGTTGCTTCCATCTAAGTGATCCATTTGTAGAGTTAGTTGTAGAGTATATGTTCAAGTAAAAAGGTGGCTGTTATTATTAGTTTTGTGTATATGTGTGTATTAATTAGGAAAGTATGTATGAAGATTAGCGTTATTTACATATAGGCATCTTGCTTCTATTATTAAGTTGTCATTTGTTGAACACTTCCTGAGTGTGCGACCCGATACTAAATACTTCAATCTTAACATTAATCCTTTGAGTTATTATTCTTTCCATTTTACAGAAGAGTAAACTGAGGTTTGGAGGGGTTGACATACATATCTTAGAGCTAATAAGAGGAAAAGCCAGAGTTAAAATTTCATTATACTTGACTCAAAAACCTATACTTTTAAACCACTGCACAACACTGCCTCACTGTGGTGAAGATGAGCATAGCTCACTTATAGCAAACAGGAAAGAGACTAGTTGAACTTCGAATTTAAAGATAGCTTCCCTTGAATCTATCATTTTGCAACATTATCACTCTTAATGTGCATGTTTTGCATATTAGTATGAAGTCGTGTATCTGGAAAAACAGTTTCGTTTTTGCAGCAGAAATACTAATAGGCTGGGTTTAAAAATTAAAACCCAAACACCTTTTGAAGATTCAAAGTTATTGTAACTTTTGCAGGGGCCGTGCTCCATGGTATCCTAGTCAAGGCAGAATGAGAGAGAGAACCAAAGGTTCCACGAAGGGTGGGAAAAGCACTATTAAATAGAAAAAGATAAGATTAATTGATGACAGGAAAGTCCCTGGTGGTCCAGTGGTTGAGGATTGGTGCTTTCACAGCTGGGGTTCAACTCCTTGTTGAGGACCCCAGAAGCCATATGGTACAGCCAAAAGAAAAATATTAGTCCAGATTACAGCTACGTTACTGTCAAATAAAATGCTATTAAAATGAAATACTTTGTCAAACACAAAACCTTTTTTCTCTTTTTTGTTTGCACAGCAAAAGTACTATTCCATGCCTGAGCAAGAGGGAAGGAGCTATATCCTGGTGTGCTCATTTTGAAGGGATTCGAGTAAAAACCTGAGTTCTTGTTTATTTGCCAAATGCCTGAAAGATCCCTCTCTTCTAGGAGGCGTGACAGTTGAAGCCGTCCTCATTCCTTAATGTATTTGCAAGTTTGGGTCAATCCGAATCATTCATCTAGAAATAATCCTAGTAGGAGAAAGCAAATTTTGGGGAGAGATTGAACACCATACACTGAGAACAGTTAGAGAGGGCTGAACATATTTCAGCTCCTTTCTATTCAGGCTGTGATCCAGGATGATGTGGGGGTTGCAGCTTTGCTGGGAATATTGATTGATTGTGCTGAATATGATGGACTGCACTTAAAAGTTTGGAACCAAAGGGTCCTTAGAGAGCAGGTTTGGCTCTCTTGGCAACGCTATTAAAATCGATCAGCTGCATTTGCCAAGGGGTTGTTTTTGTCCCCATGTAGATAGAATGTTAGAAAAAAGAAGAGGACCATTAACATCATTTCAAATTTTCTCATTGAAGTGATGATAGTTATTAATACCACACTTCTTGTTTCTGTGTTTCAGATGAGACTCTGACAGGGCCCATCTCTCTTTTCTTGGAAACAAACCCTTCAGAGCCATCAAAAGAAAGCTCAGTGAGATGTAAACACAGTGGAGAGATTCAGAAGGAGGGTCACAGGGAGGAGCATGGAAAAGAGCTACACTGAGAAACAGCTTCCCCACCCTACATCTGCACCTGTTTTCTTCCTAATGCAGAATTTGATGTTCAGAGATGGGATCAGGGGTTAGAAGGGTAACTTCAAAGTTAACGCAAAAATTTTTTTTTTCTTTACAAGTGGCATAAGATGGAGAGATAGAATGATGGCCACTTAAGCTCCCAAAACATTTATATACAAGTGTCATGAGAATGAATGAATCCTTTTAAAAATTCGTGATTACTATAATAATTCACTTCTACTGAAAGTGAACTGCCAAACACCACTTTTAAGAGTTACATGTAAAAGTACAAGGCATTTCTCCCTATTGCTCTTTTATAGTGGCCATCATGCCAAGGCCTTTGAATTTTCCATTGCTTTAAGGGCACATAGCACTGAAATAACATGGCTGAACTACAAAATGCACAAAGTAGACACTGAATGAGCCACTTTAATGGCATTTAGTCTGGAATAGCAAGAAATGGCTGTTCTTTGATATTTGCATATGCAATTCCAATGATTCTGATCAATTCAACCTTTTCTCAATAGGAGGTATTCAAATGTCTACAAACAATTGTATGACTATCAATAATTCAACAAATACCAGGTTATGCCAGCCCGTAATGCGAAAATCTATACATGAATGTAAAGGCTTTTGGAAGCAATTTCCTATTACATATACTTTCTGGTATAAGGAAAACACGGGAATGAAATATTTTACTGTGGATATGCATAGAGAACAAAGGGAAACATTTGAGTTCCATTTTTCATAGCTTTTCATCTTTATTGAGAAACACAAGCAGAAATGGGAATATTCACAGAAAAACAGCTCTAAGTGCAAGGATTCTTTCTGCATATATTTATCAGTTGCTCGTGTGTTCCCAGAAATATATGAGTCACTTGTAAGAAAAGGTAGAGCAACAAGAGGGCCCAGGAATAACTATCCCAGTGACAACTCCCAGTGTAACTGTTGGTCAGGGAGGCAGCAGTATGGTAGGGGAAGGAACACTGGTCTGGCAGATGAGCTCCTGTGTTTTCTCAGACTAGTTCTGAACTGATGAACTCCTAACTTGGGCAAAACCTTGGGCAAAGAATTGTTACTTTTAGAAGAGATGACAAGAAGGAAGAAGGAAATTAAATTTTTAGAAACCTAGTCTCAAGGAAATGGAGTCCCCAAAATCCCTGATAGTCCACCTATGAAATGTGTATTTCTGTACTCAGATCTTTTCCATGACATTCCTCATATATGGTTGTTAGTTATTTACTTCAACAATTGGGGAAGGAAATTGCTATCTAAAAGTCACACCAATCCAGTTGTGAAAATACTTTGATTGTGTTTACTTCAAACCTCTCAGGTTATTTTGTGCACCATCACATTTTCATATGTGTGTGTATGTGTGTGTATAAACAGAAATGAAGAACTTTACATTAATCTTTTGCATTTATCACCTCAGCCTATCAAGGCTATTTTGAATCATAATTCAATTATGTAATATAAATAACTGTTGAAGTCTAGCTTGGAGGATTTTGAGCATTACTTTGCTAGCATGTGAAATGAGTGCAATGGTGCAGTAGTTTGAACATTCTCTGCCATTTTCTTTCTTTGGGATTGGGATGAAAACTTACCTTTTCCACTCCTGTGACCACTGCTGAGTTTTTCAAATTTGCTGGCACATTGAGTATAGCACTTTAACAGCATCATCTTTTAGTATTTGAAATAGCTCAGCTGGAATTCCATCACCTCCACTAGGTTTGTTCATAGTAATGCTTCCCAAGGCCCACTTGACTTCACACTCCAGGATGTCTGGCTCTAGACTAGTGATCACACAATTGTGGTCATCTGGGTCATTAAGATCTTTTTTCGTACAGCTCTTCTGTGTTTTCTTGCCACCTCTTCTTTGTTTTCTGTGTCCCCAACCATTTTTTAAATAATTATTTTAATTTTACTTTTACAGTGTTTTCTTATTTATAGCTATACACCTTTTTATCTTCTGCTTCTGTTAGGTCCTTACTATTTCTGTCCTTTATTTTGCCCATCTTTGTATGAAATTTTGCCCAATCTTTGTTTTTATAGAAGAGATGACAATGTAACTGTTGGTCAGGGAGGCAGCAGTATGGTAGGGGAAGGAACACTGGTCTGGCAGATGAGCTCCTGTGTTTTCTCAGACTAGTTCTGAACTGATGAACTCCTAACTTGGGCAAAACCTTGGGCAAAGAATTGTTACTTTTAGAAGAGATGACAAGAAGGAAGAAGGAAATTAAATTTTTAGAAACCTAGTCTCAAGGAAATGGAGTCCCCAAAATCCCTGATAGTCCACCTATGAAATGTGTATTTCTGTACTCAGATCTTTTCCATGACATTCCTCATATATGGTTGTTAGTTATTTACTTCAACAATTGGGGAAGGAAATTGCTATCTAAAAGTCACACCAATCCAGTTGTGAAAATACTTTGATTGTGTTTACTTCAAACCTCTCAGGTTATTTTGTGCACCATCACATTTTCATATGTGTGTGTATGTGTGTGTATAAACAGAAATGAAGAACTTTACATTAATCTTTTGCATTTATCACCTCAGCCTATCAAGGCTATTTTGAATCATAATTCAATTATGTAATATAAATAACTGTTGAAGTCTAGCTTGGAGGATTTTGAGCATTACTTTGCTAGCATGTGAAATGAGTGCAATGGTGCAGTAGTTTGAACATTCTCTGCCATTTTCTTTCTTTGGGATTGGGATGAAAACTTACCTTTTCCACTCCTGTGACCACTGCTGAGTTTTTCAAATTTGCTGGCACATTGAGTATAGCACTTTAACAGCATCATCTTTTAGTATTTGAAATAGCTCAGCTGGAATTCCATCACCTCCACTAGGTTTGTTCATAGTAATGCTTCCCAAGGCCCACTTGACTTCACACTCCAGGATGTCTGGCTCTAGACTAGTGATCACACAATTGTGGTCATCTGGGTCATTAAGATCTTTTTTCGTACAGCTCTTCTGTGTTTTCTTGCCACCTCTTCTTTGTTTTCTGTGTCCCCAACCATTTTTTAAATAATTATTTTAATTTTACTTTTACAGTGTTTTCTTATTTATAGCTATACACCTTTTCTTAATATCTTCTGCTTCTGTTAGGTCCTTACTATTTCTGTCCTTTATTTTGCCCATCTTTGTATGAAATGCCCTCTTGGTACCCCCAAAGTACCGAGGTACCTTGGTACTTTTAATTTCCTTGAAGAGATGGCTAGTCTTTCCCTTTCTATTGTTTCTCTCTGTTTCTTTGGATTGTTCACTTAAGAACACTTTCTTATCTCTCCTTGCTATCCTCTGAAACTCTGCATTGCTGGGTACATCTTTCCCTTCCTCCTTTGTGAGGCTTCCCTTTATGGCATCAATGAAGTCATTGATGGCATTATAGAATCTTCACTGACAAACTGGGATAGAATAATATGAGACATCGCCAGAGAGACCATCCTCCTGGTTCCCTGTTTTCTGGAGAGATGTTCATGAGGCTAACGTTTGTCTCTAGTTTGCAAACGTATATCATGAATTTTATCTTTTGTAACTTATTCAATCAGGGACAGGCTCTATAACCAATGGTAATTATCCGTAGCAGCATTCTCAGTGCAGTAACTTGTGACCCATGCATAGTTTGCTTAGTTGTCATACTGCTAATAAATGAATTATCACCATGGTGGGCCCTTTTATCATAAGGGAGACCAGCAGACTAATTTGGTCTTAAGAACTCTGTCTAGATAGGGCATTTCATATTCATTTGTGACTAACTAGCACAATCTAAGGGGCTTCCCTGGTAGCTCAGCTGATAAAGAATCCACCTGCAATACAGGAGACCCAGGTTCAATTCCTGGGTCGGGAAGATCCCCTGGAGAAAAGATAGGCTAACCACACCAGCATTCTTTGATTTCTCTAGTGGCTCAGACAGTAAAGAATGCTCCTACCATGCAGGATACCTGGGTTTGATCCCTGAGTTGGGAGGATTCCCTGGAGGAGGGCATGGAAATGCATTCCAGTATTCTTGCCTGGAGATTTCTGTAGTTGGCAAGATGACCTAGAGTGTCACCGGAGCTACTATTGGTTCACAAGAGCTACTTGTGTGGTCTGAATGATGAGGTATTTTTCCAGCTAGCCATAGGGCATAGTTGCAAAAGTGCTACGATATTGACTGCGATTTTTTTTTTTTTACTTTTCATTATACAGTTCAAATAAACACTCATCAACTTAGATATCAATGTAATGAAATGACTGTTTTTTGGATACATTTAATTCATTAAAGTTAAGGAAATCCTTCTTTATACAAATTTCTTAGCAAGATTGACCTTTATTTTCTTTTAATATGTTTATAGTTTTATTTAAAATATTTTAAGTTTTCATTCAAGTGCAATTTGTTGCACAATTTGAGGCTACCATCTTAGTTCATTTTTGCAAAATTAATTTTTACAATTTTTTTTTACTGGGCATATTCTATGTGCCAGAAAAATGTTATATAATTTCATCAGCATAATGACCATTAAGGCAAACATTATTGTCACCATTCTATAGATAAGGAAACTGAAAAGGAGTTAATTAACATTCCCAGATCACACAGCTACTAAGTTCTGTTCTAATATTTAAATTTTTATTTTCCAGTTCCGAATGCTTTATAGTATTCTATGCTTTCATTCCCATTTGTATTGTAAGAAACTTTGTTAAACACTGGTAGAAAAATATTTACTCTTCCTAATAGTTTTACTTGGATCAGTGATATGTTGACATCAATAACATCATCATCATCATCACCATCAACAGTGGTAACAAGAAATGTAGTTAGCTTTGTGAAGACGAGTGATCCCAGGGTGGTTTGTAGTGAATGTGTTTTGTGCTAAGTTGCTTCAGTCATGTCCAACTCTATGCAACCGTATGGACTGTAGCCCACCAGGCTCCTCTGTCCATGGGATTTTCCAGGCGAGAATACTGGAATGGGTTTCCATGACCTGGGATTGAACCTGTGCTTCTTATGTCTCCTGCACTGGCAGGTAGGCAGGTAGGTTCTTTACCACTAGTGCCACCTGGGAAGCAGCTTTCTAAATCTTAATGCAGTTTCCAGTATTTGGAGCATGATGAGGACTCAGTTCACACTTGTTAGATAAGCAGATGAAATGCTCCAATAAGGTTTTGATCATAAGGATGTAGAGGAGAGAGGTTGTTTTGTTTCCTTATGTTTAGCTGGCAAAAAGGACAGTTTGTACTGAACATCTCTTCTGCAAATCGAAGTTATCTTTAGCAGTGCTCCCAGATGTGTTCTTTGTCACTGCCCCAATGTCAATTCAAAATCAAGAGAGCGTTCTCTGAGTGAAATCTGAAACTGGTCCTGTACACAGAGGGGCAAGGGGAGACCAAAGAAGGAGGCAGATCACCCCAGATTGGTAGGTGGCAGTTTTAATAAGCCTGGGAACTGGCACATAAGACTTGCTTTGGGTGGCCGATTGCTGCACCCACCTGCCTGAATCATAAAAGTTTATATAGAAGCCTTAATTGAGTTCAGTCATATATACAATCCAGATGGTCTCATCAACACATTACCCTCTCAATTCTGTAGCTTTGAAGCCACTCCTACCATGGGAACAGTGGCAGATCATTCATTCAAGGTGGTGAGGACAGGGTGAGCAACCTCTGGTTGGTGGGTCCAGCTTGCAGTCCACTTTGCAGGTCAACCAGTGGTCACCTCCACTCAGGGATCTCTTCCAACACACAATCCTTTCCTAGCAAGAATAAAAACAAAGGGATATTGCATCTGCTCTTTTTGTAACTGTAGTCAATTTTAGTCAGTTGTCTCATGGTATGATATGTGAACAGATCTTAACGGTCTGTGTTGCTAAAAGAAGCCATGGAAAGCTGGAGAGACAAAAAGCACCAGATAAATGATATCCTCAAACTGATTTTTAAAATTTTGTGGTTAGAAAACTAAAGTACTTCCAAGAAATTCAACAAAAATCACATTTTGACTAAGAGCAAACACTTCTTTGGCAAAAAGTCCCTCAGCGTGTAGTCATAACTTTTATTAGAGGTACTGTTAATAGATTGCACTTAAAAGGTGAGTTAAAGAACTCATACTGAAATGGATGTAAGACAGATAAAGCAAGCCATTCATAAGTGTAATGGAGTATCTGAATCCTTATTCCACACACTTTCTATCTGTTGCCCTATATAGGACTTTTCTGCTGTATGGGTCAGAGTAGTCAAAAGGTTGGAGACCTGCCATCCAGGGAAACCCCTGGGGGACTTGGCCCATGAATAACTAAAATATAATGCAACAGGGAAGGTTGAAGAGATGGAGTGCCCTGAATTTGTGAAGGCAGTTTACGTTAGATAATTAGATAACAATCCAGTTTTGGCCAATACAGTGGTTTTCACATTAATTTAGATGCTTTGAAAATAGTACCTGTCTATTGAGAACTACATGTATCCACCGTTGTAGTATCATAGATACTAATATCATTGCTTTCAAAATCCTTTGTATTCCAACTATTCATACCTACCTTCCCTCTAACCCCTAGCAACCACTCAAACTTTTACTCTCTCCATAGTTTTCCTTTTTTCTGACATATCACATAGTTGGAATCCTATAATATATAGCTGAAGGAAATCAGACTATATGATCCCAAAATGTGCCTCTTTGGTGTAAAATTATTTTGTGCTAAAGATGATTAGAAAGCAAGAAACACAGAAAAGGCTCCCCAGTTTGTCCCTAAAGGCATAATATAAATTCTTCTTTACTGGAGACAGACTCTTTGAGCCCAGAGATGGCACCAGAGGAATCTGTAGGAAGACCTCACTCCTTCCATATATTTACTTCCCATGGTTTGTCATCTTTGGAAACCTAAAACTGCTTTTCTTTATCCTGTCATTTGTCAACAAATACACTGCCTCTTGCTGAAGATGCAATATGAGCTGGAATTCTAAGCTGCCATTTTGAGGTATTTTGGGTTAGGTTTCTCTCTCGTGCTGTATGCTGCATGTGTTAAAACTGTTTTTCTCTAGTTAATCTTCTATTACAGGAGTGTCAGGAAGGAATCTGGAAGAGTAAAGGGCAAATTATTTCTCCTTCCCAACTAGCCTTTTCAAATTGCCTTCTTTCACTAGGTAATGTTTATTTAGATTTCCATCATGACTTTTCATGGTTTAATAGCACATATATTTTAGTGTTGAATAATATCCTATTGTCTGGATGTATCACAGATTATTAATCCCCTAACCAACTGGAGGACATCTTGGTTGTTACTGTGTTTTGGCAGTTATGAACTGAACGTAATACACATCTGTGTACAGGTTTTTGTGTGAACATGTTTTCAACTCTTTTGGGTAAATGCCTAGAATCATGATTGCTGAGTCATATAGTATGAGCACATTTAGTTTTGTTAGATACTGCCAAATTTTCTCCCAAAGTGCCTGTACTGTTTCACATTCCTACTGGCATTGAATGAGAGTTCCTGTTACTCCACATCCTCCCCTTCATTTGGTGCTCTCAGTGTTCTGGATTTTTGGTCATTTTGCTTTTTCATTATTTTAATTTGCATTTCCCTGATGACAGATCATATGCAACATATTTTCATATGCTTATTTTCCATCTGTGGGTCTTCTTTGGGGAGGTGTCTATTAAGAATGTTGGGCTATTTTTAAATTAGGTTCTCTTATTGTTGAGTTTTATGCTTTAGATGATAGTTCTTCAAATGTGTCTTTTGCAAATATTTTCTCCAAGTCTGTGATTTGTCGTCTTAGTCTCTTGACATTGCTTTCCTCAAAGCAAAAAATTTTAAATGCATGACGTCCAGCTTATCAATTTCTTTCATGAATTTGGCCTTTATTAGTAGTCTATCTTAAAAGTCATCACCATACCCAAGTCATGTCATCTGGGAACAAAGACAGTTTCATATCTTCCTTCTCAATTTGTATACTTTTGATTTTCTTTTCTTGTGTTTTTGCATTAGCTGGAACTTAGGGTATGATGTTGAAAAGGAGTAGTAAGAGGGGACATTCTTATCAGAAAGGTTCTAGTTTCTCACTTACAGATTTTGTGGTAGATTTTCATTGTGAAGTTGACAAAATTCCCCTCTTCTAAGTTTACTGAAAGTTTATTTTTTAAGTTATAAATGACTGTTACATTTTTGTCAGATGCTTTTTCTGCATCTATTGATATGATCATGTGATCTTTCTTTTTTTTTAGTCTGTTGATGTGACAGATTACATTAACTGATTTTTGAGTGTTGAAACAGCCTTCTATATCTGGAATGAATCCTACTTGGACATAGTGTATAATTCTTTTTATATATTGTTGAATCTTTTGTTTTGAGGATTTACATACCTACATTATTAATCCCCTAACCAACTGGAGACTTGTTACTGTGTTTTGGCAGTTATGAACTGAACGTAATACACATCTGTGTACAGGTTTTTGTGTGAACATGTTTTCAACTCTTTTGGGTAAATGCCTAGAATCATGATTGCTGAGTCATATAGTATGAGCACATTTAGTTTTGTTAGATACTGCCAAATTTTCTCCCAAAGTGCCTGTACTGTTTCACATTCCTACTGGCATTGAATGAGAGTTCCTGTTACTCCACATCCTCCCCTTCATTTGGTGCTCTCAGTGTTCTGGATTTTTGGTCATTTTGCTTTTTCATTATTTTAATTTGCATTTCCCTGATGACAGATCATATGCAACATATTTTCATATGCTTATTTTCCATCTGTGGGTCTTCTTTGGGGAGGTGTCTATTAAGAATGTTGGGCTATTTTTAAATTAGGTTCTCTTATTGTTGAGTTTTATGCTTTAGATGATAGTTCTTCAAATGTGTCTTTTGCAAATATTTTCTCCAAGTCTGTGATTTGTCGTCTTAGTCTCTTGACATTGCTTTCCTCAAAGCAAAAAATTTTAAATGCATGACGTCCAGCTTATCAATTTCTTTCATGAATTTGGCCTTTATTAGTAGTCTATCTTAAAAGTCATCACCATACCCAAGTCATGTCATCTGGGAACAAAGACAGTTTCATATCTTCCTTCTCAATTTGTATACTTTTGATTTTCTTTTCTTGTGTTTTTGCATTAGCTGGAACTTAGGGTATGATGTTGAAAAGGAGTAGTAAGAGGGGACATTCTTATCAGAAAGGTTCTAGTTTCTCACTTACAGATTTTGTGGTAGATTTTCATTGTGAAGTTGACAAAATTCCCCTCTTCTAAGTTTACTGAAAGTTTATTTTTTAAGTTATAAATGACTGTTACATTTTTGTCAGATGCTTTTTCTGCATCTATTGATATGATCATGTGATCTTTCTTTTTTTTTAGTCTGTTGATGTGACAGATTACATTAACTGATTTTTGAGTGTTGAAACAGCCTTCTATATCTGGAATGAATCCTACTTGGACATAGTGTATAATTCTTTTTATATATTGTTGAATTCTGTTTGCTGATATTTTGAGGATTTACATACCTACATTCATGAGAAATAATGGTCTTTTATTATAATGTCTGTGTTTGATTTTGATATTATACTAATGCTTTGGGCCCCTTTTAGAATCAGCTGGAAATATCCCTTCTGCTTCTATCTTCTGAAAGAGATTTTAAAGAATTAGTGTAATTTCTTGCTTAAATGTTTGGAAGACTTAACCAGTAAACCCATCTGGTCCTCGTCTTTTCTCTTTTGAAAAGTAAATTATTGATTCAATTTCTATAAAAGATATAGGCCTGTTCAGATGGTCTGTTTCTTCTTGTGTGAGTTTTTGTAAATTGTGTCTTTCAAGAAATTTTTCCATTTCATGTAACTTATCAAATTAGCACACATAGAGTTATTTCCAGTATTTCTTTATCATCCTTTTCTTGCTGTTACTGATTTCTAGATTTGCATGTGGCTTTGAAGAAATTCCTTTACTTCTTTTTGCTTGAGTTTCTTCTTTTATGAAATGGCAATTACTATGCTAATCTTGCAAGGCTGTCGTAAGCATCCTCAATAAAGAACCTAAAATTACTGGCAAAGAGTAGGTGTCAATAAGTTATAACTGCTTTTGTTCTATGGTCTCGGAGTATTTTGTTTTCTCTCAGAACATTTTTTTTGTTATTTTCAAAAGACTATTTGAGGAAAATAACCTCAGATGTTTAAAATCCTTTTCTTGTGTTGGGAGAAGACATTAGAAATAGATGGTTCCTCACAGTTTTAGCTGAAGCTTCTTGAGGCTCTGATTTCTAATTTCCCCAAGTAAGGTCTGAAAGTTGGTATATCATCAGGATAAATTTTTGTATAAAAATTTGGTACTAACCATATCAGTATTCCATGGGAATCTCAGTCAAGTTTCTATGATTGTATTTTCTTGAATGACATATGAAATGCTTTTAGAAACACTGAGTTAAATAAAAAGATGAGTCTATTAAAGTAAATTCTATATAAATGTTAAAAGCAGAACTCATTAATTTCTTTCATTTTCTTTACGATGAAACATTTTTGGAATGAATCCTACTTGGACATAGTGTATAATTCTTTTTATATATTGTTGAATTCTGTTTGCTGATATTTTGAGGATTTACATACCTACATTCATGAGAAATAATGGTCTTTTATTATAATGTCTGTGTTTGATTTTGATATTATACTAATGCTGGCCCTTATAGAATCAGCTGGAAATATCCCTTCTGCTTCTATCTTCTGAAAGAGATTTTAAAGAATTAGTGTAATTTCTTGCTTAAATGTTTGGAAGACTTAACCAGTAAACCCATCTGGTCCTCGTCTTTTCTCTTTTGAAAAGTAAATTATTGATTCAATTTCTATAAAAGATATAGGCCTGTTCAGATGGTCTGTTTCTTCTTGTGTGAGTTTTTGTAAATTGTGTCTTTCAAGAAATTTTTCCATTTCATGTAACTTATCAAATTAGCACACATAGAGTTATTTCCAGTATTTCTTTATCATCCTTTTCTTGCTGTTACTGATTTCTAGATTTGCATGTGGCTTTGAAGAAATTCCTTTACTTCTTTTTGCTTGAGTTTCTTCTTTTATGAAATGGCAATTACTATGCTAATCTTGCAAGGCTGTCGTAAGCATCCTCAATAAAGAACCTAAAATTACTGGCAAAGAGTAGGTGTCAATAAGTTATAACTGCTTTTGTTCTATGGTCTCGGAGTATTTTGTTTTCTCTCAGAACATTTTTTTTGTTATTTTCAAAAGACTATTTGAGGAAAATAACCTCAGATGTTTAAAATCCTTTTCTTGTGTTGGGAAAAGACATTAGAAATAGATGGTTCCTCACAGTTTTAGCTGAAGCTTCTTGAGGTTCTGATTTCTAATTTCCCCAAGTAAGGTCTGAAAGTTGGTATATCATCAGGATAAATTTTTGTATAAAAATTTGGTACTAACCATATCAGTATTCCATGGGAATCTCAGTCAAGTTTCTATGATTGTATTTTCTTGAATGACATATGAAATGCTTTTAGAAACACTGAGTTAAATAAAAAGATGAGTCTATTAAAGTAAATTCTATATAAATGTTAAAAGCAGAACTCATTAATTTCTTTCATTTTCTTTACTAATGTTTAACAATTATTATCATTTTCATAAATATTCATGCACTGCCTGCATAATTGGGAAAACCAGAAAAAACAGTATGGAAGAGAAGAATACTTCACAATATCTTAAGGAGAGGGATCTACCAAAAATATTTTATACTTTGTAACAGTAAGGATATGCTAGATTATCTTGCAGTAACAAACGAGCTGAACACACAAGTGATTTAAAAAAGCAGTGTTTATATTTTGCTCATGCTAAATGTAAAACAAAGATGGGCAGCAAGTTTATGCCTGGAGTATTCATTCAGAGGTACAGACTGGTAGAGCCTCCAACACTTCTTAGGACAGTAAATTCTCCACGTGAGACTTGAAAGTTTGATGACTGGGAAAGTAACCATGGAAAATCATGCACTGGCTGCTAAATATTCCTGCCCAGAGACTCCAAGTGTTCTTCTTGTTCACTCCATTGACCAAATAATGGTAATAGGGTCAAGCATCACTTTAAGGAGGCAGAAAGGCACACTCTTCCCTTGTGCCTAGAAGGAGAAAAATACTGAAATACTAGCAGTAACTTAGTTTCAGCAAACTCCGCCGGGAGAGAGGGAAGCCTGGCATACTGCAGTCCATGGGGTCGCAAAGAGTTGGACACGACTGAGTGACTGAACAACAACAAAAATGTGTAAACAGGCTATATATTGGGTTAGCCAAGAAGTTCATTTGGGATTTTCTGTAAGATCGTATGAAAAAACCAAGCAAACTTTTTGGCCAGTCCAATAGTTCTAGCTTTTTTTTTTCTTGTGTGTAAATATCTGTTTATGCAATTGATGTCATAATCTAAAAACTGATTTCTGCCAAGTTTTACTTAACAAGATATGGTAAATATTTTCCCATATCAGTAAATGTTCTTCAACCTTATTTTCTGTTATATGACTTAGATAAACTGAAATTTCTTTTTTAAAATCCAAAACTGGTGTGTTCAACGTTTCCAATTTTAGGTATCCTACAAATTCCATTGTAAAAGCCATATTCATAAATATTTGTCCAAATTTTTTTTTCTTACTCAGGATAAATTCTATTATGTACAGTAAGTATATCAAAGGATATGAATATTATAAAAGCCACTGAAGTATTATAAAAGTCATTTCATTCTTCCTGTGCCTTTTCTGTGTTTGTATTCCAAGTCATGTTCTATACCAAAGCAGAGTTCCAGCAAAAAAAAATTGAATCTCTATTATATCATTATTTTTCCTCATTCTTCATGAAAATCCGTGGATACTACTGTACATGGTCCAATTGATTAAATTATAATTACTGCATATTGAAAATTATGACTATAGGCCAAAGATTTAGGATCAAGTTCCATTGTAGGATAGGTACCTGGTTAAGGTGGTCCTAGTGGTAAAGAACCCACCTGCCAGTGCAGGTAGATGTAAGAGATACAAGTTCAATCCCTGAGTCAGGAAGATCCCCTGAAGGAGGACATGGCAACCCACTCCAGTATTCTTGCCTGAAGAATCCCATGGACAGAGGAGCCTGTCAGGCTTCAGTCCATAGGATCACACAGAGTCAGACAAAACTGAAGTGATTTAGCATGCACGCATGCACAAGGAGACTAAAAATATAAACTTCACAGTAGTTCTCTTGTGTATAGATTTTGTAAAGTGCTTATAATGTTTTGCACATTTTAAATCAAATAATGTCTCATTTTCCTCTATATATTCTTACCCTGTGCCTCTATAAGAACAAATAATCTGACAAACAATAGCAGGTATTTTAAATTAGGATTTTGTACTAAAGCAGCACAATGAAAATGAAACTGTGAACATATGGCATTTCTTGCTTATGATGCCAGGTAATAGCAATATATTTTGCTTTATGGTCAGCTTGGGGGATGTGAACTATTACAGACATAGTTGTCCTGTTTGTGACCAAATTTAATGAATTTTATATAAACATATAACGTAGAAGTTTGAGACTCTTGAAGTGTGTTTTAGTTTCCCTGATTAGGACTTAGAAATAGCACACTTAAACGTAGCAAGTTGTAACAGAATCAAGTTGAAAAATTTGCACTGAAAATTAAAAGGTGAAGATGTAGAAAGAAAGTAGCATTTTAGAAATGATTCTAAATCCAAGTGAATAGAAGTCTAAATATATTATGCTATTTCAGAATTAGCCATGTTTTATCATTATGTGAATGGAGAGGTAGTGATCTAAATATATTACTCAAAAGTATGTATAGTGCCAATTTATGTTATATCAACATAAATTGGAGGGATTAGATAACCATTATATGTGCAGTAAATAGTTGACTTCTCTGATCCTTCGTGGAAAATGAGTAAAGCTGGGAGAGTAGGCTAATTTTGTTTATGTATTTAAATAGTTATTACTATATTTACAAAAGTATCAAATCATTTATCAGAGGCTAAATGCTGTCCTATTGAGATTTGCATCATATTTGCATTTTGTCACAAATGACAGTGCAAGCCACTCAGGTAATTTTGGACACACAAATGTACATAATACATACAGAGTCACACACACCATTTTAAAAGTGCTTGAATTGATCTGATGAACTTGAATTACACTTGGTTACTGAATCAGTCAAAAATATATTTTGGTACTTACTATGTACCAGATGCTGTTGGATGTGCTAATTCATTGAAGACACTGTTGTTATTGACATCTGGTAGAGGAAACATGTATTAAACATATATACGCACATATATATATTCTATGTAAAGTGAAGATAAGCTTATGGAGAAGACTAGGACAAGAGAATTAAAAATCAATGTGTGGGGCTTCCCTGGTGGTCCTGGTGGGTAAGGACACCGCCTTGCTTTGCAAAGGGTGCTGGTTCAATCCCTGGCCTGGGAAGATCTCAGGTGCCGCGGAGCGGCTGGACGGATGTGTCCAACTACCAAGCCAAAGCTCTGGAGTGCATGCACCCAGAGCCGGTGCTCTGCAGCAACAGAGGCCACTGTGATGGGAGGCCCACATGGGCCAAAGAACAAAGATGGATGAAAATAGACAAATGAAAGACCAACAGAAGTGGCCCGCCTGCCCCCCCCCCCCCCCCCCCATCAAGTTGAAATGTCTACCTTGTTGAGGTTACTGCTAAGAGAATGTAAAGACAAGCCACGTAGTGGAGGAAAATATTTGCTGAAAGGACTCATATCCAAAAGATAGGAGGAAATCTTAAAACTTAACAATAAGAAAATAAACAACCCACTTTCAAAAATGGGCAAAAGATCCGCAAAACATCTGCTAAAGAGGATAAACAGATGCTAATAAGTGTATGAAAAGATCTTCAACAACATATGCGTTTATGTAATTTCAAATTCAAACAACGGTGGGATATTACTACACACCTATTAGAATAGCCAAAATCCCCAAACACCATCAACATGAAAGGCTGGCAAGAATTTGGAGCAGTAAGAACAGAAGTACAAAATGGTAAAACTGCTTTTGGAAGATAGTTTAGCATTTTCTTACAAAGGTAAGCATAATTTTACCTTACTTTCCAGCAATTTTGCTCCCAGGTATTTTCCCAAATAAGTTGAAAATGTATGTCCACACAAAAACCTGCATACAAATCTTTACAGTAGCCTTATTTATAACTGTTAAAAATGAAAGTAAAAAAAAAAGAAAGTAATCAAGATATCTTCGAATCAGTAAATGAATAAACAAATTATGGTATTTTCATACAATGGAATACTATTCAATGATAAAAATTACATGAGGGACCAGCCTTGAAAGACATGGAGGAATGTTAAATGTGTAATACTAAGTGAAAGCAGTGAGTCTGAAAAGTGTAAAAGCTGCATGATTCCAACTATATGAAATTCTGCAAAATGCAAAACTATTCAGGCAGTAAAAAGTTCAGTGGTTGCAGAGATTTGGTGTCAGAGGAGGAAGGATGAATAGGTGGAATACAGGGGTTTTTAGGGTAGTGAAACTATTCTTTCTGATGTAACATGGATATATCATACTTTGTCAGAACTCATAAAACTGGGTGACTCAGTGAATTGTAATGCAAACATTTAACTCAATAATCAGTGTCAGTATTGATTCATCAATTGTAACAGATGAATGACAACAATGCAAGGTATTAATAGTATGAAAAAGTTGGCAAGGTGGTAATGAGGTTTATGAATACTTCCTGTACTTTCTGCTCAATTTTTTGAAAAACTTCCATAAAAATAGTCTGTTAATTTAAGAAACTTTTATTGAGCTATGAATAGAAACAAATTTCCTTAATCTGATATAAGGTGTCAAGAAATACAACAAATATGTAATGATAAAATATTAAAAGCTTTCACACTGAGGTTAGGAATGATAACAGTTACATTAATGATCACCGATATTAGAATGCTAATACAATTTTTTCTAAAAAGTAGGGCAGTATCAAAAGAAAAAGATATTAAGGTTGTGAAGGAAAATAATATCAGTTTCCATAGACAGTATGAAGATGCTTTTTAAAATCAAGAAGATCAAGTACTCTTAGCCAGGATGTGAAATATTCCACATGACAGAAATTAGAAAATCTTTTGGAGAACCCTTTGGTGTATATTGCATAAAGCTTAGCATGCACATATCCCATAACCCACCACTCTACATCTATGCAATATACATGAAAGAAATACACATGAAAAGGCCTATGCAAGAATGATCACAGTACCCCTATTTGGAATAGGTGAAAAATGGGGAAAATTTAAATGTTCTTTAGCAGTATGAATAATAGACAACTTGTAGCTTGTCCATTGTAAATTCATAAAATGAAATGTGTTACATTAGGAATGGGTGAACTTTTACAACAATCCTCAAAAATATAAAATTGAAAGAATACAGACAATGGTATACATGCTGTATGATTCCATTCATATAGTACTCAAATGCAGACAAAATTGTGATGTAGAAGAGTGAAGAGAAGAGGTTTTGCTTGGGTTGGTGCTTATATATGTTCATATTGATAATCAGTAGAGCTGTATTATTCTTGTATGTCTGTATATAGTAGTGTTCTATATAAATTCATAAAAGAAATAGTAATGTTTACATTAGTATATATAACACTATAATTTAAAACATTTAGCAACTCTTCATAATTATCTCCATGTAAGTTTACTCATACATGCATGTGTGTGTATGTGTAAGTTTATATATGAATTAACACCATATTTCTTGTCAGTTTTAATTTATATCATTTCCCAGGTCTGGGACTACAGTGTAAATCAAAGAAAGATTGTACTTTATTCAGCACTTAACCCAGAACTGCTCAGCAATTATGCCACAACAGCAGTAGAATTTGTGGCTTTTCATGTGGCAAAACAAAATATTTCTATCACTGTGGCTCTGTAGATGTCAAATACCGATTTTAAATGTAGGTGCAAGCATCTGATTACATACTCCATTATATAATGTGGAAGAATGATCCTTGCGTATCTATATAGTAAAAATACATTTTTAAAAAACCTCTAGGAATTTGTTTGGGTTGTTTTGGCTCATTTTTGCTGCATGCGAAATTTCTTTAGTAGTGATGAGCAAGGGGTACTCTTCCTTGTGGTGCATGGGCTTCTCATTGCAGTGGCTTCTCTTCGCGGAGTGTAGGCTCTGAGTCATGTGGGTTTCAGTAGTTGTGGCGCATGGGCTCAGTAGTTAGTGTCGCTCTCAGGCTTTAAAGAGCTGGTTCAGTAGTTGTGGCACACAGGCTTTAGTGGCCGGCAGCATGTGGGATTTTCCTGTTCCCTGCATTGGCAGGTGTATTCTTTTCCATTGGTACCACCAGGGATGTCCAAAATACATTGTTTTGATTATCTTTTAAACAGTCAACTGAAGTGATGTAAAGTCAAAGACAGATTAAGAAAACATACTAATACATATAACATAAATGTGGAAAAATTAAAGGAAAAAACAAAAAACCTCAAGAATTGAAACATGGAGTCCAAAGCAAGAATGAAAGAGAATAAAGGGGATGACAGTTGTTTTTTTTTTTTTTAATTTGGCCTCTTTTTTTATTTTTATTTTTTTTAAATTTATTTATTTTCATCCATTTTTGTTCTTTGGCCTGTGTGTGCCTCCCATCGCAGTGGCCTCTCTCCTTGCAGAGCATCAGCTCTGGGTGCATGTACTGTAGAGTGCTGGCTCATAATTGGACACACCAGTCCAGGTGCTCCGCAGCATGTGGGATCTTCCTGGGCCAGGGATTGAACTGGTGCCCCTTGCACTGCAAGGTGGACTCTTTACCCACTGGACCACCAGGGAAGCCCTGTTGTTGTTTTTTAAAGAGAGAATAGGAAAGAAAAAATGTGAAATTTTTTAAAAGGATTTAAGTATTCTACGTGAAAGGACCTATTACATGTCAAGCAGTATAATTTTTCCTGCATGTGTGTAATTCTTATTTTTCCTCCCTTTATTATAAGCTATTATATGTGTGTACGTGTGTGTATATACATGTATGTGTATATATATATATATCTGCACACATTATAAATATACATATATAATCCTTTATAACAAGGAAAAATGAAAGAAGGATGAAAGAAAAGGAGTCAAATTTCCAAATTTTCCAAATTCTCTCATCTCATGCCAGGGCAAAAACAGGTATTAGATATTGTGCCAACAGGTATTAGTTATTGGCTTCCCACGTTGCACTAGTGGTAAAGAACCCTGCCTGCCAGTGCATAAGACATAAGAGATATGGGTTTAATCCTTGGATTGGAAAGATCCCCTGGAGAAGGGAATGGCAATCCACTCCAGTATTCTTGCCTGGAAAATCCCATGGACAGAGGAGCCTGGTGGATTACAGTCCATGGGGTTGCACAGAGTTTGACACGACTGATATGACTTAACACACATTGTGCAAAGTAGGTAAATTAATAACTAGAGGTATAAAAATAAGGGGTATAAGTAGCCTTTATTAGTGAAAAATAAGTAAATTAAGAAGTCGATATGAGGAACGTCTGCTTTATTTAAAGTAAAAGATATCACCGAAATAACTGAAATCCGAGCTGTTTAAAAGTGTTTTGTTGTTGTTTAGTCACTGAGTTGGGCCTGACTCTTGGGGACCGCATCAGATTCCTCTGACTATGTGATTTTCCAGGCAAGAATACAGGAGTGGGTTGCCATTTCCTTCTCCAGGGGATCTCCTTGGTCGAGAGATTGAACCCGTGTCTCCTGCTTGGCAGGCAAATTCTTTACTACTAAGCCACATGGGAAGCCCTTGAAAGTGTTTACTTATAAAGAAAAAGACTGGAGCCAGGGCATAAGACATTTAGTTTTCATTTTACAGTATCACGTAGTTTATTTTCTTCTATCTTACACTGTATATGTAACTTTAAAGGTAATAATAAGATTAAATGCAAGGAGGGGGCAAGAACTTTGAAAATAAATGAATACATAAAATCATGGTAATCTGAGCTTCTACTAACCACCTTCAAAATGTTTCTGAAAATTTGCCTCAGCCCCTCTTATGCAAGTACTTTTCAAAGCTTTTCTTAGTATAGAAACTAATTACATGCTTTTTTAACTACAGAAAGTTAACTGCATTATGGCACATTCATAGAACAGAAATTATGCAGTCATGAAAATTGATCTTATGAAAACTTTTACGTGGCATTAAACAGCACTATGGGCTAGAAATTACTATAGGCTTTCTAACCATACAAGTTTAAGTCTTGCTCTAAAGGCTGCCACCTGCTAGCTATGTATAGCTTTGAGCAAGTTTCCTTCCTTGGAGTCCAGTTTTTTCCATCAGCATAATTGAGATAGTAATATTTGCATCCTGATGTTACTGAGATGCAAAATTGGGATAAAATAAATAAAGTACTTATCACAGTATCTGACACATACATATTTGAAAGGTACTAGTAGTAATATATGGGCTCTCCTGGTGGTTCAATTAGTAAAGAATCCGCCTGTAGTGCAGGAGATCCTGGTTCTATTCCTGGGTCAGGAAGATACCCTGGAAGAGGATAGGCTACCTACTTCAGTATTCTTGGGCTTCCCTGGTGGCTCAGATGATGAAGAATATGCCTGAAATGTGGGAGACCTAGGTCGATCCCTGAGTTGGGAAGATCCCCTGGAGGAGGGCATGGCAACCCATTCTGTATTCTTTCCTGCAGAATCCCCATGGATAGAAGGGCCTGGTGGGTTACAGTCCATGGGGTCACAAAGAGTCTGACACAACTGAGTGACATAGCACAGCACAATAGTAATATATAAGGTAAAAGAAAACAGAATACACCTGTGAAAACAGGACAGTTGACCTATGTAAATACAAATTGCATGGAAAGACCCTTAAAGCAAACATATGAAAGTAATAACCATAGTTATCTATGAATAGTGGTATTATGGGTGCTTTTTCTTTGTAGTTTTTGTGTAGATTATACATTTGCTGCAGTGTTATTGTTATAATAAAAAAAACAGGACAAATTAAATTCTAGACCGTAGCATCAACAATCACAAATATACAAGTTTGGCCTTACACAAAATTCAGAATCCACTGCTTATATTATCTATGATTTTTGTCTGTGTTCTGCAATAATTATTTCTGTCACTGTTTTTTGTAGACAAAAGAGTTTATATGTAGAACCTACATTCTTCCAATTAAACTCTCTTCAGGCTCCTCATTTCTAAATTTAAAGGCCCAGAGTATAATGTACAGTTTCTGTGAGATCTAGGACACAGCATTTACAGAATTGGGAACGTTCTCTGTCCCCTCCCTTATTGAATTGTGATTTAATTACCAAACACATGTGTGTAGGAAGGGGAGAGATGTAGGAATAGCTGCTGTCTTTCCCTTCTTCAGTGCCTGTTTTAATGCCTTTTCATGACTGATAGAGACAAGGAAATCATGGAGGATTTTTGATAATAGCAAATCATGTAGACTTTGAGATGAAACGTGTGGAAACATACTGGAAAGGAATGACTATAAACTGGTAACCTCTGTTGGGGTACTTGGATGAAAAAAGAGCAATGTATGGTCAGAATACCCTGTGCTAGATCATCACTAAATCAATCTACTGTCAGATAATAGCATGTGGCAGATAGATGCAATTGACACCTGTGTTTGGAGAGCTTAAATGAAAGGTAGTGCGTGCAATGTCAAGGTTATTACTAACTGAAAGGTACTGATAGGCTGTTTGCCAGTTGAGTGCATCAGCTAGGTGCAGAAGTGGGATGTGTCTAATACATACTCAGTGATACTTAGGAAAGAAATGTAACATGTTCTGCCTTTACCTTCCTGTTTCTCTGTGTGTGTCTTGGAAATTCACATGTATGGTGATTTGCAACACTATCTTCAGGTATCTGTACTGACAGTACTCAATTTAGCTTCTTGTTCAGTTTGTTAGCATACTTGGTGTAATGGATTCTTCTGGTTTCTCCACCTATTACTTCACTGTATACTTGGACTAAATATGCTTAATTTGAATTATGTTGTTAATAGAGATGATAATCCAGCTCAACATATGACAGTCAACAACATGACAACAAAATCATATGGGGAAATTTCTGAACTTTAAGTGTAATTTGGTGATAATTGAGGTATTTGATCCTTTATCAATACCTGGAGGAGTCATCAAGATTAGCTTACTTGGAAAGCAGATTCTAAGAGGGGACTTTGGATTCAGAAAATTACATTATGTTGTCTGGAACAACATGTTGGAGAGTGGAAAAAATAGGATCGGGCAGAGAGAACACTGAAGCAGTTTGAACAAAGGGCTCAGATGATCCCCTGGGGTACTTGGGAATTGATTTGGCCTTTCAGAGTTGTCCTGAATTGAGAAGAGTCAAACCAGGCTTTTATACTCATTCATAAACCAGTCATTGGATGTGGAGGCTCCCTGGCAGGGGAGTGACCATAGACGTGGAAGCTCTTTTCAGCCTAAGCTAAGTTCTGGAAAGGAACATAGTTGAGAGCTGTTGGACACCAATGCTCAGAGCAGCTAGAAAAATGTTTCAGTTCTAGAGAAAGAGAGGAGGTGTTATGGGGAGCAAACTGCAGTATCCAATGCAAGATATCATTCCTTACATATGTTTTGTGTAGTTTTCTAGGGGGTGCTTTAATTTTTTCAGAAAAATTCCACAATATTCTGCTAGATGTAGTAGGATGTGCTTCTCATGTGGGAGCAGTTACTACAGGAAATAGACATGTCTAGAAAGGCTACACATGTGAATAAAAGTATTATAACTTTTATAAACCAAACTGCTTGAAAGTTTAATAATTCTTACAAAAAAATTTTTCAGCTAGGTGCAGAAGTGGGATGTGTCTAATACATACTCAGTGATACTTAGGAAAGAAATGTAACATGTTCTGCCTTTACCTTCCTGTTTCTCTGTGTGTGTCTTGGAAATTCACATGTATGGTGATTTGCAACACTATCTTCAGGTATCTGTACTGACAGTACTCAATTTAGCTTCTTGTTCAGTTTGTTAGCATACTTGGTGTAATGGATTCTTCTGGTTTCTCCACCTATTACTTCACTGTATACTTGGACTAAATATGCTTAATTTGAATTATGTTGTTAATAGAGATGATAATCCAGCTCAACATATGACAGTCAACAACATGACAACAAAATCATATGGGGAAATTTCTGAACTTTAAGTGTAATTTGGTGATAATTGAGGTATTTGATCCTTTATCAATACCTGGAGGAGTCATCAAGATTAGCTTACTTGGAAAGCAGATTCTAAGAGGGGACTTTGGATTCAGAAAATTACATTATGTTGTCTGGAACAACATGTTGGAGAGTGGAAAAAATAGGATCGGGCAGAGAGAACACTGAAGCAGTTTGAACAAAGGGCTCAGATGATCCCCTGGGGTACTTGGGAATTGATTTGGCCTTTCAGAGTTGTCCTGAATTGAGAAGAGTCAAACCAGGCTTTTATACTCATTCATAAACCAGTCATTGGATGTGGAGGCTCCCTGGCAGGGGAGTGACCATAGACGTGGAAGCTCTTTTCAGCCTAAGCTAAGTTCTGGAAAGGAACATAGTTGAGAGCTGTTGGACACCAATGCTCAGAGCAGCTAGAAAAATGTTTCAGTTCTAGAGAAAGAGAGGAGGTGTTATGGGGAGCAAACTGCAGTATCCAATGCAAGATATCATTCCTTACATATGTTTTGTGTAGTTTTCTAGGGGGTGCTTTAATTTTTTCAGAAAAATTCCACAATATTCTGCTAGATGTAGTAGGATGTGCTTCTCATGTGGGAGCAGTTACTACAGGAAATAGACATGTCTAGAAAGGCTACACATGTGAATAAAAGTATTATAACTTTTATAAACCAAACTGCTTGAAAGTTTAATAATTCTTACAAAACAAAAGTCAAGTTTTATTATAACATTTATAAGTTTGGCAATTAGGAAGAAACTCCCAAGCAGAGTCAGCACAAGTAGAATTAAAGACTATTACTATTAAATTTTTCATATAATAATACACACTGTGGAAAATATTGAAATTTATAATGTTGTCTTACTGAATAATGAACGATAGTATGCTGAATTTATTCTTTTTGCATGAAATTCAAGCTCCCTAAGCTATGTTCTTGATTTATACATCTACTACCACATGTTTTTATATTGCATAAAATACAACACTTCATTTGATTGATCTATAGTTATAGTAAAAAACAACCTGCGTATGTAACCCTGTTCCTGGGTGGCTTATTTATAGTCATTAATACTTTAACTACTCCTTAATTTCATAGCTGTTGCTTTCTTTATTATCATGTCAAGGGTTCAGTTCATCCAACAAACACTTGTGAAGACCCTGTTCTAGGACTGGCATTATGTTAGCTACTGAAGCTAAAATTATGAACAAAACAGTCACCGCTTTCAAGGATTTCATACGAGTGTATCTGATTTTTATGGTAAGCACCTTTATAGTACCTTCTGATATGAACAATGTATTAGGCAGAATTTTAAAAATGGACCTCCTAGATCTCATGTTCATATGGTATCACTGCCACGATTAGATTTCTGTCTCCATATACATATAGCTAGCTATAGCATGCATGTGCTTGCTCTAATTAGTTAACATAGGGAACTTATAGGGTGGGCACAATCTAATGACATGAGCCCTTTTAAAAGCACATGCATTTATGTGGCTTGTAGCAAAATATGAGGGCAGAGATCAAAACACAAGAGAAATTTGGATGTTATTGGGAATTTGAAAATGGAGAAGTCATGTGCCAAAAAAACTTGACAGCTTTTAGTGGTTAAGTGAGGCTTCTGCCTGACAGCCAGTTAGAAAGTAGCAATATAAATCCTACAACCACAATAAACTGAATTCATCCAATTCTTGAATAAACTCAGACATGGATTTTCCTCCAGAGCCTCCAAATAAGAGCTCATTATAGCCAAAACCTTGATTTGAAAATACTCTACCAGGTCTTCACTGGTGGCTCAGTGGTAAAGAACCTGTCTGCCAATGCAGGAGACACTGGAGATTGGCCCCTGGGTCGGGAAGATCCCATGGAAGAGGGCATGGCAACCCACTCCAGTATTCTTGCCACGGACAGAGGAGCCTGGCAGGCTACAGTTGATGGTGTCGCAAAGAACTGGACGTGACTGTGCACGTGCACATGCCTATCAAAGCAAGATGCACACTAGGAGAAAAATATCAAAATCAACTTTTTCAGAATTCATGCAGTTAACAAAAACTTGCAACAATCTGATGAGTTCTAGATTAATAGCAGAGTATCAGTATGAAAAATGTGTTTTCTTGCATTTTACCTTCCCCTATTTCTACCACATCTCCCAAATTCCATGACAGTTGGAATACCAGCAGCCTAGGAGGCACTGAGCACATTAGTGAGTTTGAAGCTCTTTAAATAGCCCATTTTCAAGGAGTTGTTAGAATTTGGCCTATCTGGCAGTTCCCTGGGAAACACCTAGTCATAAGAGTTGTCAATTTGGCCTGATTCAAAGCTCACGCAATGTGAGTAGTTTTTTTCCCCCCGCCACTAAAAATGTTTTCCAAATACATTCAGGGGCAATTGTTTAATATAATTATCTGCTCAAGGTGGAGATAACAGTTGGGGCAAACTACAAGCTAACCAAAAAACTTAAAAAGAACAACTGGGAAATGGGATATCCCTAAAGGCCTTTGAAAAGTTCCAACATATTCCTGGGAAAATAGAAGACAGTGTATGTAAGAATCTGTGCTTAGGGTTGTGGGCCTACCCAGGATAGACCTGAGGCAGCCCTAAAATCTCAGCACTGGCTAACTTTGAGGCTCTCTCTAGGTAGGAAGTCATGGCTATGGCAGAGTTTTCAAGTAACACTGGAAATTAACCAAATGCTGCAATAGTCTGGAGAAAATTTATTCAAGAAATGCAATTGAATATTCAGAAATACAACATGCAACCCTGGGAGTGGTAAAGTTACATTTCAAAAGACACACAAAGCTCATCAGCAAAGAATGGGAGGTTTATCAGTTCCAGGGAATTAATGAAATACCTGTCCAGTTACTACTTGGGCATTAAGGTATCTGAATAATGATTTCAATGATAATACAAGATAAATATAAAGAAATCTAGAATAAGTTCAGCATGGTTACTAAACAGATGAATAGTAAAGTCAATAAACACTAGCAGCAACAAAACCTGAGAAGATAGAGAATCTGATTTTCAGTTCTGCTATACTGTATTATGTAAAATGTGATTATTAAAAAAAAAATCACAAGACAGGCAAAAAAAAATGACCTATGCATAAGAAAGACAGCTGTACTTCCAAAAGAAGTACAGACGTTGGACTTATTACATCAAAACCTTAAATCAGTTATTTTAAACATATAAAGGAAACTGTCTAAACAACGAAAAGTGTGCGAACAATCTCTTTAAATAGAGAAATTTTTTGTTGTTTAGTTGCTCAGTCATGTCCAACTCTTGTGACCTCATGGACTAGGGCCCACCAGCCTCCTCTGTCCATGGGATTTTCCAGGCAAGGATACTGGAGTGGGTTGCCATTTCCTTCTCCAGGGAATCTTCCCAACCCAGGGATCAAACTCATGTCTCCTTCAACCAAATTGAGAAATATACATTGTAAAATAAAAAGGCACCCAGAAAATTGGAATTTGAAAAGTATAGTAGCATATTCAAAACACTAGAAAAAATAACATATAGAATTCTGTATCTAGGGCTTCCTGGTGGTCCAGTGGGTTAAGAGTCCGCCTTGCAGTGCCAGGGACACTGGCTCAATCCCAGGCCAGGGACGATCCCTTATGCTGAGGAGCAGCTGGGTCGGTGTGTCCAATTATGAGCCAGTGCTCTGGAGCACATGTGCCCAGAGCCAGTGCTCTGCAACTAGAGAGGTCACTGTGCTGGGGGGCCCACACATACCAAAGAATAAAAAAGATGGATGAAAAATGATGACTCAGAAGCAAAAAAAAAAAGGAGGATTATGTGTCTGAAAAAAGTTATCTTTAAAAAAAAGAAAGGAAACATTAAGACATTCCCAGATAAACGAAAAGTTAGAAAATTTGTTGTCAGGGAATCTACCCCATACATCCTATTTTAGGCTAAAATGAAAAGACACTAGATAGTAAAAAGAATCCATATAAATAAATAGAGCACCAGTACAGGTTGTGAACTACATAGGGAAATATAAATGATAGTATTAATGCATTTTAGTACTTTTCTTTCCTCTTATTTGATGTAAAGGACACACACATTTAGGAAAAATTATAAAACTGTTCTAATGAGAACATAAAGTGTGAAGTGTAACTTTGTGTCAATAGTTCAAAGTAAGATGGAGATAGCAATTATATTGGAGCAAAGATTTACATGGTATTGAAATTATAATAGTATTTCTCTTGACTACATTGTTAGAAGATGTGAATTGAAATTTCAAGGTAAGTCACTAGAAAAATAATTCAACATGCAGTAAAATAAATAAAAAAAGGTACTGTAGACAATATAAATTTAACACAAAGACATTGATGGAGGATTCCAGGGACAAAAAAAAAAAAAGATGTGAGACATACAGAAAAATATAGAAAAATAGCAGGCACATATTACTGTATGAGTAATAACTTACATAGAAATAGATTAAACTTGCCTGTTAAAAAGTGCAGATGGGCAGAATGGATGAAAGAAAAACTAACCATGATTCAAATATATGCAAGAGACACACCTTAGATTGAAGAACACAAAGAGTTTGAAAATACAATGGTGGACAGATTTAACATGCTGGAACTCACAATAAGAGAGCTGTGGTGAAAAAAAAAAAGAGAGAGCTGTGGTGTATAACCTTATATCAACCAAAAAAATCTGTAAGACAAAGACTGGTATAAATGGATGGTCACTCCATCAAGAAGATTTAACAATGATAAACGTATATCCACTTAATACAAGAGTTTCCAAATACCTAAGAATTAAAGGAATTAAAATAAACAGTTCAACAATAATAGCTGGAGAGTTCATAACCCAATTTCAATAATGTACATAGCAACTAAGTCAAAAATCGAGGAGGAAATAGAAGATTTTGAAAATATTAAAAAAAACACCCTATTCCTAAACTCTGTTTTTTCTTTAATTTTATTTTACATGTAACAAGTTTAGAGTTGCTGCTCAGTCTTTTTTTAAAAAAATTTTTATTTTACGTCTTACTTTTACAGAGTTTTGTTGTTTACAGATATGTATGATCCCAGATTAGTCGTATGTATATCCCCCCCATCCCACCCCTCTAGGCCATTGCACAGTACCCCTGAAGGATCCCCTTTTCTCACAATGCAATGACAATAGCTGTTTTTTTCACACATGATAGTATAGATTTTCATGCTACTTCCTTTACGCCTCCCACCCACTGTTCATTCCCCACAATGTCCATATGTCCACTGTCCATGTCTGTTTTTCCATCGCTTCACTGCATGTGTTATCATTACCATCCGACTAGATTCCATATATATGTGTTAGTATATTGTACTTGTCTTTCTCTTTTTGACTTACTTCACTTTTTTTGATAGGTTCTAGATCCAGCCACCTCATTAGGACTGATTCTTCTGCATTTATTTTTACAACTGAGAAGTACTCTATTATAAATATGTACCAGAGCTTTTTAATCCATTCATTCACTGATGGGCATCTAGGTTGCTTCCATGCTCTAGCTATTGTATAGAGAGCTGCAATGAACATTGGGGTACAGGTGCCTCTTTCAGTTTTGATTTCATCAGGGTATAAGCCTAAGAGTGGGATTGCTGGGTCGTATGGTACTTCTATTTTTAGTTTTTTAAGGAATCTCCATACTGTCTTCCATAGAGGATGTATCAATTTACATTCCCACCAGAATGCAAGAGTGTTCCCTTTTCTCCACACCCTCTCCAGCATTTATTGTCTGTCGATTTGTGGATGATGGCCATTCTGACTGGTGTGAAGTGATACCTAATTGTAGTTTTGATTTGCATTTTTCTAATTATAAGCGTGCTGTTCAATCTTAACAACAGGTAAACTGAAAAGACTGAAATATGAACTCTTCTTGGATCTATAAGAAAGAGAAGTACACAGGGCAAACCATGGCTCCCAATAATGGAGAGACAGAAAGTCTTATCAGAGCAGACTCACTATCAGAAATTGTCACATGATCTAGTGCTGGAAAGGAAATCCTGAACTGTAATTGAGAATTTCTGGACGCTCAGTATGGATAATTCTGAAAGCTAAAAATACTCCAGGAGGACTTAGTCATAGAGGTGTCCCCACAATATTGTGAGATTTACTTCCAGGAGCTGAACCAGGTTCCCACAGGAAATATCTGAGAAAAGTCCCCTTGATTTTACATCAGGAGAAGGTTAAAGAGACCATTTGAAATAAGCTTTAAGTAGGTCTGCACTCAAGAGGAACTAGTTAACCAAAGCCTAACCTGTTGAGGTGCACTTCCCAGGTGGCTCAAGTGGTGAAGAATCTGCCTGCCAAGGAGATGCAGTAGATGCAGATGTGATCCCTGAGTCAGGAAGGTCCTCTGGAGAAGGAAATGGCAACCCACTTCAGTATTCTTGCATAGAAAATTCCATGGACAGACAAGCCTGGCAGGCTACAGTCCATGGGGTTGCAAAGAGTCAAAGGCGACTGACAGTGCAGTCTATTGGGATATAATCAGGGCCTAAATGAATTGAGGCAAGGGAAATAGCCAACTGTAGTTAACTCTGGCCTTCTACTTGGAGAAGGGAAGTAACCAACTACATTCCATTCTAGCCATCCTATCCCACCTAGTGAGAGGAAAAAAATGAGTAACACTTGTGAAGCTCACATTTTAACGGCATAGGCTAACTAAAAGACTAAGACTGTTCATAGGACTGTTGACTATTTCCCTTCCTTCTGCACCTTACCACCATATTGCTAAAGGCCTATTAATAGCAGTTTCTTTTACCCAGTACGTTATGTCTAGTAAGCAGAAAAAATGACAAGAAATACTAAAAAGCAGTAAAGCCAATTTACCAATTTGAAAAGACAGTGGTGGTATCAGAAATAGACATGTCTAGGGTGTTGATTTGATACATATATATTGCAAATTGATTGCTAATGTAGCATTGCCACCTCCATTACATCATGCAATTACCATTTCTTTTTGTGATATAAACATGTAAGATTTACTCTCTCAGTGGCTATGATGTATATGACACAGTATTCATTACTGTTACAACAATGCAGTGCATTAGATCCATGGAACATAGTTATTTTAACTGGAAGTTTGTACCTGTTGACCAACATCAACCCATTTCCCCCACTCTCAGCCCCTGATAACCACCATTCTGTTTGTTTCTACAAGTTCCATTTTTAGGTTGCATATGTAACTGATATCATACAACGTTTGTCTTTTTCTGAATTATTTTATTTAGCACAGTGTCCTCAAGATCCATCCATGTTGTCACAAGTGACAGGATTTCCATCTTTCTTACAGCTGAGTAGTATTGTGTTTGTGTCTGTGTGTGAATCTGTCTATAATCACAACTTCTTTATCTGTTCATCTGTTGACACTTAGGTGTTTTAATATCTTGGCAACTGTGAATAATGCTGCAGTGAACATGAGAGTGCAGATATCTCTTAAGTATCATATTTGCATTTCCTTTGGGTACATATACCATGTATTCTTGCATAGAAAATTCCATGGACAGACAAGCCTGGCAGGCTACAGTCCATGGGGTTGCAAAGAGTCAAAGGCGACTGACAGTGCAGTCTATTGGGATATAATCAGGGCCTAAATGAATTGAGGCAAGGGAAATAGCCAACTGTAGTTAACTCTGGCCTTCTACTTGGAGAAGGGAAGTAACCAACTACATTCCATTCTAGCCATCCTATCCCACCTAGTGAGAGGAAAAAAATGAGTAACACTTGTGAAGCTCACATTTTAACGGCATAGGCTAACTAAAAGACTAAGACTGTTCATAGGACTGTTGACTATTTCCCTTCCTTCTGCACCTTACCACCATATTGCTAAAGGCCTATTAATAGCAGTTTCTTTTACCCAGTACGTTATGTCTAGTAAGCAGAAAAAATGACAAGAAATACTAAAAAGCAGTAAAGCCAATTTACCAATTTGAAAAGACAGTGGTGGTATCAGAAATAGACATGTCTAGGGTGTTGATTTGATACATATATATTGCAAATTGATTGCTAATGTAGCATTGCCACCTCCATTACATCATGCAATTACCATTTCTTTTTGTGATATAAACATGTAAGATTTACTCTCTCAGTGGCTATGATGTATATGACACAGTATTCATTACTGTTACAACAATGCAGTGCATTAGATCCATGGAACATAGTTATTTTAACTGGAAGTTTGTACCTGTTGACCAACATCAACCCATTTCCCCCACTCTCAGCCCCTGATAACCACCATTCTGTTTGTTTCTACAAGTTCCATTTTTAGGTTGCATATGTAACTGATATCATACAACGTTTGTCTTTTTCTGAATTATTTTATTTAGCACAGTGTCCTCAAGATCCATCCATGTTGTCACAAGTGACAGGATTTCCATCTTTCTTACAGCTGAGTAGTATTGTGTTTGTGTCTGTGTGTGAATCTGTCTATAATCACAACTTCTTTATCTGTTCATCTGTTGACACTTAGGTGTTTTAATATCTTGGCAACTGTGAATAATGCTGCAGTGAACATGAGAGTGCAGATATCTCTTAAGTATCATATTTGCATTTCCTTTGGGTACATATACTGAAGTGGGATTGCTGGATCATATGGTAGTTATATTTTTAAATTTTTATAAAACTTCCATATTGTTTTCCATAGTGACTGTACCAATATAGTCTCACTAGCAGTGCATGAGGCTTCCCTTTTCTTCACATCCTCCTAGCATCTATTACCTCTTGTCTTTTTAATGATAGCTATTCTAATAGAGGTGAGGTCATATCTCATTGTAGTTTTGATTTGCATTTCTCTGATAATTAGTCATGTTGAGATCTTTTTATGAACCTGTTGACTATTTGCATGTCTTTGGAAAACTCTCCATTCCATATCTCTGCCCAGTACAGTTCAGTTCAGTTCAGTCGTGTCCGACTCTTTGTGACCCCATGAACTGTAGCATGCAAGGCTTTCCTGTCCTTTACTATCTCCCATAGTTTGCTCAAAATCACGTCCATTGGGTCGATGATGCCATCCAACCATCTGGTCCTCTGTCCTCCCCTTCTGCCTTCAGTCTTTCCCAGCATCAGGGTCTTTTCTAACGAGTCATCTCTTCGCATCAGGTGGCCGAAGTATTCTAGATTAAGCTTCAGCATCAGTCCTTCCAATGAATATTCAGGGTTGATTTCATTTAGGATTAATTGGTTTGATCTTTTCGCAGTCAGAGGGACTCACAAGAGTCTTCTCCAACATCACAAAGGCATCGATTCTGCAGTGCTCAGCCTTCTTTATGGTCCAAAAAATATCTTGTTGTTTCTACAATTTTCCAAATTTTCCCTAGCCCCTGATAACCACCATTCTGTTTGTTTCTACAAGTTCCATTTTTAGGTTGCATATGTAACTGATATCATACAACGTTTGTCTTTTTCTGAATTATTTTATTTAGCACAGTGTCCTCAAGATCCATCCATGTTGTCACAAGTGACAGGATTTCCATCTTTCTTACAGCTGAGTAGTATTGTGTTTGTGTCTGTGTGTGAATCTGTCTATAATCACAACTTCTTTATCTGTTCATCTGTTGACACTTAGGTGTTTTAATATCTTGGCAACTGTGAATAATGCTGCAGTGAACATGAGAGTGCAGATATCTCTTAAGTATCATATTTGCATTTCCTTTGGGTACATATACTGAAGTGGGATTGCTGGATCATATGGTAGTTATATTTTTAAATTTTTATAAAACTTCCATATTGTTTTCCATAGTGACTGTACCAATATAGTCTCACTAGCAGTGCATGAGGCTTCCCTTTTCTTCACATCCTCCTAGCATCTATTACCTCTTGTCTTTTTAATGATAGCTATTCTAATAGAGGTGAGGTCATATCTCATTGTAGTTTTGATTTGCATTTCTCTGATAATTAGTCATGTTGAGATCTTTTTATGAACCTGTTGACTATTTGCATGTCTTTGGAAAACTCTCCATTCCATATCTCTGCCCAGTACAGTTCAGTTCAGTTCAGTCGTGTCCGACTCTTTGTGACCCCATGAACTGTAGCATGCAAGGCTTTCCTGTCCTTTACTATCTCCCATAGTTTGCTCAAAATCACGTCCATTGGGTCGATGATGCCATCCAACCATCTGGTCCTCTGTCCTCCCCTTCTGCCTTCAGTCTTTCCCAGCATCAGGGTCTTTTCTAACGAGTCATCTCTTCGCATCAGGTGGCCGAAGTATTCTAGATTAAGCTTCAGCATCAGTCCTTCCAATGAATATTCAGGGTTGATTTCATTTAGGATTAATTGGTTTGATCTTTTCGCAGTCAGAGGGACTCACAAGAGTCTTCTCCAACATCACAAAGGCATCGATTCTGCAGTGCTCAGCCTTCTTTATGGTCCATTTCTCACATCCATACATGACTACTGGGAAAACCATAGCTTTGACTATACAGACTTCTGTTGGCAAAGTGATTTCTCTCCTTTTTAATATGCTGTCTAGGTTTGTTATAGCTTTTCTTCTAAGGAGAAAGTGTCTTAATTTCATGGCTGCAATCATCATCCACAGTGATTTTGGAGCCCAAGAAAATAAAGTCAGTTATTGTTTCCATTATTTGCCATGAAGTGATGGGACTGGATGCCATGATCTTAGTTTTCTGAATGTTGTTTTAAGTCAGCTTTTTCACTCCCCCCTTTGACCCTCATCAAGAGGCTCTTTAGTACCTTCACTTTCTGCCATTAGGCTGGTGTCATCTGCGTATCTGAGATTATTGCTATTTCTCCTGGCAATCTTGATTCCAGCTTATGCTTCATCCAGAGCAGCATTTTGCATGGTGTATCCGGTATGTAGGTTAAATAATCAGGGTAACAATATACAGTCTTGACATATTACTTTCCCATTTTTGAACCAGTCTGTTGTTCCATGTCCGATTCTAAGTGTTACTTCTTGACCTGCATTTAGGTTTCACAGTAGGCAGGTAAGGTGGTCTAGTATTCCCATCACTGGAAGAATTTTCCGCAGTTTGTTGTGATCCACACAGTCCAAGGCTTTGGCCTAGTCAATGAAGGGGAAGTAGATGTTTTTCTGGAATTCTCTTGCTTTTTCTATGATCCAACGGATGTTGGCAGCTTGATCTCTGGTTCCTCTGCCTTTTCTAAATCCAGCTTGCACATCTGGAAGGCTGTTGAAGGCTAGCTTGAAAGATTTTAAGTATGACTTTGTTAGCATGTGAACTGTAGTTGGAACGTTTTTTTGACAGTGCCCTTCTTTGGGATTGGAATGAAAACTGACCTTTTGGAGTCCTGTGGCCACTGCTGAGTTTTCCACATTTGCTGGCATATTTGAGTACAGAGAACCATAGTTTTATTAAGTGACAATGATCACTTCAGCTATGAAAAGTGAGGTTAATGAGCATGCTTCATTTGACTTACATGTGTTAGAAATGTCTTCAGTACAGTAAGATGAACTGGAAACAATGGGCAGATGTTTATATTATTTAGATCTACTAGTTTTCTATGATTGTGAAAATCATCTAAAAATATGTGAACAAATAATTCATGAAATTTTGACATATTTGTTACCTGAATAGGTTGTCTGGATCATTCATTAAAAAAGAAAGATTTGGGTAAAGTTTATATACTTTTCCCTTTGCAAAGTTTATAAACTTTTCAGTTAATACACTCAAGTGCTTCTTTTGTTCAATATAATATATACTGGTATTATGTTCAAAAAAGGGTTTTGGAATAGGACATTTATATGTACATAGAGTTCATTATATTTCTGTTTTGAGCACTTTGGGCTCTTCCAGTACTACTGTTTCTTTCATATGTTCTGATCTAATTTTCTCCTTTGAATCTCTGACACTATTGATAGATGAGATACTTGCTTCTTCCAAGGCAATGCATAGCTACAGTATTTTGATTATTCACTATATACAGTCTTGACAGTATTCAATGACAGTGTTGAGAAACAGCAATCTAAGATATATTACCATAATTTTGTCTGGCTTAGGGCCTGTACAACACCAGAGCTTAGTTTGATAATTCAGTAAATATTAACATTGCTCCAGCATCTGTTGCAGAGGTACTATGTGGCATTATTGTTTTTCATTGTGTGGTATATTAAATAAAAGTATATCAAGTCAGTAGACTGGGGAGATTTTTTGTCATGTAGGCAGTTGGTATAGTCCCAGTTAGTTACCTTTATATTTTTGCAGAGGAGTAAAACTTTTTTGTGTGGAATGTTTGAACTTTTTAGTCCTGGAACCGGTCTTGTTTTCTAAATCCAGCTTGCACAGGGTGTTGAAGGCTAGCTTGAAAGATTTTAAGTATGACTTTGTTAGCATGTGAACTGTAGTTGGAACGTTTTTGACAGTGCCCTTCTTTGGGATTGGAATGAAAACTGACCTTTTGGAGTCCTGTGGCCACTGCTGAGTTTTCCACATTTGCTGGCATATTTGAGTACAGAGAACCATAGTTTTATTAAGTGACAATGATCACTTCAGCTATGAAAAGTGAGGTTAATGAGCATGCTTCATTTGACTTACATGTGTTAGAAATGTCTTCAGTACAGTAAGATGAACTGGAAACAATGGGCAGATGTTTATATTATTTAGATCTACTAGTTTTCTATGATTGTGAAAATCATCTAAAAATATGTGAACAAATAATTCATGAAATTTTGACATATTTGTTACCTGAATAGGTTGTCTGGATCATTCATTAAAAAAGAAAGATTTGGGTAAAGTTTATATACTTTTCCCTTTGCAAAGTTTATAAACTTTTCAGTTAATACACTCAAGTGCTTCTTTTGTTCAATATAATATATACTGGTATTATGTTCAAAAAAGGGTTTTGGAATAGGACATTTATATGTACATAGAGTTCATTATATTTCTGTTTTGAGCACTTTGGGCTCTTCCAGTACTACTGTTTCTTTCATATGTTCTGATCTAATTTTCTCCTTTGAATCTCTGACACTATTGATAGATGAGATACTTGCTTCTTCCAAGGCAATGCATAGCTACAGTATTTTGATTATTCACTATATACAGTCTTGACAGTATTCAATGACAGTGTTGAGAAACAGCAATCTAAGATATATTACCATAATTTTGTCTGGCTTAGGGCCTGTACAACACCAGAGCTTAGTTTGATAATTCAGTAAATATTAACATTGCTCCAGCATCTGTTGCAGAGGTACTATGTGGCATTATTGTTTTTCATTGTGTGGTATATTAAATAAAAAGTATATCAAGTCAGTAGACTGGGGGAGATTTTTTTGTCATGTAGGCAGTTGGTATAGTCCCAGTTAGTTACCTTTATATTTTTGCAGAGGAGTAAAACTTTGTTCATGTGTGGAATGTGTAAATCCCATAGTATTCTGACTCCAAAAGCACCCTTAAGTAAATATTAATTGTTTGATTGATCACAAAAATCTGTGTTGTATTGTCTATGCAGGGCTCATGGGTTTTCTCAGGGAGCTCTGAGTCATGTTATATCTTTACTTTGAGTAACATAGTAAGACTGTGAAAAAGGAAGAGTAGATTTTTATGGTTCAAGATGGATGAGATAATTTAGTAGAGAAACATCACTTATGTCAGCACAGAAAGTTCGACATGTTTGCATAGTACGTTGTTAGTTCCCATTGCCTTGAATGTAGACTAAGGAAATCACAATGCATCTTTCTCATTTTCTTATGATGCATTTTTATTTGAAGAAGGATAAAAATATTATTTATCACTTCAGAAAACAGAAAAGGGCAGACTGGAACTGTGGAAGTTATGTGTTCATAAACTATTATTAAAATCATGTAGTTGCTTAAACATGTTCATGGTAACTGCTTGGTTGAATATGTGAATACTTTTATACATGTGACAGGGTTTTTTCTTCCCTAGGATTTAGTAATGTGGTCATATATTCCTGTGGTGTCATTATGTTTTTTATTCTTTGTAATAGAGATATATTTGAAAATTTTGTAACTGAACATAAAGGAAGTTAATGGAATGCAGGTGTACATTATTTAAGTATTGATAGATACACAGGAGATTAGGAGATGCTGCCTACAATATGTCTCAACTCTTCAGCTCCCTCGGTAACTAAAATCTAGTTATACATTAATTACATTAGAAGTAAAGGTTATTTTGGGTCCTCTGTAGAATCAGTGCTCAAAAAATATATCAAAATCCAGGAGGAAAATTCTGTTGTACTAGTCAATTCACCTGTCTAATGAAATCATTGGAAAATGGTGAATGTAATATTTAAGTTAGGTGAATAAATTCTGTCCTTGATTTAGCAGTTGTGCAAACGTATGAATAGCCAGATATCCACTGACTATTAATGAAGCTTTAATAATCCACTGTCTAGGCTGTCCTTTTAACCAGCACAACCTGACCTTTATGTGGATACTGTTCTTTTAAGTTGTTTTATCTTGTGTTTTCATAACAGTGTTTTTCTACACATAAAGTACTTTCTTAATTTTAAAAAGCACAAATGTGTTTCCTGGAAGATAATCATAAAAGTTTAAAGTAGAAATACAAAGATAAGTTTCAGTGTAAACTAACCAAAAGCAATATGAACCACAGTCATTAAAGAAGGATCTTGTTTGCTGGATTTATTATCTTTTCCTCCAAGCTCATTAAGAAGAGTCCAGCAAAGGGCTAAGGTCTCAATTAATTTTAATGGGCATGACCAAGGTTTATTAAAGTATGTATTTTAATTGCCTGAGATTAGGCTAAATTGTAGTCTCCGTTTGCTATTGATAGAAATGGGATTTTGATCAAAAGGTACAAAATAACTTGCTGAGAGAGACTGATAAAAGCTGGTAACCTATGGTAAAGAGCATTGGTTTGCTAGAAAAACATTATTAATACTTCAAAAAGAAATGAAGAAAATTGGCCACTAACTAATTCTTATAGAAACATTTTTCAAATACAGATGCTGATCCAAATATAGCAGGTGGTGGATAAAAAAATCCATCTGCCATCACATTGTGACTATATAGGTAAACCATCCAAGGCTCTGAATATCTGTGTCATGGATGGCAAGCAGTCTAATTTAAAAGCTGTCCAAAATGGTGTTCTTGTAGCCTTTAATCATTAACTAGCCAGTCAAATATGTTGGTGGGACAAAAGGCTGGCTTTTCCAAAATGGTATTCAGTAAATGATAATTTATTTATTTAAAATTTTTTTTCAGTTGAAAATTAGTTGTTTTACAATCTTGTATTGGTTTCTGCTGTACAGCAACATGAATCAGCCACAACTATATATATACATATATATGTATATGTATCCCTCTCTCTTGAGCCTCCCTTCCACTCCCATCTCCCTAGTCCTACCCCTCTAGATCATCATAGAGCACCCAGGATGAGCTCCCTGTGTTATGCAGCAACTTCCTTGTGCCCTGCTCAGTTGCTTCATTTGTGTCCAATTCTTTGCGACCCTATGAACTGTAGCCCGCCAGGCTCCTCTGTCCAGGGGATTTCCTAGGCAAGAATACTGGAGTGGGTTGCCATTCCTTCTCCAGAGGATCTTCTCAACCCAGAGATTAACCCACGTCTCCTGCATTTCAGGCAGATTCTTTACCATCAGAGCCACCAGGTAACAGCAACTTCCCACAAGCTATGTATTCTACACATGGAAATGCATGTATGTCACTGCTATCCCTTTACATTAAGAAGGAGTCACAAGCAAAAAAGGGCTAAGGTCTTGTTTGCTGGATTTATTATCTTTTCCTCCAAGCTCATTAAGAAGAGTCCAGCAAAGGGCTAAGGTCTCAATTAATTTTAATGGGCATGACCAAGGTTTATTAAAGTATGTATTTTAATTGCCTGAGATTAGGCTAAATTGTAGTCTCCGTTTGCTATTGATAGAAATGGGATTTTGATCAAAAGGTACAAAATAACTTGCTGAGAGAGACTGATAAAAGCTGGTAACCTATGGTAAAGAGCATTGGTTTGCTAGAAAAACATTATTAATACTTCAAAAAGAAATGAAGAAAATTGGCCACTAACTAATTCTTATAGAAACATTTTTCAAATACAGATGCTGATCCAAATATAGCAGGTGGTGGATAAAAAAATCCATCTGCCATCACATTGTGACTATATAGGTAAACCATCCAAGGCTCTGAATATCTGTGTCATGGATGGCAAGCAGTCTAATTTAAAAGCTGTCCAAAATGGTGTTCTTGTAGCCTTTAATCATTAACTAGCCAGTCAAATATGTTGGTGGGACAAAAGGCTGGCTTTTCCAAAATGGTATTCAGTAAATGATAATTTATTTATTTAAATTTTTTTTTCAGTTGAAAATTAGTTGTTTTACAATCTTGTATTGGTTTCTGCTGTACAGCAACATGAATCAGCCACAACTATATATATACATATATATGTATATGTATCCCTCTCTCTTGAGCCTCCCTTCCACTCCCATCTCCCTAGTCCTACCCCTCTAGATCATCATAGAGCACCCAGGATGAGCTCCCTGTGTTATGCAGCAACTTCCTTGTGCCCTGCTCAGTTGCTTCATTTGTGTCCAATTCTTTGCGACCCTATGAACTGTAGCCCGCCAGGCTCCTCTGTCCAGGGGATTTCCTAGGCAAGAATACTGGAGTGGGTTGCCATTCCTTCTCCAGAGGATCTTCTCAACCCAGAGATTAACCCACGTCTCCTGCATTTCAGGCAGATTCTTTACCATCAGAGCCACCAGGTAACAGCAACTTCCCACAAGCTATGTATTCTACACATGGAAATGCATGTATGTCACTGCTATCCCTTTAATTCATCCCACCCTCTTCTTCCCTCACTATGTCTACACGTCCCTGCTCCATGTCTGCATCTGTATTCCTGCTCTGCAGATAGGTTCGCCAGTACCACTTTTCTAGATTCCATACATATGCATTAATAAAGCCATTTTCCTCCAATTAAAAATTAAATTAATAAAAAATAATGCCAGAATGATTTTACTGACTTATCATAGAAAACCAAGGTAACTCATATAAATGTAGCAGCAATTTCAAGATGGCTTCAGGATACAAATACTATGCCTTAGGCCAATACTAAACTCGAAATAATTGATAAATGATATTTTATCTTGAAAGGTTTTAAGCTTAGTTCAAGTTGGTCCGCTGCCAGTGAGATGAATGCGCTAATGAATAAGTTCAACTTCAGTGCTATTAGCTGAGGAAAACTGCCTAGAATTTTAGACATTTTGGAAATATGAGCCCTTGTAAATGATGGCAAAAAGGGAAAAAACCTCCTCATAGGAATCCTAGTTCATCCTCAGTAAATTAGCATATTAACTGTGATACAATTAATTTCCGAGAAAAGAAGAGCACACTTCTCAGAAAGCCACTAAGGAAAGTTCTATTTTGAATCATGAATTTTTGTTTGTTTATTTATTTTTGCCTCTAAGTCATCATTTATTTTTATCCATATTTATTCTTTGGCCTGTGTAGGCCTCCCATTGCAGCGGCCTCTCTCGTTGTAGAGCACTGGCTCTGGAAACATGCGCTCCAGAGCACTGGCTCAGTAATTGGACACACTGGCCCAGCCGCTCCATGGTACGTGGGATCTTCCTGGGCCAGGGATCAAACTGGTGCCCTTTGCACAGTAAGGTGGACTCTTTACCCACTGGACCACCAGGGAAGCCCCTGAATCATGAATTTTAACTACAAAAATATGTTATTATATTTTTTCTTTAAATATCCAATGTGATTATCTCAGTTGTTTAGAACACAGTAATGATGAAGCCAGTGTTGTGCATGTCTGTGTTTGTATGTATACATATGTGTTTGTTGATTTCAGGCAGTTTTACTGAAAAAATTCTACACATGGAAATGCATGTATGTCACTGCTATCCCTTTAATTCATCCCACCCTCTTCTTCCCTCACTATGTCTACACGTCCCTGCTCCATGTCTGCATCTGTATTCCTGCTCTGCAGATAGGTTCGCCAGTACCACTTTTCTAGATTCCATACATATGCATTAATAAAGCCATTTTCCTCCAATTAAAAATTAAATTAATAAAAAATAATGCCAGAATGATTTTACTGACTTATCATAGAAAACCAAGGTAACTCATATAAATGTAGCAGCAATTTCAAGATGGCTTCAGGATACAAATACTATGCCTTAGGCCAATACTAAACTCGAAATAATTGATAAATGATATTTTATCTTGAAAGGTTTTAAGCTTAGTTCAAGTTGGTCCGCTGCCAGTGAGATGAATGCGCTAATGAATAAGTTCAACTTCAGTGCTATTAGCTGAGGAAAACTGCCTAGAATTTTAGACATTTTGGAAATATGAGCCCTTGTAAATGATGGAAAAAGGAAACAACCTCCTCATAGGAATCCTAGTTCATCCTCAGTAAATTAGCATATTAACTGTGATACAATTAATTTCCGAGAAAAGAAGAGCACACTTCTCAGAAAGCCACTAAGGAAAGTTCTATTTTGAATCATGAATTTTTGTTTGTTTATTTATTTTTGCCTCTAAGTCATCATTTATTTTTATCCATATTTATTCTTTGGCCTGTGTAGGCCTCCCATTGCAGTGGCCTCTCTCGTTGTAGAGCACTGGCTCTGGAAACATGCGCTCCAGAGCACTGGCTCAGTAATTGGACACACTGGCCCAGCCGCTCCATGGTACGTGGGATCTTCCTGGGCCAGGGATCAAACTGGTGCCCTTTGCACAGTAAGGTGGACTCTTTACCCACTGGACCACCAGGGAAGCCCCTGAATCATGAATTTTAACTACAAAAATATGTTATTATATTTTTTCTTTAAATATCCAATGTGATTATCTCAGTTGTTTAGAACACAGTAATGATGAAGCCAGTGTTGTGCATGTCTGTGTTTGTATGTATACATATGTGTGTTTGGAGAGTTGATGGGTAATTTTATGTGTCTATGTTGCTATGGTGCTCAGTTGTTTGGTCAAACACTTGGCTAAGTATTACTTTGAAAATATTTTTATATGTAATAAAATTTACAATCAGTTGACTTTAAAACAGATTATCCTCCATAATCCACCCCATCCAGTCAATTCTAGGCCTTACCTTAACAGAAAAGACTGAGGTGGAAGGAAGAAATTTTGCCTTGAGTTTTCACTCTTTTTGCCCATTTTGTGGATTTAGGGCTCAAAACTGCATCATCAACTCTTAATTTCTGTCCTGCTGGCCTGCCCAACACATTTCAGACTTGCCAGCCTTGATAATCACATGATCACAGTCCTTAAATCAAACTCCCAATAGACAGATAAATATAGGCATATAGATAAATACACACACACACACACACACACACCCACCCACCCACCACCCACCCCCAGTTTGGTTTCTGTAGAAAACCGTAACTGATACATGCGTTATGCTAACTTTGCCCTAGATATATATTTCACAAAGATAGCTGCTTTATCCAAAGGGCAGAGTATGTCAGTATGCATAGCCTGGCATAAATCAAAAACCATTGAAAAATCTCAGTGTTTTTACTCTCTCTACAGAGGATCTGGGATGAGAAAAAGAGTGCAATTGAAAAATGAAAGGTTTTAAAAATAACCTCAAACTCCAAAGTAAATGATATTTTTTGCCATCATCATTTATTATCTCAACTAAAGCTTAAAATTCGACTTGTTGACTGACAGGGAGTCTAGTAAGTGAGACAGTTAAATTTGATAAGCATCAAGCATGCCTGTACCTGACACTCTTGCTATTAAAGAAACTTCTGCCTTGTGTTTTTCAGCTACTTATTATGACTTCCACAAGGTTGGCAACTTGTTTTGAATTGACATCCATATCCAGCTTGCCTTGGCAAACTAACAAGTAGAAAGATTAATTAATTCTCGGTTACTTTATATTCCAGGTCTGTAACTTCTCCAGTTAGCAACATAGTGCAGTGGACTCGGTTTATTTTTGTGCTGACAACGCCAATAGTGCGTGTTTGTGTATGTTGGTGTGTGTTCCTTTTCAGCACTCAGGCTGAGCTCAGTAATGACTGTAGAACCAACAGAGCGAGTTGTAAATGATGTATGAAATTAAAAAAATCTCTGGCCAGTGCATTCAAAGAGTGAAGAGGACAGAGGTAGTGCTGTGCAGAGCTACTCTGTAGTTCAGTTTGTACATAGCTTGATATGCTGCCAAATCAAAAAGGGGATGACCAAAACCCAGCAAATTTGGGAGCACTAAACTGTATTGCATTCTAGTCTTTCTTGTTTTGGTTTGGCTCTATTCTTACGCTTATTTAGAAAGATCTGATAGATATTTTAATTGTAGAAATTAAATCAGTAGTAAATACGATGCTTAAATCTATGGAGAAGGGAAATACACAACATAAAGTTTTTGCCAGGTACTGGCACTCACTATCTTCTACCTAAATAACCTGCATGTTATATGTCTATTGGTCCATATACCCCCAACTCTGTCCTTACATTCTTTTGCTTTTCTATTTATGATCAATGCTAATGCAGAATATATTTTGTTAGCTGTTGATTTAGTAAATTGAGTGGAATAAGCAGTTTGTGGAGGGAAGAAATCAACCAGTTACTTCATTGAATCACTAGTTATCTTAGTCAAAAGTTAGGCCAGTTTGTTTGGGAGTGTCTGTTCCCTAACACCTCAGAATGCAATCAACGTAAAGAGTTGCAAGCCTGGAGTCAGATTGCTGGTGTTTGAATTATTAATCTGGGATGAGAAAAAGAGTGCAATTGAAAAATGAAAGGTTTTAAAAATAACCTCAAACTCCAAAGTAAATGATATTTTTTGCCATCATCATTTATTATCTCAACTAAAGCTTAAAATTCGACTTGTTGACTGACAGGGAGTCTAGTAAGTGAGACAGTTAAATTTGATAAGCATCAAGCATGCCTGTACCTGACACTCTTGCTATTAAAGAAACTTCTGCCTTGTGTTTTTCAGCTACTTATTATGACTTCCACAAGGTTGGCAACTTGTTTTGAATTGACATCCATATCCAGCTTGCCTTGGCAAACTAACAAGTAGAAAGATTAATTAATTCTCGGTTACTTTATATTCCAGGTCTGTAACTTCTCCAGTTAGCAACATAGTGCAGTGGACTCGGTTTATTTTTGTGCTGACAACGCCAATAGTGCGTGTTTGTGTATGTTGGTGTGTGTTCCTTTTCAGCACTCAGGCTGAGCTCAGTAATGACTGTAGAACCAACAAAGCGAGTTGTAAATGATGTATCAAATTTAAAAAAATCTCTGGCCAGTGCATTCAAAGAGTGAAGAGGACAGAGGTAGTGCTGTGCAGAGCTACTCTGTAGTTCAGTTTGTACATAGCTTGATATGCTGCCAAATCAAAAAGGGGATGACCAAAACCCAGCAAATTTGGGAGCACTAAACTGTATTGCATTCTAGTCTTTCTTGTTTTGGTTTGGCTCTATTCTTACGCTTATTTAGAAAGATCTGATAGATATTTTAATTGTAGAAATTAAATCAGTAGTAAATACGATGCTTAAATCTATGGAGAAGGGAAATACACAACATAAAGTTTTTGCCAGGTACTGGCACTCACTATCTTCTACCTAAATAACCTGCATGTTATATGTCTATTGGTCCATATACCCCCAACTCTGTCCTTACATTCTTTTGCTTTTCTATTTATGATCAATGCTAATGCAGAATATATTTTGTTAGCTGTTGATTTAGTAAATTGAGTGGAATAAGCAGTTTGTGGAGGGAAGAAATCAACCAGTTACTTCATTGAATCACTAGTTATCTTAGTCAAAAGTTAGGTCAGTTTATTTGGGGGAGTGTCTGTTCCCTAACACCTCAGAATGCAATCAACGTAAAGAGTTGCAAGCCTGGAGTCAGATTGCTGGTGTTTGAATTATTATAGCAACCCTTACTAAATATATGTCCTTGGTAAATTTGTTTATATTTTCTCTCCTTTCTTTCTCTCTCATCCATAAAATTATCCTACTCTGGTATTTACACCCTTATTATAAAAATTCTTATTTTGAAGTTTAAATAAGATGATAAATGTAACAGTTTTTGAAGAATGACTGATATGTAGATAGAGGCAGGTCATGGTATTATTTTTTTCCTCTTTCTCCTTTACTGAGGTATAATTGACAAATAATTTTGTAATACATTTAACATGTATGTGATGATTTTATATATGTATATGCTTTGAAGTAATTACTAAAGTCAAGTTAATTAACACATCCATCACCTTACACAGCTATTTGTTACGGCGATAATGCTTAAGAACTACTCTCATCAGATTTCAAGTATACAATACAGTATTAAATATAATCAACATGCTGTACATTAGATCCTCAAAACTTCTTTTAACTGAAAGTCTGTACACTTTGACAATAGCTCCCATTTCTCCTACCCCCTGGCAACCACCATTCTGGTTTCTGTTTCTATGAGTTTAACATTTTTTTTTTTAGTGTTATTGTCTTCTATTAAAACCTTGGGAAGGGCTTCCCCTGGTGGTCCAGTGGGTAGTGCAAGGGGCGCCGGTTTGAGCCCTGGCCTGGGAAGATCCCACGTGCCGCGGATCGGCTGGACTGATGTGTCCAATCACCGAGCTGGAGCTCTGGAGCGCATGTGCCCAGAGCCGGCGCTCTGCAACGACAGAGGCCACCGCGATGGGAGGCCCACAGGAGCCAAAGAATGAAGACGAATGAAAATAGAGAAATTAAAGACCAATAGAAGTGGCCCGCCCACTCCCCCCTCCCCAACCCGACCCCCGCCCAAAGTAAATAAATAAATAAAATCTTTAAAAAAAAAAAAAAACCTTGGGAATTATCAACCAAAACAAAATCCAGACACATGAAATAAGAGCTCTACACAGATTTTTTGTTCCTCCTTAAAATTCTATATGTTTATATTAGATATTCTTATATTTAGCCTTTCTAGGACTTTTTAATATGATAGCTGGGATTGGATAGGTCTGAAATTATAAAAATTGTAAATGCTATGTCTTAGGCAATAACAGTGTTTAATCAAATCTCTAAATTTTAAGATTAAAGGGTGTGCTCTGAAAAACTCAATAGTCCTATTTCACAAAGCAAGCACTAGACTTAGGAACTCATCAGCCTATCCAAAGAGAACCCACAGGATAAAAACACTTATTAATTGTAAAATATTTGAATATTTGGTAGATGTATATAATTTAAAGACATAATGACATCTTAAGGAAAACTAGATTGAAATCAGGACACATACTCTTCTACAAATTAACTGGCCTAGAGCCTTTAGGCCAGAATCTTCATGAACAATGGTGAAGATCCAGTATGACTGTAATGAATATCATTGAAATAACTTCTGAAATAGAAGTTGACAAATCTTCTGAATTTTCTGAGTTATTAGAGTTTTTTGGTAAAACAATAAATAGCTCTTCTGCAAGTAGATTATAGGCACACACACACACACACACACACACTATATATATATATATATATATATATATATATATATGCATTTCTTATATGATGTATATATTCTACCTAAGTTTTCCACTTTTTTCATAGATGGAATGATGCAGAAAATTATCTGAAAAGATGCAGATCTTTAAAAAGTGTGCTTAACATGTTGTTGATCGGTTACTAAGTCATGTTCAATTCTTTGTGATCTCATGGACTGCAGCACACCAGGTTTCCCTGTCCTTCATGGAGTTTTCTCACTCATGTCAATTGAGTTGGTGATGTTATCCAACCATCTTATCCTCTGTCACCCTTTCTCCTCCTGCCTCAATCTTTCCCAGCGTGTGAGTCTTTTACAGTGAGTTGGAAAACCATAGCCTTGACTATAGGGAGTGGCCCGCCCACTCCCCCCTCCCCAACCCGACCCCCGCCCAAAGTAAATAAATAAATAAAATCTTTAAAAAAAAAAAAAAAACCTTGGGAATTATCAACCAAAACAAAATCCAGACACATGAAATAAGAGCTCTACACAGATTTTTTGTTCCTCCTTAAAATTCTATATGTTTATATTAGATATTCTTATATTTAGCCTTTCTAGGACTTTTTAATATGATAGCTGGGATTGGATAGGTCTGAAATTATAAAAATTGTAAATGCTATGTCTTAGGCAATAACAGTGTTTAATCAAATCTCTAAATTTTAAGATTAAAGGGTGTGCTCTGAAAAACTCAATAGTCCTATTTCACAAAGCAAGCACTAGACTTAGGAACTCATCAGCCTATCCAAAGAGAACCCACAGGATAAAAACACTTATTAATTGTAAAATATTTGAATATTTGGTAGATGTATATAATTTAAAGACATAATGACATCTTAAGGAAAACTAGATTGAAATCAGGACACATACTCTTCTACAAATTAACTGGCCTAGAGCCTTTAGGCCAGAATCTTCATGAACAATGGTGAAGATCCAGTATGACTGTAATGAATATCATTGAAATAACTTCTGAAATAGAAGTTGACAAATCTTCTGAATTTTCTGAGTTATTAGAGTTTTTTGGTAAAACAATAAATAGCTCTTCTGCAAGTAGATTATAGGCACACACACACACACACACACACTATATATATATATATATATATATATATATATATATGCATTTCTTATATGATGTATATATTCTACCTAAGTTTTCCACTTTTTTCATAGATGGAATGATGCAGAAAATTATCTGAAAAGATGCAGATCTTTAAAAAGTGTGCTTAACATGTTGTTGATCGGTTACTAAGTCATGTTCAATTCTTTGTGATCTCATGGACTGCAGCACACCAGGTTTCCCTGTCCTTCATGGAGTTTTCTCACTCATGTCAATTGAGTTGGTGATGTTATCCAACCATCTTATCCTCTGTCACCCCTTTCTCCTCCTGCCCTCAATCTTTCCCAGCGTGTGAGTCTTTTACAGTGAGTTGGAAAACCATAGCCTTGACTATAGGGACCTTTGCAAAGCAATGTCTCTGCTTTTTAATACACTGTCTAGGTTTGTCATAGCTTTTATTCCAAGGAGCAAGCATCTTTTAATGTCATGGCTGCATTCACTGTCTGCAGTCATTTTAGAGCCCAAGAAAATGAAGGCTGTCACTGTTTCCACTTTTCTACCTTTTATTGGCCATGAAGTGATAGGACCGGTTGCCATGCCCTCCTCCAGGGTATCTTCCCTATTCAGGGATCAACTCCACATCTCTTACGTCTCCTTCATTGGCAGGTAGATTCTTTTTTTTTTTTTTTTTTAAAGATTTATTTATTTATTTATTTTGGGCGGGGGTCGGGTTGGGGAGGGAGGGGAGCGGGCGGGCCACTTCTATTGGTCTTCCATTTCTCTATTTTTCATCCGTATTTGTTCCTTGGCTCCTGTGGGCCTCCCATTGCGGTGGCGTCTGTTGTCGCAGAGCGCCAGCTCTGGGTGCATGCGCTCCAGAGCTCTGGCTCGGTGATGGACACATCAGTCCAGCCGCTCAACGGCACGTGGGATCTTCCCAGGCCAGGGATCGAACCGGCGCCCCTTGCACTGCAAGGCAGTGTCCTTACCCACTGGACCACCAGGGGAAGCCCCTGGCAGGTAGATTCTTTACCACTAGCACCACCTGGGAAGCTCCACGGGGGAAAAGTAATGGGGAAGAGGGATAAATTAGATGTTTGGGATTAACATATACATGTTACTATATAAAAAAATCAACAAGGACCAGTATAGCACCAGGAACACCACTCAATATTCTGTAATAACCTATATGAGAAAAGAATATGAAAGAGAATGGATTTGGGTATATTTACAATGGATTCTGTTTGCTGTAAGGCAGATACTAACACAACATTGTAAATCAAATATACTCCAGTATAAAATTAAAAATTAACTTTATAAAAGGAGCAGCCTCTATGGAAAGCAGCAGGGAGGGTCCTCAAAAAATTAAAAATTGAACTACTGTATGATCCGCCAATCCCACTTTTAGGTATTTATACAGAATAATTGAAATCAAATTTGAAAGACACGTTAGTCAGCCTATGATCCTTGCAAGCACAGTTCACAAAAGGCAGCATGTGGAAACAACCTAAACATCTATCCATAGGTGAATGGGTAAAGAAAATACACAATATGATGCTATTCAGTCTTTAAAAAAGAAGGAAATTCTGCAGTATGCTACAACATAGATGAATCTTGAAAATATTATGCTAAATGAAATAATTCATTTCACAGAAAGAAAAAAACTACATCATAGAAAGAAACAGAAAAATAATGCATCATTTTACTTACGAGGTATCTAAAATAGTTAAATTCATAAAAACAAAAAGTAGAATGGTGGTTCCAGGTGAGGGAAAATGAGGGAGCTACTAATCAGGCATAAAGTTTCAGTCAAGCAAGATAAATTAGCTCTAGAAATTTGCTATAAAACATCACCCCTATAATCCCAATAATGTGTTAATACATGTTACACTACATTTTTAAGTAAAATTCTTCCTTTTGTAAAGCAGATTACATTCCCTAAAACATGTTAAGCAAATCAAAATTTTCTTCTGTTTTGCATAGAGAGATGTTCACCTACCTCAAACCCAAGAAATATTGGAAAGTAGGGTCTATAATGGGAATACTTTTAGAAATTACCTAAGAATATCTCATAATGTTGTTGTTGTTACATTATTGCAATAGTTATATAGACTTTAACTATAAAACCAAGCATACAAACTTTCATATAGTATTGACAAGTTCAGTTAGCAAAAGCAGAATGATAATTCATTCCTGGAAAACTTGTTCCCATATTTTAAAACCATAATAACTTTCCAGCCTAATTTTAGGTATTTGCATGTATTGTATCTGTAGATGAAGTCATAAGAAAAGGAATATGAAAATAAGGGAATAGCTACAGTCTTTCAGCATGACACATTTTGAACACAGGAAGATGAAAATGACACGCTTGACCTTAAATGCAACTGTCCTTTTTATAGATCATTCTGTTTGTGTTAGGAATGTCAATCAAGTATCTCATGAATATATTTCAACAGCTGTGAAATTTGATTAAAATTTAATGTAGCCTCACTTCTTCTCTAAGTCTGAATGAATTTATATGGGTAACTATCTGTGAAATTGTGATTTTGCTTTTTTAAGTCTTTGGGAATTTTTCTAAAATTTACAAAAGGCAGCATGTGGAAACAACCTAAACATCTATCCATAGGTGAATGGGTAAAGAAAATACACAATATGATGCTATTCAGTCTTTAAAAAAGAAGGAAATTCTGCAGTATGCTACAACATAGATGAATCTTGAAAATATTATGCTAAATGAAATAATTCATTTCACAGAAAGAAAAACTACATCATAGAAAGAAACAGAAAAATAATGCATCATTTTACTTACGAGGTATCTAAAATAGTTAAATTCATAAAAACAAAAAGTAGAATGGTGGTTCCAGGTGAGGGAAAATGAGGGAGCTACTAATCAGGCATAAAGTTTCAGTCAAGCAAGATAAATTAGCTCTAGAAATTTGCTATAAAACATCACCCCTATAATCCCAATAATGTGTTAATACATGTTACACTACATTTTTAAGTAAAATTCTTCCTTTTGTAAAGCAGATTACATTCCCTAAAACATGTTAAGCAAATCAAAATTTTCTTCTGTTTTGCATAGAGAGATGTTCACCTACCTCAAACCCAAGAAATATTGGAAAGTAGGGTCTATAATGGGAATACTTTTAGAAATTACCTAAGAATATCTCATAATGTTGTTGTTGTTACATTATTGCAATAGTTATATAGACTTTAACTATAAAACCAAGCATACAAACTTTCATATAGTATTGACAAGTTCAGTTAGCAAAAGCAGAATGATAATTCATTCCTGGAAAACTTGTTCCCATATTTTAAAACCATAATAACTTTCCAGCCTAATTTTAGGTATTTGCATGTATTGTATCTGTAGATGAAGTCATAAGAAAAGGAATATGAAAATAAGGGAATAGCTACAGTCTTTCAGCATGACACATTTTGAACACAGGAAGATGAAAATGACACGCTTGACCTTAAAATGCAACTGTCCTTTTTATAGATCATTCTGTTTGTGTTAGGAATGTCAATCAAGTATCTCATGAATATATTTCAACAGCTGTGAAATTTGATTAAAATTTAATGTAGCCTCACTTCTTCTCTAAGTCTGAATGAATTTATATGGGTAACTATCTGTGAAATTGTGATTTTGCTTGTTAATTGTCATGATCTTTATATGAGGGGAAGTTACTTTTACTTTGTTCTAAAAACTGGTGGGGATTATATTAACTTCATGGCAATTTTATCACTTGAGTATTCCCAACACAGTGTCTAATAAGAGAGTTATTAATGATAAAAACTACATTTTCTTCAGGAAAGATTAAGAGTGTGCCCATACACTTCTGAAAATTCATTATTTTCAGAGTACCCTTAAGTAAAATGGGACTAAAAATGCTAGCTTAATGAATAAAGGTACTTTAGAAATTAATGAACATTTGTAGCTTATATTAAGATCTGAAAAAATATACCCACAACGTTTGATCTTATTTACTGTTGGAAGTTGTCTAAGGAAAGTTAAGTTATAAAATGATAATAATGAATATGGAATGATTATCTTCCTTCATAGTGTTTTAAGCTATGTAATTACTCAGAAAAAGAGATGAGACATACCTTGCCTCCTAAGAGGAATCTTGAAATGTTTGGGAACTCTCTTATCTGGGACTTTTTTAAAAAATCCCAGTTATGTTATTTTGCCCTGGAAATGGAAATGGCAACCCTCTCTGGTATGCTTGCTTAGAGAATCCCATGGACAGAAGGGCCTGGCAGGCTACAATCCATGTGGTCACAAAGAGTTGGACAGAACTGAAGCAACTTAGCATGCATGCACAGTAAATCTTAGCAAAAAAACGTGAGAAATGTGCATTAGAATGTATAACAATCACATTCAGATTGCATTCCAATTTCAAAGGCAAATTTCAACGCTGCATAAACCGCAATTATTTTTGCACCATGCTAATACTGTACTTATTTTAAGTTATTTTAGTGGTTGCCTTGGAATTTGCAATTAACATTAAAATCATCTGGCTTCAAAAAGAATCTGCCTTCAATTATTGCCAATTTAACAAAAAGCTCAAATATGGCTCCATTTATTCCCTTTTTTTGTATTTTATGTGAATTTACATGCTTGTGTATAATGTTATACAAATTTCATTCTGAGTCAGTTAAAAACAGATTTGAAATTATTGTATTATGCATTTATCTTCTAAATCAGTTGGACCTTAGGTGATAAAAATAATAGATTAATACTATTTCATAATATTTCCTATTTTTTTTCTTTTTCTTTTTTTTTTGCTTTTCCTGCTGTTCTTTCTTTTTTTGTGTGTGAGAATTCAGCTTACTCTCTAGAGTAATTTCATTTTAGCCTGAAGAACTTTCTTTGGTATTTCTTTTGGCACAGATCTGCTAGTGATATGTTCTGTAGGCTTTTATTATGTTTGGATTGAATAATCTAAGATCTAACATTTTATAGTTTTAATGACAAAATGCTAGCTTAATGAATAAAGGTACTTTAGAAATTAATGAACATTTGTAGCTTATATTAAGATCTGAAAAAATATACCCACAACGTTTGATCTTATTTACTGTTGGAAGTTGTCTAAGGAAAGTTAAGTTATAAAATGATAATAATGAATATGGAATGATTATCTTCCTTCATAGTGTTTTAAGCTATGTAATTACTCAGAAAAAGAGATGAGACATACCTTGCCTCCTAAGAGGAATCTTGAAATGTTTGGGAACTCTCTTATCTGGGACTTTTTTAAAAAATCCCAGTTATGTTATTTTGCCCTGGAAATGGAAATGGCAACCCTCTCTGGTATGCTTGCTTAGAGAATCCCATGGACAGAAGGGCCTGGCAGGCTACAATCCATGTGGTCACAAAGAGTTGGACAGAACTGAAGCAACTTAGCATGCATGCACAGTAAATCTTAGCAAAAAAACGTGAGAAATGTGCATTAGAATGTATAACAATCACATTCAGATTGCATTCCAATTTCAAAGGCAAATTTCAACGCTGCATAAACCGCAATTATTTTTGCACCATGCTAATACTGTACTTATTTTAAGTTATTTTAGTGGTTGCCTTGGAATTTGCAATTAACATTAAAATCATCTGGCTTCAAAAAGAATCTGCCTTCAATTATTGCCAATTTAACAAAAAGCTCAAATATGGCTCCATTTATTCCCTTTTTTTGTATTTTATGTGAATTTACATGCTTGTGTATAATGTTATACAAATTTCATTCTGAGTCAGTTAAAAACAGATTTGAAATTATTGTATTATGCATTTATCTTCTAAATCAGTTGGACCTTAGGTGATAAAAATAATAGATTAATACTATTTCATAATATTTCCTATTTTTTTTCTTTTTCTTTTTTTTTTGCTTTTCCTGCTGTTCTTTCTTTTTTTGTGTGTGAGAATTCAGCTTACTCTCTAGAGTAATTTCATTTTAGCCTGAAGAACTTTCTTTGGTATTTCTTTTGGCACAGATCTGCTAGTGATATGTTCTGTAGGCTTTTTATTATGTTGGAATTATTTGATTTTTCTTTAACTTATGGAGAATCCTTTTACTGACTATATAGTATTTTTTAAAAATTGTGATAAGAACACTTAATCTAAGATCTAACATTTTAATAGTTTAAGTGTAAATACAATATTGGTACCTATAGGCACAATATTATATACCATGTATCTAGAACTTAGTCATCTTGCATAAGTGAAACCCTGTACCAGCTGAATAACAACTCCACATTTCACCCTTCCTTCAGCCACCATTCTACTCTCTGCTTTTATGCTGCTGTTGTTCAGTTGCTTAGTCATGCACACCTCTTTGTGACCCCATGAACTACAGCATGCCAGGCTTCCCCGTCCTTCACTATTTACCAGTTTGCCCAAACTCATGTCCATTGACTCAGTGATGTCATCCAACCACCTCATCCTTTGTTGTCCCCTTCTTCTGCCTATTTTTCCCAGCATCAGGTCTTTTCCAATGAGTTGTCTCTTTGCATCAGGTGGCCAAAGTATTGAAGCTTCAGCTTCAGCATCAGTCCTTCCGATGAATATTCAGGGTTGATTTCCTTTAGGGTTGGCTGGTTTGATCACCTTGCTGTCCAAGGGACTCTCAAGAGTCTTCTCCAGAACCACAGTTCGAAAGCATCAGTTCTTTGGTGTTCAGCCTTCTCTATTGTCCAACACTTACATCTCTACAAAACTACTGGAAAAACCATAGCTTTGGCTGTCTGAACCTTTGCTGGCAAAATGATGTCTCTGCTTTTTAATAGGCTTTCTAGGATAGCCTTTGTTCCAAGGAACAAGTGTCTTTTAATTTCATGGCTGTAGTCACCATCTGCAGTGATTTTGTGGCCCAAGAAGATAAAGTCTGTCACTGTTTTCATTTGTTTCTCCATCTATTTGCAATGAAGTGATGGGATCGAATGCCATGATCTTAGTTTTTTGGATGTTGAGTTCTAAGCCAGTTTTTTCATTCTCCTCTTTTACCTTCATCAAGAGGCTCTTTAGTTCCTCTTCACTTTTTGCCATTAGGCTGGTATCATCTGCATATCTGAAGTTATTGATATTTCTCCTGTCAATCTTGATTTCAGGTTAAGCTTCATCCAACCCAGCATTTCACATGGTGTACTCTGCATAGAAGTTAAATAAGCAAGGTGACAATATACAGCCATAATATACTCCTTTCCCAATTTTCAAAAAAGTTTTGACCTCTTTTATTGATCATTTATTTATTTTTATCCATTTTAATTCTTTGGCCTGTGTGGGCCTCCCATCACAGTGGTCTCTCTCTTTGCAGAGCACCAGCTCTGGGCATGTGTGCCCCAGAGTACTGGCTTGTAATTGGACACACTGGTCCAGCCGCTCCATGGCATGTGGAATCTTCCTGTGCCAGGGATCGAACTGGTGCCCCTTGCACTGCAAGGAGGACTCTTTACCCACTGGACCACCAGGGAAGCCCTCCTTTCCCGATTTTTAACCTGTCTGTTTTTCTATGTCTGGTTCTAACTTTTTATTCTTGACTTGCATACAGGTTTCTCAGGAGGTAGGTAAAATGGTCTGGTATTCCCACGTCTGTAAGAATTTTCTGTAGTCTGTTGTGATTTGTGCAGTCCAAGGCTTTAGCATATTCAATAAAGCAGACGTATTTGTTTTACTGGAATTCCTTTGTTTTTATTTTTTCTTTCTATGTTCCAATGAATGTTGGCAATTTGATTTCTGGCTCCTTTGTCTTTTCTAAATCCAGGTTGTATATCTGGAAGTTCTCAGTTAACATACTGTTGAAGCCTAGCTTGAAAAATTTTGAGCATTACCTTACTAGCATGTGAAATGAGTGCAATTGTGTGGTAATTGGAATATTCTTTGGCATTGCACTTCTTTGGAATTGAAATGGAAACTGACCTTTTCCAGTCCTGTGACCACTGCTGAGTTTTCCAAATTGTCCGACATATTGAGTGCAGCACTTTAACAGCATCATCTTTTATGATTTTGAATAGATCAGCTGGAATTCCATCACCTCCACTAGCTTTGTTCATAGTACTGCTTCCTCAGACCCACTCTACATCACACTCCAAGATGTCTTGCTCTAGGTTACTGACCACACTATCATGGTCATCCAGCTGATTAAGACCTTTTTTTTTTTTTTAAGATTTATTTTTATTTATTTATTTTGGGCAGGGGCCGGGTTGGGGAGGGAGGGGAGCGGGCAGGCCACTTCTATTGGTCTTTCATTTCTCTATTTTCATCCTTCTTTGTTCTTTGGCTCCTGTGGGCCTCCCATCGCGGTGGCGTCTGTTGTCGCAGAGCGCCGGCTCTGGGCGCATGCACCCCAGAGCTCTGGCTCGGTAATTGGACACATCGGTCCAGCTGCTCCGCGGCATGTGGGATCTTCCCAGGCCAGGGATCGAACCGGCGCCCCTTGCACTGCAAGGCGGTGTCCTTACCCACCGGACCACCAGGGGAAGCCCAAATTAAGACATTTTTTTGTAAAGTTCTGTGTATTCTTTCCACCTTTTCTTAATATCTTCTGCTTCTGTTTGGTCCATACCATTTATGTCATTTATTTTGCCCATTTTTGCATGAAATGTTCCCTTGGTATCTCTAGTTTTCTTGACTAGGTCTCTTGTCTTTCCCCTGAAAGATTTCTAATGAGAAGTTGGCTATTAATCTTATTAATATCAGTTGTATATGCTGTGCCATTTTTTCTTGCTGTTTTTAAGATTGTTTAGATTTTCAGAGTTTGGGGTGTGAATCTTTGAGTTTTGGGTGTGAATCTCTTTGAGTTTATCCTATTTGAAATTTGGTGAGTACCGCAGATGTGTATGTCAGTTTTCTTAAAGGAAGTTTGTACAGTTTTATGCTATTATTTCTGAAATATTTACTTTGCTCCTTTCTCCTCCCCTGGGACTCACACTATGCATATATAAATATTCTTGATTGTGTCCTACACATCCCTGAGGATTTGTTCTTTTTTTTTTATCATCGTTTTTGCTTTGTTTACCTGAGACAAGATTATTGATCTATATTCAAGTTCATTGATGCTTTCTTCAAATCTGCTCTGAAGCTCTGCTAGTGAGGTTTTCATCTCATGAACATTTAAACTCTAAAATTCTTGTTTGTTTTTTTATAATTATTTTTATTAATATTTTATTTGTATTAATATTTAAGTGATGAATCTGCCTAATAATTTGCATAATTTCTTAGACATGCTTTCTTTTAGTTTTTTGAAAAAATAGACTCTTCAGTACTATAGTTTTATCTTATTATTTAATAGTTCCCCAAAGATTTTAATGTGCATTCTGTTTTTATTTCTAATTTTGGCCTCTTTTATTGGTTATTTATTTATTTGCATCCATCTTTATTCTTTGGCCTGTGTGGGCCTACCACTGCAGTGACCTCCCTCGTTGTAGAGCACAGGCTCTGGGCGCATGCCCTCCAGAGCGCTGGCTTATAATTATACACACCGGTCCAGCCGCTCTGTGGCATGCAGAATCTTCCCGGGCCAGGGATGGAACTGGTGCCCCTTGCACTGCAAAGTGGACTCTTTACCCTCCAGATCACCAGGAAAGCCTTAATGTGCATTTTTTAAATTTTGCTTTTACAGAGTTTTATTTTTTACAGCTCCATATAATCCCCAATCCGTCATAGGTATATTTTACTTGACATAATCTATGTAGTTTTAGTATTGAATTACCTTAAAGTACATACAGAATTCTTGCCAAGTATGTTTTTCTTTAACCATGATGATTAGTACTATCATTACTAAACGTAAATTATGTTATGAGTTATAAATCCATCATACGATGTTGTAACTTTTGCATTAAACAGTCATTTGCCTTTTGTTTTGAATTCATATAAAAAAGCAGTTATTATATTCATCAATAGAGTTGCTGTTTTCAGTGACCTTCAATCAGGTAGCTGTGAGCCACTGTCTAACGTCATGTCATTTTGCTTCAGCCTGAGAAATGGTTTTTGGGATTTACTATAATAGACTGTTGGTACCTTTCTCCTCCCCTGGGACTCACACTATGCATATATAAATATTCTTGATTGTGTCCTACACATCCCTGAGGATTTGTTCTTTTTTTTTTATCATCGTTTTTGCTTTGTTTACCTGAGACAAGATTATTGATCTATATTCAAGTTCATTGATGCTTTCTTCAAATCTGCTCTGAAGCTCTGCTAGTGAGGTTTTCATCTCATGAACATTTAAACTCTAAAATTCTTGTTTGTTTTTTTATAATTATTTTTATTAATATTTTATTTGTATTAATATTTAAGTGATGAATCTGCCTAATAATTTGCATAATTTCTTAGACATGCTTTCTTTTAGTTTTTTGAAAAAATAGACTCTTCAGTACTATAGTTTTATCTTATTATTTAATAGTTCCCCAAAGATTTTAATGTGCATTCTGTTTTTATTTCTAATTTTGGCCTCTTTTATTGGTTATTTATTTATTTGCATCCATCTTTATTCTTTGGCCTGTGTGGGCCTACCACTGCAGTGACCTCCCTCGTTGTAGAGCACAGGCTCTGGGCGCATGCCCTCCAGAGCGCTGGCTTATAATTATACACACCGGTCCAGCCGCTCTGTGGCATGCAGAATCTTCCCGGGCCAGGGATGGAACTGATGCCCCTTGCACTGCAAAGTGGACTCTTTACCCTCCAGATCACCAGGAAAGCCTTAATGTGCATTTTTTAAATTTTGCTTTTACAGAGTTTTATTTTTTACAGCTCCATATAATCCCCAATCCGTCATAGGTATATTTTACTTGACATAATCTATGTAGTTTTAGTATTGAATTACCTTAAAGTACATACAGAATTCTTGCCAAGTATGTTTTTCTTTAACCATGATGATTAGTACTATCATTACTAAACGTAAATTATGTTATGAGTTATAAATCCATCATACGATGTTGTAACTTTTGCATTAAACAGTCATTTGCCTTTTGTTTTGAATTCATATAAAAAAGCAGTTATTATATTCATCAATAGAGTTGCTGTTTTCAGTGACCTTCAATCAGGTAGCTGTGAGCCACTGTCTAACGTCATGTCATTTTGCTTCAGCCTGAGAAATGGTTTTTGGGATTTACTATAATAGACTGTTGGCTCCAAATTCTGTTTTTTGTTTATCTCAGTATGTCTTTTGGCTGCCTTTTTGAAAAGTTATTTTCCTATGTATAGAAGTATTGGTTGACAATTCTTTTCATTCATCCTTTGAATATGTCTTCCCTATGTCCTCTGTCCTCCATTATTTCTGATAAGTTACATTCCAATCATATTGTTTTCTTCTTTTTGTTATGTGTTCCCTCCCAGGTGCATTTGAGATATTCTTTTTATCTTTAGATTTCAACAATTTGACTATGATATGTCTAGGAGAAGTTGTTATGCTTTTTTGCTCTAGAGATTTCGTTTTTGATGGGAAATCTCAACAGAGGAATAGAAATTATCTGCTCACTCAGTAAGATGACTTTCTTTTACTGATTGGAAAAAAACCCATTCATTTAGTTTGGATTTCATTTAGAGTTAGCTCTACTGAGTTTTCTAACACTGAGAATAGACCACATTTTGTATTGCTTTGAAAGTATAGTAATTTATGGAATCTAGATAATTTAGGTATGTTTTGGTGACTCTGAATTCTGCTTTATTCTTTTGGCAAATTCTGTTATTATTGTTCTTGTAGGCATTAGCTTGGATGCATCAGATGCTGTCCACCCTGTAATGAGCAGTAGCTGATCTCTCTTCCCAGTTCCTAAAGCTTTTACCTGCTGTTTTTTTAATTTTTAAAAATTTTTTTATGTGACTCCCTGGGTTTTCCCCTATAACTGTATAGTTGGTAACTAAACCAAAGATTTGAACTAGGTTTTATAGACCGATTTTTGGCATTAATTCTCTCTGTGGTTTCCTTGCTTCTGTGGATTCTTCTCTAAATTTCCAACTGATTCACTGTTTTGCGGCTCTATCATCTAGTATCTTAAGTCAGCACAACTTCATTTTTCTGCTTTCCAAGATGGTCTTCATTGGGGAATATTTTTAAAAGTAGCAACTTCAAAATTTCATCCAGGCGCTTTGTCTTTTGATTCAGAATTCTTCTTTGGGTCCTGTCAGGTTTTTTTTTTTCTTTTTCATTTTCTTGATTCCTTTCTTATTTCTATGTTTCCATTGCACCTGTGTAATTTCATGGACAGGAATCAAGTTTTATACTCAGATTTTGCATCTCATTCTTTCTCGTGTCTTCTATTTCCAGAATTTCTACCTTAAATTTCTGGCAGCTTTTCCAGTACACCTCTGCTCGCTCTTCTATAAACTGGTAAAGCTACAATTTTTTCACTATGGCTGTGTGGTTTGGAGAACTCCTTAGAAAAGTACAGACTTTGCTTTCTTGTCTCTTGCACATTTTGTAAGTTACATTCCAATCATATTGTTTTCTTCTTTTTGTTATGTGTTCCTCCCAGGTGCATTTGAGATATTCTTTTTATCTTTAGATTTCAACAATTTGACTATGATATGTCTAGGAGAAGTTGTTATGCTTTTTTGCTCTAGAGATTTCGTTTTTGATGGGAAATCTCAACAGAGGAATAGAAATTATCTGCTCACTCAGTAAGATGACTTTCTTTACTGATTGGAAAACCCATTCATTTAGTTTGGATTTCATTTAGAGTTAGCTCTACTGAGTTTTCTAACACTGAGAATAGACCACATTTTGTATTGCTTTGAAAGTATAGTAATTTATGGAATCTAGATAATTTAGGTATGTTTTGGTGACTCTGAATTCTGCTTTATTCTTTTGGCAAATTCTGTTATTATTGTTCTTGTAGGCATTAGCTTGGATGCATCAGATGCTGTCCACCCTGTAATGAGCAGTAGCTGATCTCTCTTCCCAGTTCCTAAAGCTTTTACCTGCTGTTTTTTTAATTTTTAAAAATTTTTTTATGTGACTCCCTGGGTTTTCCCCTATAACTGTATAGTTGGTAACTAAACCAAAGATTTGAACTAGGTTTTATAGACCGATTTTTGGCATTAATTCTCTCTGTGGTTTCCTTGCTTCTGTGGATTCTTCTCTAAATTTCCAACTGATTCACTGTTTTGCGGCTCTATCATCTAGTATCTTAAGTCAGCACAACTTCATTTTTCTGCTTTCCAAGATGGTCTTCATTGGGGAATATTTTTAAAAGTAGCAACTTCAAAATTTCATCCAGGCGCTTTGTCTTTTGATTCAGAATTCTTCTTTGGGTCCTGTCAGGTTTTTTTTTTTCTTTTTCATTTTCTTGATTCCTTTCTTATTTCTATGTTTCCATTGCACCTGTGCAATTTCATGGACAGGAATCAAGTTTTATACTCAGATTTTGCATCTCATTCTTTCTCGTGTCTTCTATTTCCAGAATTTCTACCTTAAATTTCTGGCAGCTTTTCCAGTACACCTCTGCTCGCTCTTCTATAAACTGGTAAAGCTACAATTTTTTGTTCACTATGGCTGTGTGGTTTGGAGAACTCCCTTAGAAAAGTACAGACTTTGCTTTCTTGTCTCTTGCACATATAGTTTTTCAAGATGAAACTCCTCTGATTTTGCCCTGCTTTTGGATGCTTTCTAGCACCTTTAAAAATAGCTGCCTTTTATATTAGTCCAGGTTTTATAAACATTATCTGCACACAGCCACTTCATTCTTCTTCTGTCATGGAAATTCTCTCCAAGAAGTACGTTTCAGAAAAAAAAAGACTGTGTATAAACAGTTTCACTCTAATAATATGTATCAGTGAAACTTGAATAGTAAAGTAACTTATGAAAAATCATATCGGTGCATTATTATGCAAATAATGAGATTATTATGAAGTCTGTGTAAAACAGAAAATATGTTCTATATAATATTAGTTGATTAGAGAAAAATACACAATTATATCTTCAAGCACACATGTTGACAATAGGTAGTTGAGCATGTGAAAAATAGAATCATTTATTTTGAATGTAAGATTATGAGAAATTTTTTATTCATTCATTCAACAAATATGGTGACTGCTTACTGATTACCCTTCTACATAAATAGCTGAAACAAAAATATTACTGTTCTCATGGAACTTAAAGTCTTATAGAAATGCATATACAGACAAAAATTTCTATAATGAACAAATTTGCAAATGTATAAACTGTGCATTATGTGTCAGAGATAGAAACAGATCTTCAGTGTTTAACTCATTTTTTCTATTTGAAACTATTTCTTATTCCAATGGTAATACTTACACATTTTAGAAAAGAAAAAAATATTCTCTACAGAGTAAGTGGGACTTTGGCTGACTCTTCAAGGAAGGTTAGACTTTATCAAATTGACTCTGAGTTAGAAAACAGAAACCATTTTTGGTCCTTATTTATTAAATATAGCAGAACCCTCCAAGGTTAAGCATTTGGATTATAATATGCCGTTTTATATACTATAACCCTAACATACTACATTCATGGCTTTTGCATTCTAAATTTTAAGAACCTAATAGTACTGACTTAAGTGAAAGTTAGATGAAGCACAGGTTACTGAAAGTATAGTATTTCACAACCAAAACAGACTTATGTACATATATATAGTTTGCTAAATATGTCCTTTGATTAAACCTAAGCCTTAACCTATAGCTTCAAAAGGAAGATATCCCTAAGAATAAGTTGATTCTGAAAATATTAACTTACAAGCAAAGTAGAATTTTATTGCTTGTACTATAGTTGTTAATATACACTTTCTGCCATTCTACCCCTTTTTTCATGTTAAGCTAGTTGAGGGAAAGGGCCATAAGGAGTGATGCCTTATACATATGTACATTCAATAAATATTTTATAAATTTTTTATAAAAATGAAGTATGTGTATATACAGGAATATAGTACAGAAAGGATCTTTTTGATTCTCTTGAAAGTATAACCAAATATATTTCAATTTTTTTTATCATTATTATTTATTTTTGGCTGTGGTTGGGTCTTCGTTGCTATACTCAGGCTTTCTCTAGCTGAGGCGACTGGGGGTGCCTGTTCTTCGTTGTAGTGTGCAGGCTTCTTGTTCTGTTGTTGAAGAGCACAGATGTATGCCCAAGGGCTTTGGTAGTTGACACACATGGGTTTAGTTGCTCTGTGGAATGTGGGATCTTCCCAGACCAGAGATCAAACCAGTGTCCCTTGCCTTGTAAGGTGGATTCTTAACCACTGGACCACCAGGGAAGCCCCCATTTCAGACTGTTTTAACATTTCTCACTATCTCCCTTGTTGTCTTCTCCCTTCTTTCCCTGTGTACCTACTTTAAACTATAGGCAAATGTCTTATCCTGCCAGCTGTGCATATGCAGTGATAATAAGGAGATATTCATATGGCTGGCCCTGAAAGAAGCAATGAGGGCATGTGTGAAATAAATCTAAAGTTAATAGTCATCTCTTAAACTTAAATATTTCAAATTGACTCTGAGTTAGAAAACAGAAACCATTTTGGTCCTTATTTATTAAATATAGGAACCCTCCAAGGTTAAGCATTTGGATTATAATATGCCGTTTTATATACTATAACCCTAACATACTACATTCATGGCTTTTGCATTCTAAATTTTAAGAACCTAATAGTACTGACTTAAGTGAAAGTTAGATGAAGCACAGGTTACTGAAAGTATAGTATTTCACAACCAAAACAGACTTATGTACATATATATAGTTTGCTAAATATGTCCTTTGATTAAACCTAAGCCTTAACCTATAGCTTCAAAAGGAAGATATCCCTAAGAATAAGTTGATTCTGAAAATATTAACTTACAAGCAAAGTAGAATTTTATTGCTTGTACTATAGTTGTTAATATACACTTTCTGCCATTCTACCCCTTTTTTCATGTTAAGCTAGTTGAGGGAAAGGGCCATAAGGAGTGATGCCTTATACATATGTACATTCAATAAATATTTTATAAATTTTTTATAAAAATGAAGTATGTGTATATACAGGAATATAGTACAGAAAGGATCTTTTTGATTCTCTTGAAAGTATAACCAAATATATTTCAATTTTTTTTATCATTATTATTTATTTTTGGCTGTGGTTGGGTCTTCGTTGCTATACTCAGGCTTTCTCTAGCTGAGGCGACTGGGGGTGCCTGTTCTTCGTTGTAGTGTGCAGGCTTCTTGTTCTGTTGTTGAAGAGCACAGATGTATGCCCAAGGGCTTTTGTAGTTGACACACATGGGTTTAGTTGCTCTGTGGAATGTGGGATCTTCCCAGACCAGAGATCAAACCAGTGTCCCTTGCCTTGTAAGGTGGATTCTTAACCACTGGACCACCAGGGAAGCCCCCATTTCAGACTGTTTTAACATTTCTCACTATCTCCCTTGTTGTCTTCTCCCTTCTTTCCCTGTGTACCTACTTTAAACTATAGGCAAATGTCTTATCCTGCCAGCTGTGCATATGCAGTGATAATAAGGAGATATTCATATGGCTGGCCCTGAAAGAAGCAATGAGGGCATGTGTGAAATAAATCTAAAGTTAATAGATTCTTAAACCTATTCAGTACATCTTTCAAGGCTGCTTAAAAGGAAAATCCATCTGTAGCTGTTTATGTATTTGTATAGCAACAATTACTTTGATGGAGGAAAGACTTTGTAAAATTATTCTATGCTAAGAATACAGGCCAGACCAATTGACTTCAAGACCAAAGAACAAAGCCTAGACTTTAAAAATCATATCACAAATTATTTATTTACGCTCAGTCTTGAATGATTTGTGTAGCATAGTTCATGTTAGGCATAAGTGATATAAAACTATACTAGGTACCAAGTTTGATGTGAAGTGCTGAGGTTTCAGTTGGGAAGTAAACTAAATAGTATCTGCCATCATGAAGCTTAGATTCTAGCAATCAATCATAACTAGTCTAAAAATGAACTTTGGTGATAATGATCCATAAAGTATTGCCCTGCAAAATAGCTTAGTCAGAAATAAACAACAGTCACTTTATTTACCACTGTATACTGCAAGAAAATCCAAAGAAGTAAGTTCAACTAAAAGCTGTATTTAGAATAATTGTTCCTTTAATTTAATAGTAATAATAGCTGATATTTAGTGATTGCCTACCATTTGCCACACAGTGCTCTAAGACATTGACAGGTGCTAACTTATTTAATTCTCACTGTAATCCTGGGAGACATTACTATGATTATCTTCACTTAGCACATGAGGAAACTGAGACTTATGGAAGTTAATAAGTTGTCCAAAGTCTTTCAATTTAAAAGCAACAGATCTGTTGAAATCCAAGTAGCCTAGCTACAGGGTCAGTGCCTTTTGCCACTCTGCAGCTTACCAATTGTCTGGGATTTGGGACAGAGTCACATAGAAGACCATATGAAAGTTATTTTCCAGTTCCAACAAGAACTATTTTAAAATACTTTAATTTTAGGAGAAGCCAAATTGAAGTGCCCGTCTGTGTGTAAATGAAGGATCAAAAGAAAACCTCAGTAAATTTATTATTGAGGTGTGTGTACAGTTGATTACAAATAGCATTGTCAATTTATATTATTTCTCAGGCTAAAAATCTCTTACAATGTTACAATGATCCAATCATTAATTATATATCTGAGTACATATTTCTAATTCATTCCATGCACCTATTGTTGAGTGTACTATATTCCAGAGCCTGGAGATAGAAGGAGCTTAGAGGCTAGAGGAGGGTGAAAAGAAAGTGCATTTCAGTAAGTACTGTGGAGAGCCCTGTAGCTGTTCTGTTGAAGGATAACTGCATGATTATTATAGCTTTGTAATACATTTATCAATTTTAGAACTGTTTTAACTTTATAGAATAATTCTAAATACTGTATAGAAACCTCCTGTATGTTCCTTCCCAGTTTACCCTATTTATATTATACATTAGTACAGTACATTTGCCACATTTAATGAACCAATACTAATAATATTATTATTGCCTAAATGGTATAGTTTACTCAGAATTCCTCAGTTTCCCTAATTGTTTTCTGTTCCAAAATTCCATCTAGATTAGCAATTATATTTAAAAATGATGTTTCCTTAGACTCCTTTTAGCTTTGAGAGACTCCCAGACTTGCACTGTTTTTGATGACCTTGACGGTTTTAAGGATCACTGATCAAGAATTTTGTAGACTATCTCTCAATTAAGATTTGTCTAGTGTTTTTCTTATGATAAGACGGGAGTGACTGGTTTGGGGGCGGAATATAACAGAGGTGAAATGCCACTTTCCTAGCATCACATACACTCAACATGACTTAACCACCTGTTGATGTTAAACTTGATCACCTGGGTGAGGTAGAATTTATCGGGTGTTCCATTGTAAAGCTATTCTGTTTCCCCTTTTCCAAATTGTACCCTTTAGAAAGAAGTCACTATGAACAGCTCACATTTAAGGAGTGAGGAGTTAGGCTCAATTTTGTTGTGAGTGGAGTATTTGCATAAATTATTTAGAATTCTTCTTCAAAGGAGATTTGTCCCTCCTTCTCCCACCCTTGGTTTTTTTATTTATTCAGTCACTTATTTATATATAAGTATGATCATGTGGAGAGCCCTGGTGGCTCAGATGGTAAAGAACCTGCCTGCAGAGAACTGGGTTTGATCCCTGGGTTGGGAAGATTCCCTCAAGAAGGGAATGGCAACCCACTCCAGTATTTTTGCCTGGAGAATCCCATGGACAGAGGAGCCTGGCGGGCTATGGTCTATGGCATCACAAAGAGTAGGATGTGACGGAGTGACTAATCACACACATGGTCTTATGCATATTTATTTCACACTTTAGGGTTTACTCCAATATTTTAAGATTTTAAAAAATCTTTTACCCAATATTTATTTTGTTGTTCATGTTCTTCCAGCTATGGTCATTTTGAACTTCTTCAGTTGGCTGCTGCATCCCTTTAACATACTCCAATTCTTTTTAAGCAATTTGTTTCTCTGTGGCACTACAAGGCAGCATACTTTCTTAGGGGGCCTGGAAGGTTTTCAGGATGAAATGAAAATGTCCCCGAACTTTGAACAATTAGTGGGATTTTATGAGATTTCAGAAAGGTCCTCCATGCAAAGGGGGAAGCATATTCAAAGACAGAGATGTGAAAGAACATGATATCCTTAGAAAAGCAATGACGCTGTTTATGTAGCTGCTTGGGAGTCTGATTGTAGTCAGGTGAATGATTGGAAAGATAATTTGAAACTGACTTTCGTTAAGATTCTTCCAGTTTAGACTTTCTCTTTGTATCTCTAAGAATATAAAAGAAGACCATAGAGTCAATTAAGAGAAATTATTAGAAAGTAATATACAAATTTAAAGTTAGCCAATGAGCAGCATTAAAAAAGAGAAAACCATATCTTCACAGTGAAATTTATCTTCTTACAACTGAAGCCAGTGCTGTCACATTCTTATAACATGTCTAAAGCACAAGAAAAATAATTGAGAGGCTGGGGCTTTGTAACTGCTAAAACATTATAGAAGAAAACATTCTCAAGATGGTAGCTTTGTGGTTCCTACTCTTCAGAATGTTTATTAGAGATGGTGATTGTCTCATACTTTCTTGATACATATTTATAAGAAACATACTTGATAAGACCTATTAAATCATTTGTATAGTTGTTCATTTAATGGGTTTTGTATTAACCTGCTCTAGCTGTTGTAACAGAATACCATAGACTAGGTGACTAAATCACCAAGCCTAATTTATTTCTCAAGGTTCTGGAGACCAGAATTCAAGTTCAAGGTGCCAGCTTATCAAGAGGGTCTTCTTCCTTGTTTACAGACAGGTGTCTTTTCATTGATTTCTTCCCAAAGGGCCCCTCTCCAAGGCTTAAATAGGGGCTTGGGCGACATAATTCAGTCTTTGTTGTTGTTTAGTCACTAAGTCATATCCGACTCTTTTGCAAACCCAAGGACTATATAGCCCACCAGGCTTCTCTGTCCATGGAATTTCCCAGGCAGGAATACTGAATTGGGTTGCCATGACCTCCTCCAGGGGAATCTTCATGACCCAAGGATCAAACCTGCATCTCCTACATTGAATGGGTGGATTTGTTACCACTGAGTCATCTTATCCCTGAAGTTACATTCTAACAGGAGAGTAGCAGCTGTCCAAATAGAGATTGCAAGTATGTTAAATGCCATCTGTTTTACCCAAGTCTTTCTAAAAAAAAATGTCAAAATTTCAAACCAAGATCTTTTATAGTAGAGGTGAAAACTGATTTATTTAGAAACATATTTAATATGGGTGCACATTCTTTTTAATTACAACAGATGTTATTAATAAACTTAGCAAGTGTGGATGTTTTAATATCTCATGAGAGTGCGTAACAGTCCCATCTATCCATGAAGAGATCAGAGACTGGAAGCGTCATAGTTTTCTTTGAATTCACTGTGAGCACATTATCATCCCTAAAGCACGCAGCCTAATGATATCTGCCTGTTATTTATATCCTCTTTAAGGAACATCATATCTGAAAATATACTTTATGGATTATACTTTTATAGAAAATTTCTAATTGGAAAAGACAACTCCACCCCACTGTAGTGATTTCCCATAACTCATGTGCTTCTTATGCTGTGTAATTTACAATTGCTCTCCTTCTTCAATAGGATTAAAGTCATATGTCATGGGCGATTAGATAGCCCCTTTGTACCCTTAGGTTCAACAAAATAAATGGGAACAATTTTCCTTTCAATAGACAATGGTGGATAAACAAGCAGATACACAAAGTCAGCCATAATCAGTCTGCATGGCTGTGGCAGAGTCTGAAACATATACAAAGTAATAAACCTGATTAAGAACACTGCTTATTTCTTATTTTCCTCTGGGTTATAACACTATGCCCTTGGAATTGTCAAAGAAAATAGAGACTTTATAGATTGTCTACAAAGATTATGATAAAAGTAGCAAACTCGGTCTTCCCATTTAAGATTCAAATTTACTTTTAAAGGTTTTCCATTTCTCTCCTCATGGATGATACAGTTTTTTTTTTTTTTTTGAGGAAATTTTATCTGTTTGACATAATCCCTTTTCCTATTCAGTCCTATACATTATAAAAGCAAATGTTTTTCAATTAAAGATTACAGTTAATACAGTGAGCTTTGAATAGGTCAAAACCTCAGTTTGTATTTCAATCATAGTGGCTTTTACAGAGTTTTCTTTCTTTCTTATTAACAATATTATGTTTGCTCTTAAGTGTAGTAAAGACAGAATTAGAGATGAAAACAATACAGCATTTCTAAAAAATGTCAAAATTTCAAACCAAGATCTTTTATAGTAGAGGTGAAAACTGATTTATTTAGAAACATATTTAATATGGGTGCACATTCTTTTTAATTACAACAGATGTTATTAATAAACTTAGCAAGTGTGGATGTTTTAATATCTCATGAGAGTGCGTAACAGTCCCATCTATCCATGAAGAGATCAGAGACTGGAAGCGTCATAGTTTTCTTTGAATTCACTGTGAGCACATTATCATCCCTAAAGCACGCAGCCTAATGATATCTGCCTGTTATTTATATCCTCTTTAAGGAACATCATATCTGAAAATATACTTTATGGATTATACTTTTATAGAAAATTTCTAATTGGATAAGACAACTCCACCCCACTGTAGTGATTTCCCATAACTCATGTGCTTCTTATGCTGTGTAATTTACAATTGCTCTCCTTCTTCAATAGGATTAAAGTCATATGTCATGGGCGATTAGATAGCCCCTTTGTACCCTTAGGTTCAACAAAATAAATGGGAACAATTTTCCTTTCAATAGACAATGGTGGATAAACAAGCAGATACACAAAGTCAGCCATAATCAGTCTGCATGGCTGTGGCAGAGTCTGAAACATATACAAAGTAATAAACCTGATTAAGAACACTGCTTATTTCTTATTTTCCTCTGGGTTATAACACTATGCCCTTGGAATTGTCAAAGAAAATAGAGACTTTATAGATTGTCTACAAAGATTATGATAAAAGTAGCAAACTCGGTCTTCCCATTTAAGATTCAAATTTACTTTTAAAGGTTTTCCATTTCTCTCCTCATGGATGATACAGTTTTGTTTTTTTTTTTTTTGAGGAAATTTTATCTGTTTGACATAATCCCTTTTCCTATTCAGTCCTATACATTATAAAAGCAAATGTTTTTCAATTAAAGATTACAGTTAATACAGTGAGCTTTGAATAGGTCAAAACCTCAGTTTGTATTTCAATCATAGTGGCTTTTACAGAGTTTTCTTTCTTTCTTATTAACAATATTATGTTTGCTCTTAAGTGTAGTAAAGACAGAATTAGAGATGAAAACAATACAGCATAGTTTAACTTCCTTATTTTCTCAAACCAAAATCTTTGAGAACAGCAAGGACTTCTGGCTAAGTTTCTTTTTTTTTTTTTTGGTGACATATCCAGAAAGAAGTTTACCTTGCCAGTATGTTATTTGAGATGGCATTGCTTCCTTGGAACAGTACCCCAGAGGAAGGCTGTATCCCTTTTCTAGTAATATACAACCCACACAGCAGGAAGAAGGCAGTTCATATACTTTGAAATAGATTTTTAAACTTTGAAAACATATGAATCTATGTGGATTGATGGTGCATTTGTGTGTGCATTATCTTTGCCTGTGTACTCAAATGGGGCATCTGTCTTTAATCTGACAGTATATCTCATGAACATACAAATTGAGCAAGTTTCAGATCCGAGGTAATCAAGTTCTCTGTGACAACCTCAGCAATCTTTCTGTTTCAGGGTGGGTGACATATCTGTCCTCCTGGATAAAGCCAAGACTAATAGATGAGAATGTTAACATCTTTCATTCTTTATATCTACCTAGAGATAATTCAGAGGACAAAGAAGGTAGTGTGTGCCACATTAGGGCTTGTTTTGTTCCTTCTTTAGACAGTTAAGTGGAGACAGGTGACTATGAAATATGACAAAGCTAATATTTATTTTCAGCAGTAATGTTTTTACTTGAAATCCTTCCTTTGGTGAGCGAATTTCTTACCAGCTTATTGATAGAACTTATTTATATTTAAATGGAAGTTTGTAGTTCACTGTGTGATTATGTGCCACGTGAAGACTTCTGAGAACATCTTTTCTAAGAAAGTCTAGCTGGTCAAGCAACTATTCCCTTTGAAAAAGAGTCAGATGGGAAACTCAGATATTCAAAAGTAACGTGGCAACTTCCATTACCATATGTAAAAGAGATAACCAATGTGAATATGTTGTAAGACCAAGGGAACTTACACAGAGAGTATGCAACAACCTAGAGAGTGGGATGGGAGGAGATGGGAGGGTAGTTCAGGTGGGAGGGACCATGTGTATACCCATGACTGATTCGGGTTTATGTATAGCAGTAAACAACAAAACTCTGTAAAAGTAAAATAAAAATAAATTAATAAAAAATCTAAAGCTACTGTAGGCCTAGAATTCCTTTTACTACTGGAATTGATGTGTTGAAAGACAAGAGGATTTGGGGAGGATACACAAAGGGTTTTTGTTTTGCTTATTAAGAAAGAATGTGGGCTTCCCCTGGTGGTCCAGTGGATAAGGACACCGCCTTGCAGTGCAGGGGGCGCCGGTTCGATCCCTGGCCTGCGAAGATCCCACGTGCCATGGAGCGGCTGGACTGATGTGTCCAATCACCGAGCTGGAGCTCTGGAGCGCATGCGCCCAGAGCTGGCGCTCTGCTACAATAGACGCCACCACGATGGGAGGCCCGCAGGAGCCAAAGAACAAAGACGGATGAAAATAGAGAAATGAAAGACCAATAGAAGTGGCCCGCCCGCTCCCCTCCCTCCCAACCAGACCCCCGCCCAAAATAAATAAATAAATAAATCTTAAAAAAAAAAAAAAAGAAAGAAAGAATGTAAAGGAAGCTGCATGAAGATCATACCCATGGTGGTATTGAAAATTCATTAATTTCTTTCGTTTTTCTACTTTTTCTGGATTATTTTCTTTCCCTTTTGTCTCCTAATTCTATGGTGTCATTTAGGACCAGAGATAGAAATATTAGATACTGATAGAAATAGTAGTATTTCTTCATTCTGCATAAGATGAGTGAATGCAGTTATCCTTTTGCTTCATGACTTCCATAATTTATAATAATAATGACCTTTGGAATTATTTACAGGGCATGAAAATAGGGCTATATTTAAATGGAAGTTTGTAGTTCACTGTGTGATTATGTGCCACGTGAAGACTTCTGAGAACATCTTTTCTAAGAAAGTCTAGCTGGTCAAGCAACTATTCCCTTTGAAAAAGAGTCAGATGGGAAACTCAGATATTCAAAAGTAACGTGGCAACTTCCATTACCATATGTAAAAGAGATAACCAATGTGAATATGTTGTAAGACCAAGGGAACTTACACAGAGAGTATGCAACAACCTAGAGAGTGGGATGGGAGGAGATGGGAGGGTAGTTCAGGTGGGAGGGACCATGTGTATACCCATGACTGATTCGGGTTTATGTATAGCAGTAAACAACAAAACTCTGTAAAAGTAAAATAAAAATAAATTAATAAAAAATCTAAAGCTACTGTAGGCCTAGAATTCCTTTTACTACTGGAATTGATGTGTTGAAAGACAAGAGGATTTGGGGAGGATACACAAAGGGTTTTTGTTTTGCTTATTAAGAAAGAATGTGGGCTTCCCCTGGTGGTCCAGTGGATAAGGACACCGCCTTGCAGTGCAGGGGGCGCCGGTTCGATCCCTGGCCTGCGAAGATCCCACGTGCCATGGAGCGGCTGGACTGATGTGTCCAATCACCGAGCTGGAGCTCTGGAGCGCATGCGCCCAGAGCTGGCGCTCTGCTACAATAGACGCCACCACGATGGGAGGCCCGCAGGAGCCAAAGAACAAAGACGGATGAAAATAGAGAAATGAAAGACCAATAGAAGTGGCCCGCCCGCTCCCCTCCCTCCCCAACCTGACCCCCGCCCAAAATAAATAAATAAATAAATCTTAAAAAAAAAAAAAAAGAAAGAAAGAATGTAAAGGAAGCTGCATGAAGATCATACCCATGGTGGTATTGAAAATTCATTAATTTCTTTCGTTTTTCTACTTTTTCTGGATTATTTTCTTTCCCTTTTGTCTCCTAATTCTATGGTGTCATTTAGGACCAGAGATAGAAATATTAGATACTGATAGAAATAGTAGTATTTCTTCATTCTGCATAAGATGAGTGAATGCAGTTATCCTTTTGCTTCATGACTTCCATAATTTATAATAATAATGACCTTTGGAATTATTTACAGGGCATGAAAATAGGGCTGTATTAAGAGTAACAAATATCTTATTTTTGGCTTTCACACCAAAGGTTGATAAAGAGCCTTTCATCACAGGGAATTGTTTCTTCATTATTGGAGAGCTTGTTATGAAGACTATTGAAGACTTTTGAGCATCATTAACATGTTATAGTAGAGATAAGCAGAGTTCAGTAGTTGAGACCAGTTAGGTTTACGTTTAAGACCCAATATTTGCCTGTAGTGTAGATATTAAAGAAACATAATGTATATATATAATGAAGGTAGCATTAACGTCGACTTTTAAATTTAGGGTGCCCTAGAAAACATGTTTGATTTTTTTGACAGGGCACATGAGCTACTTTTTAAATGATGCAGAAAATAAAAGAGGGACAGATAGGGTGTAGCAGAAAAATATGTTAGGCTCTTTGAGGTTGCAAGGAAGAGACAAACCCAGTTACTTTCAGTCTTGGAGATTTGTAAGAAAAATATGCTAAAGTGACTTCTTATTAAAGACCCCTCCATCAAATCGTCTAGTTTCAGATGTATACCACCATTTATAAAAATTGGAAAATTTACTCAGTGTTCCTTCACTTGGCTGAAATAACCTATTTTCTTTTTGTAATTCTTAACACCATTGCTCAAATGGAGAATTTGACTGAGTTGATAGACTGCTATCTCACATGGAGTAACTTCTGGAGCGTTGGCTTCCTTCATGCAGCCCATATACTTTTGGTTTCGAATAAAGAGCTGATGCCAAATTTTAGGGGAGCAGAGATGGTTTTAGTGAGATGTTGTGTCAAAACTTAAGTCATTGCAGCCAATGCACGAGAGAGAACACTGAGACTCATGATCAGTGATTAGCAAGTATATACAGTTGCACAAGAATTGTATTGACTATTGGATTTTTAAATTTTTAATTCAAGGGTAATTGCTTTACAATATTGTGTTTCTGCTGTACAAAACCTTGAATCAACTATAAGTATATAGAGCCTTCCTCCCACCCCCGCTCCCAGTACCACCCCTGACAATAGTATTTTTTTTCTTTTTTTTTTTGTTTTTGACAATAGTATTTTGATGTTGATGAGGTCTATCTCTTTTGTTTCCCTCATGAAACTGTCTGTCCTTAGAGTAGAGGCTAATGTGCATTTCCTCTTAGGGCACAATTTGGGAAACTGTTGTAATTTAACTGGTAATACCTCATTTTGTTGCTTTTAAAGTAACACTCAAACTGCTTTTCCTAATCCTTAATTGGCTAATGTATTTCAAAACCAAATTATATAATCCTGAGGAAGCATAGTCCTGGGAATCTAAGTAATATCAGAGTGGATTGCGTCATTCTTCTCATTCTACATAATTTAGGTTTTCTTCATCTTACCCAAGTATACCTCTGGCATTTGTTATTCTGCAGATAATTGAAATGTAGTATTCATAGATGGTTTCTAAGCAAGATTTTGGAAACTTTGAAGGAGGAAGGAGACATGGCAGTCTTGCTTTAAGGCCTATGTTGTTTGGTCATTGCAGGAATTAATACTTTGAAGGTTAAGGCGTATATTGTTTAGCAGAGTTGATTTTGATGACTTTCTCTGGAAGGGTATTCGTTTTTTAAAATTTTGGCCTCTTATTGTTTTGTTTTTTCTTCTTTAATGTTTGGGTATTTTTTTTTTTTTTTGGCCACTTCTATTGATCCTTTATTTATTTATCTTTGTTCTTTGGCCCATCGCAGTGGCCTCTTTCCTCACAGAGTGCAGGCTCTGGGCGCATGCACTCCAGAGCTCCAGCACAGTAGTTGGACACATCGGTCCAGCCGCTTCGCGGCACGTGGGATCTTCCCAGGTCAGGGATTGAACCGGTGCCCCTTGCACTGCAAGGCGGTGTCCTTACCCACTGGACCACCAGGGAAGGCCTTATTGGTTTTTTTTTTTTAAAAAACCTTTATTTTGCTTTTAACTTTTACAGAGTTTTGTTGTTTACAGATATGTATGTTCTCAGATTAATCATATGTATATCCCCCCCTTCCCACCCCACCCAACCATCGCACAGCACCCCTGAAGGATTCCCTTTTCTCACAGAGCAATGACTAGAGCTATTTTCTTCGCTTATGATAGTACAGGCTTTCATGCTACTTCCTTTACGCCTCCCACTTTCTGTTCCTTCCCCACAGTGTCCATATGTCCACTGTCCATGTCTGTCTTTCCGTCACTTCACTGCATGTGCCATCATTACCATCCTACTAGATTCCATATATATGTGTTAATATACTGTATTTGTCCTTCTCTTTCTGACTGACTTCACTTTTGATGATACGTTCTAGATCCAGCCACCTCATTAGGGCTGATTCTTCTGCATTTCTCTTTACAGCTGTGTAGTATTCCATTGTATATATGTACCAGGGCTTCTGTATCCATTCGTTCGTCGATGGGCATCTAGGTTGCTTCCATGTTCTAACTATTGTATAGAGAGCTGCAATGAACATTGGGGTACAGGTGCTTCTTTCAGATTTGATTTCATCAGGATATAAGCCTAAGAGTGGGATTGCTGGGTCGTACGGTGCTTCTATTTTTAGTTTTTTAAGAAATCTCCAGACTGTCTTCCATAGAGGCTGTATCAATCTACATTCCCACCAGCAATGCAGGAGTGTTCCCTTTTCTCCGCACCCTCTCCAGCATTTAGTGTCTGCAGATTTTTTGAAGATGGCCATTCTGACGGGTGTGAGGTGATATCTCATTGTAGTTTTGATTTGCATTTCTCTAATTATTAGTGAAGTTGAGCATCGTTTCATGTGTTTTTGGGCCATCTGTATGTCGTCATTGGAGAGGTGTCTGTTTAGGTCCTTTTCCCGTTTTTTGATTGGGTTGTTCGTTTTTCCAGTGCTGAGTTGTCTGAGTTGCTTTTGTTATCTTTGGGCGCAGCACCCAGAGCTCCAGCACAGTAGTTGGACACATCGGTCCAGCCGCTCCGCGGCACGTGGGATCTTCCCAGGTCAGGATTGAACCGGTGCCTTGCACTGCAAGGCGGTGTCCTTACCCACTGGACCACCAGGAAGGCCTTATTGGTTTTTTTAAAAACCTTTATTTTGCTTTTAACTTTTACAGAGTTTTGTTGTTTACAGATATGTATGTTCTCAGATTAATCATATGTATATCCCCCCCTTCCCACCCCACCCAACCATCGCACAGCACCCCTGAAGGATTCCCTTTTCTCACAGAGCAATGACTAGAGCTATTTTCTTCGCTTATGATAGTACAGGCTTTCATGCTACTTCCTTTACGCCTCCCACTTTCTGTTCCTTCCCCACAGTGTCCATATGTCCACTGTCCATGTCTGTCTTTCCGTCACTTCACTGCATGTGCCATCATTACCATCCTACTAGATTCCATATATATGTGTTAATATACTGTATTTGTCCTTCTCTTTCTGACTGACTTCACTTTTGATGATACGTTCTAGATCCAGCCACCTCATTAGGGCTGATTCTTCTGCATTTCTCTTTACAGCTGTGTAGTATTCCATTGTATATATGTACCAGGGCTTCTGTATCCATTCGTTCGTCGATGGGCATCTAGGTTGCTTCCATGTTCTAACTATTGTATAGAGAGCTGCAATGAACATTGGGGTACAGGTGCTTCTTTCAGATTTGATTTCATCAGGATATAAGCCTAAGAGTGGGATTGCTGGGTCGTACGGTGCTTCTATTTTTAGTTTTTTAAGAAATCTCCAGACTGTCTTCCATAGAGGCTGTATCAATCTACATTCCCACCAGCAATGCAGGAGTGTTCCCTTTTCTCCGCACCCTCTCCAGCATTTAGTGTCTGCAGATTTTTTGAAGATGGCCATTCTGACGGGTGTGAGGTGATATCTCATTGTAGTTTTGATTTGCATTTCTCTAATTATTAGTGAAGTTGAGCATCGTTTCATGTGTTTTTGGGCCATCTGTATGTCGTCATTGGAGAGGTGTCTGTTTAGGTCCTTTTCCCGTTTTTTGATTGGGTTGTTCGTTTTTCCAGTGCTGAGTTGTCTGAGTTGCTTGTAGATTTTGGAGATTAATTCTTTGTCTGTTGTTTCATTTGCTATGATTTTCTCCCACTCTGTGGGCTGTCTGTTCAGCTTTTTTGTGATTTCTTTTGTGGTACAAAAGCTTTTAAGTTTCATTAGGTCCCACATGTTCATTTGTCTTTTTAGTTCCGCTATTCTAGTAGGTGGGTCAGAGAAGATCTTGCTTTGATTGATGTCCTTGAGGGTTTTGCCTATATTCTCCTCTAAGAGTTTGATGGTTTCTGGCCTTACATTTAGGTCTTTAATCCATTTTGAGTTGCTGTTTGTGCATAGTGTCAGGGAATGTTCCAACTTCATTTTTTTGCATGTAGCTGTCCAATTTTCCCAGCACCGTTTGTTGAAGAGGCTGTCTTTGTCCCATTATATATGTTTGCCTCCTTTGTCAAAAATAAGGTACCCATAGGTGCATGGGTTTATCTCTGGGTTCTCGATCTTGTTCCATTGGTCGATTATTTCTGTTTTTGTGCCAGTATCATACTATCTTGAGGACTGTTGCTTTGTAGTAGAGTCTGAAGTTGGGGGGGCTGATCCCTCCAGCTCCATTCTTCTTCCTCAAGATTGCTTTGGCTATTTGAGGTCTTTTGTGTTTCCATATGAACTGTGTTATTCTTTGGTTTAGTTCTGTGAAGAATGTCATTGGAAGTTTGATAGGGATCGCATTGAATCTGTAGATGATATTTGGTAGTATGGTCATTTTCATAATAATGATTCTTCTGACCCAGAAATATGGAATATCCCTCCATCTGTTTAAGTCTTCTTTAATGTCTCTCATGAGTGTCTTGTAATTTTCTGTGTACAGTTCTTTTGTTTCTTTGGGTAGGTTTATTCCTAGATATTTGATTCTTTTCGTTGCAATGGTGGAGGGGATCGCCTCTTTGATTTCATTTTCTGATTTTTCATTGTTTGTGTATAGGAATGCCAGTGATTTCTGTGTGTTGATTTTGTATCCTGTGACTTTGCTGAATTCGCTGATTAACTCTAGTAGTTTTGTAATAGTGTCTTTGGGATTTTCTATGTATAATATCATGTCATCTGCAAATAAAAGAGTTTGATTTTTTCCTTTCCAATCTGGATTCCTTTGATTTCTTTCTCTTCTCTTATTGCTGTTGCTAGCACTTCCAGGACTATGTTGAATAGTAGTGGTGAAAGTCGACACCCTTGTCTTGTTGCTGATCTTAGAAGAAATGCTTTGAGTTTTTCACCATTGAGGATAATGTTCGCTGTGGGCTTCTCATATATGGCTTTTATTATGTTGAGATTGGTTCCTTCTATGCCCATTTTTTGAAGAGTTTTTTTTTTTTTAAAGCACAATTTTATTTTATTTTTCCAATTTCAAACAGCGCTGTAAAAAGCATTCTTGTACATTTATCTTTATGAGGCCATCATTCTGCAGTTAAGATTTTGAAGTTTTTATCATAAATGGATGTTGTACTTTGTCAAAGGCTTTTTCTGCAAAACATGTGATTTTGTCTCTCAATTTGTTGATATGGTGTATCACATTGATTGATTTGCAGATATAGAAGATTCTTTGTCCCATTGTTTGCTATTTGAGGTCTTTTGTGTTTCCAGTTTTTTGAACTGTTGCTTTGTAGTAGAGTCTGAAGTTGGGGGGGCTGATCCCTCCAGCTCCATTCTTCTTCCTCAAGATTGCTTTGGCTATTTGAGGTCTTTTGTGTTTCCATATGAACTGTGTTATTCTTTGGTTTAGTTCTGTGAAGAATGTCATTGGAAGTTTGATAGGGATCGCATTGAATCTGTAGATGATATTTGGTAGTATGGTCATTTTCATAATAATGATTCTTCTGACCCAGAAATATGGAATATCCCTCCATCTGTTTAAGTCTTCTTTAATGTCTCTCATGACTGTCTTGTAATTTTCTGTGTACAGTTCTTTTGTTTCTTTGGGTAGGTTTATTCCTAGATATTTGATTCTTTTCGTTGCAATGGTGGAGGGGATCGCCTCTTTGATTTCATTTTCTGATTTTTCATTGTTTGTGTATAGGAATGCCAGTGATTTCTGTGTGTTGATTTTGTATCCTGTGACTTTGCTGAATTCGCTGATTAACTCTAGTAGTTTTGTAATAGTGTCTTTGGGATTTTCTATGTATAATATCATGTCATCTGCAAATAGAGAGAGTTTGATTTTTTCCTTTCCAATGTGGATTCCTTTGATTTCTTTCTCTTCTCTTATTGCTGTTGCTAGCACTTCCAGGACTATGTTGAATAGTAGTGGTGAAAGTCGACACCCTTGTCTTGTTGCTGATCTTAGAAGAAATGCTTTGAGTTTTTCACCATTGAGGATAATGTTCGCTGTGGGCTTCTCATATATGGCTTTTATTATGTTGAGATTGGTTCCTTCTATGCCCATTTTTTGAAGAGTTTTTTTTTTTTTAAAGCACAATTTTATTTTATTTTTCCAATTTCAAACAGCGCTGTAAAAAGCATTCTTGTACATTTATCTTTATGAGGCCATCATTCTGCAGTTAAGATTTTGAAGTTTTTATCATAAATGGATGTTGTACTTTGTCAAAGGCTTTTTCTGCATCTATTGAGATGATCATGTGATTTTTGTCTCTCAATTTGTTGATATGGTGTATCACATTGATTGATTTGCAGATATAGAAGAATCCTTGCATGCCTGGGATGAACCCGACTTGATCGTGACGTATGAACTTTTTGATGTGTTGTTTGCTAGGATTTTGTTGAGGATTTTGGCTTCTAGATTCATCAGTGAAATTGGCCTATAATTTTCTTTTTTTGTGTTGTCTTTGCCTGGCTTTGGTATCAGGGTGATGGAGGCCTCATAGAATGTGTTTGGAAGTGTTCCTTCCTGTGCAATTTTTTGGAAGAGTTTTAGAAGGACAGGCATTAGCTCTTCTTTAAATGTGTGGTAGAATTCACTTGTGAAGCCTTCTGGCCCTGGGCTTTTATTTTTGGGTAGATTTTTGATCACAAGGTCGATTTCTGAGCTTGTGATTGGCTTGTTCATAGTTTCTATTTCTTCCTGGTTGAGTCTTGGGAGATTAATCTTCTCTAAGAAACTGTCCATTTCTTCCAGGTTGTCCAGTTTGTTGCCAGATAGCTGTTCATAATAGTCTCTTAGAACCCTTTGGATTTCTGCATTATCTGTTGTAATCTCTCCTTTTTCATTTTTGATTTTGGTGATCTGGTTCTTCTCTCTCTTTTTCTTGATGAGTCTGGCCAGTGGTGTGTCGATTTTATTTACCTTTTCGAAGAATCAGCTTTTTGTTTTATTTATCTGTACTATTGTTTCTTTCATTTCTTTTTCATTTATTTCTGCTCTGATCTTTATGATTTCCCTTCTTCTGCTGGTTTTAGGGTGTTTTTATTCTTCTTTCTCCAGTTGTTTTAAGCATAAGGTTAGGTCGTCTGAGATTTTCCTAGTTTCTTGAGGTGGGATTGAATTGCGGTAATCTTCTCTCTTAGAACTGCTTTTGCAGTATCCCATAGGTTTTGCACTGTCATGTGTTTATTGTCGTTTTCTTCTAAGGATTGTTTAATTTCTCCTTTGATTTCCTCAATGATCAGTTGGTTTTTTATGTATGTGTTGTTTAATCTCCATGTGTTTGTGTTTTTAACGGTTTTTTTCCTGTGGTGGATCTCTAGTCTCATTGCATTGTGGTCCGAGAAGATGGTTGATATAATTTCAGTTTTCTTGAATTGGCTGAGGTTAGATTTGTGGCCAAAGATGTGGTCTATCCTGGAGAATGTTCCGTGAGCACTTGAGAAGAAAGTGTATTCTTCTGCTTTTGGATGGAAAGTCCTAAAGATACCAATGAGGTCCATTTCTTCTAGTGTGGCATTGAAGGCTTGTGCTTCTTTATTAATTTTCTGTTTGGATGATCTGTCCATTGGTGTGAGAGGAGTGTTAAAGTCTCCTACTATGATTGTGTTAGTGTCGATGTCTTCTTTTATGTCTGAGAGTGTTTGTCTTATGTATTGGGGTGTTCCTGCATTGGGTGCATAGATATTTATGATTGTTATGTCTTCTTGGATCGATCCCTTGATCATTATGTAGTGTCCTGCCTTGCCTCTTCTACTCTTCTTTATTTTGAAGTCTATTTTGTCTGATATGAGGATTGCTGCTCCAGCTTTCTTTTGATTTCCATTTGCATGGAATATCTTTTTCCAGCCTCTCACTTTCAGTCTATGAGTGTCTCTAGGTCTGGAGTGAGTTTCCTGGAGGCAGCATGTGTATGGGTCATATTTTTGATTCCATTCAGCCACTCTGTGTCTTTTGGTTGGGGCATTTAGTCCATTTACATTCAAAGTAATTATTGATACAAATGATCCTATTGTCAACTTCTTAGATGTTATGGTGTGTTTGTTTTGTGTATCTTCTCCCTTTATACTTGTTGTCCATATAAGTCCCTTTAACACTTGTTGTAAGGCTGGTTTGGTGTGACTAAATTCTTTTAATTTTTGCTTATCTGTAAAGCTTTTGATTTCTCCATCAATTTTGAAGGAGATCCTTGCAGGGTAGAGGATTCTTGGTTGCATATTATTGTCTTTTAGCTGTTTAAATGTGTCCTGCCATTCCCTTCTCGCCTGTAGAGTTTCTGTTGAAAGATCAGCTGTTAAACGGATGGGCTTTCCCTTGTATGTCACTGATGCTTTTCCCTTGCTGCTTTGAGAATTCTGTTCTTGTGTTTAATTTGTGTTAGCTTCATTAGTATGTGTCTTGGTGTGTTTCTTCTCGGATTGATTCTGTTTGGTACTCTTTGTGCTTCTTGGACTTGATTGACTATTTCTTTTCCCATGTTGGGGAAATTTTCAACTATAATCTCTTCAAAAATTTTCTCATAGCCTTTCTTTTTTTCTTCTTCTTCTGGAATCCCTATAATTTGGATATTGGTGCGTTTGATATTACCCCAGAGGTCTCTGAGGCTATCCTCTGCTCTTTTCATTCTTTGAGCTAGAGTCTGTTTTTCAGCAGTTGCTTCCACCATTCTATCTTCCAGCTCACTTATCCGGTCTTCTGTCTCAGATACTCTGCTCTTGATTCCTTCTACAGTGTTTTTCAGTTCAACAATTGAGTTGTTTGTCTCTGTTACCTTTTTTGAAAGTTCCTGTATTTCTTTATTCAGTGTTTTAGTTGTGTCTTGCAATTTCTCTAACATTCTGTTTTCAGTGTCTTTGGGTCATCTTTACTATCATTCTTGTGAAATCACTTTCAGAGTGTTTGTCCAAATTCTCTTCATTGATTTGATCTTGTGTGTTTGTAGATTCTTCCTTCCCTTCTGTGGTATTTCTCTGCTGTTTCATTGTTATTATTAATTTTTTAACTGACTCTGTTTGGGATTTCCTTTTCCCAGACTTTGAGTTATGTCTGTTGGTGTTTGTTGTTTGGAGGGGGCTTCTTATTCTGGGTGATGCTGGTGGTTGGGTGATGTCAGGACTTGCATACAAGTGATTACCTTTGTTGACATTCTCACTTGTATAGTGCTCTCTAGTGTTAGGTGTTCTCTAGTATTGTAGAGTTTTGGAGTTAGTGCTCCCTAAAGCCCTGGGGCTTGTTGCCTGACCAGGGAATGAAGATTTGATGGCTGGTTTGTTATGGCATTAAATGATATTAAAACATATATACGCGAATGAGAAACAGAAGGTATACCTTTGACAAATGCCAATTAAAATATTGTGTAAATACTATCCAGTGTATTGACTTATACACATAAACATATACAGCTGTAACATAACCCAAGCATTCCAACTAAAAATACAGTACAATACATTAGCAGGGCAAATAGAGAAAACCAAGAAAGATCTCCACCAGTTAATAACCAAACTAAGTAGAGCACCAATTGGAGAATAATGCTAAGTTGCGGATAAGGCAATGAGGACAGAACAGACTAAGAAATTTCTTGGGCTAAGGGAAAAAGAGAAAGGGAGAATAGAAGAGAAATAAAGAAGAATACTGCAAAGTTAAATATAGGGAGATAAAGATTTGTATGTATTAGAGTTTAGTGCTATAGGAAAGGAGCTTCAGAGAAAGCAAAGAATTATAGAGGAAGGAGTAGTATAAATGAAAAATGTAGTAAATTAAGAGATAAGTATATAGAAAAATATCGAAAAACAAAGCAAAAATAATAAAAACAAACAAAACCCCCACATAACCTTAAAAGGCCAATGGGAACCAGAAGTTTATACCAAAATAAAATGTGTGGTTTAAAAGGAAAAAGAAAAAAAAAAAGAATTATGTAAACTTGAATATATTCAGTCTTGCTGATAAGATTAGTAGCTTCAATAGAATTCAATGGAGGAAATGAACACACCCACTCTCACACACCCCAAAAAAAACAAAAACAAAAAACAACAACAACAAAAAATGGGGGGTGCACTGAGTGGGTTTGGAAAAAAGGAAAACAATTGACACAAAGCACTACAATACAAAAAAAAGCAATAAAAAAGAATAAGGAATAAAATGAAATTTTCAAAATCCAGCAGTAACTCCAGCTTCAGCCAAAATGTGAAAATTGTGTTTTATGTTCTTCTGTCTCTTGCTGACTATTCAGGAATTATCAATCTTTTTCTTGCCTCTGGCAGTGGTTGGATCTGAAGACCTCTTTGACTGCTTGTTTATTTTGGCCTATTCCAGAACTAAAAGGCCCACCCAGGCTGGCCCTGTGAGTTTCTTAATCCAAATCTCTTTTCTTGCTGGGTGGAGCTAAATTCCCTCCCTGTAGCTTGGCCAGCAGCCCTGCAGTTTGACCAGCAGCCAAACTACAGTAGGGAGAATGGCGTCTGTCTCACAAAGGATTTATTCCCACACGCTCTGTGGGAAGCACTTTCGCAGTGACCCCGACCCTGCTGCAGGCCACTGTCGATCCCCGCCACCACGGGAGACGTCAGGTTACTCAGAGGTGGGTCTGGCTCAGTCTCATGCAGGATCGCTATTCCGCTCTCCCAGATCACAGTGCGCACATAGTTTCCAGTCCTCCTCGGTGGCTCTGTGATCGGGTCAATGGCAACCTCCTCCAAAGGAAACTGAGTGCTGCCCCTCCGAGGACACTCAAGGGCACCTCTAGCTCAAGGGGGCACCTGGACCCTCCAAAGCAGGTCTGGCTCAGTCCGTTGTGGGTGTCACTGCTCCTTTCCCGGGTCTTGATCTGCAACAGGCTTTGCGCCTTTGGCCCGCCCAGCCTCTCTGGCAGGTATGAGGTTTGACTTTTAAAAGTGCGATTGTGCCCTGCCTACTGTCTTGATGTGGCTTCTCCTTTGTTCTTCGATGTGGGGTATCCTCTCTGTGATCAAATCCAACCTCCTCCTGTTGATGGTTTCCCAGGAACTCGTTGCAATTCAGGCGATTTTGCAGGAGAGATGAGTGCACGTCCTTCTACGCCGCCATCTTAGCTCCACCCTCCCCTTATTGGTTTTTTAATTATTTATTTTCATCCATTTTTATTCTTTGGCCTGTGTAGGCCTCCCATTTCAGTGACCTCTCTCATTGCAGAGCACTGGCTCTGGGTGCATGCACTCCAGAGTGCTGGCTCATAATTGGACACACAAGTCCAGCTGCTGTGCACCACATGGGATCTTCTTGGGCCAGGGATTGAACTGGAGGCCCAGGCACTGCAAGGGGGACTGTTTACCCACGGGACTACCAGGGAAGCCTGCACTTTGAGGTTTTTGTATGTAGCTCGTACATACAAAGCTCATACAATACAAAGAGGTAGCATTCTTAAAGAGGGATTAATAATTTAGGACTTATTTGTTCCATAATTTTTGAGAAGAAGGGGCAAAGTTAATGGAGCGTGATTCCAAATGAGCGAAGGATGAAATGATCCAGTGATTTTGCAACCTTTGAGATCTAGATAAAGTTTGTGAATTCCTAAGAATGAGCTAGTAATTATAAAATCAGGTCATCCAGATTCTTATTGCATTTTAACACTAGAATTCTTGCATCCCAGGCCTCTAGTTTCTAGTTTCAGGAAAATTTGTTTCAATTTCCCAGAGACTATCTCAGATTTACAATGAAAAATCCCATATTTTGAGAACCCACACAGTTCCAAGGAAACCAGCATGATTAGTTACCTCCTCATAAGAAATCTTAGACCAAAATCACCCAGTTAATTAAGCTGCTCCTGAATTCTTGACTCATACAAAAAGAATGTTGATTGCTTTAAACCACTATATTTAAAAAAAAATTATTTATTTAATTGGCTGTACTGGATCTTCATTGCTGTGTCAACTTTCTCTAGTTGTGACAAATGGGGGCTACTCTCCAGTTGCTTTGTGTGGGCTTCTCATTGCCATGGTTTCTCTTGTCAGAGAGTACAGGCTCTAGGATGAGCAGACTTCAGTAGCTGCAACTCATGGGCTCAGTTGTTTTGGCTCCCAGGCTCTAGAACGCAGGCTCAATAGTTGTGGCACATGGGCTTAGTTGCTCCTTGGCATATGGGATTCCTAGACCAGGGAGAAGATCCTGTGTTCCCTGCATTGGCAGGAAATTTCTTTACCACTGAGCCATCAGGAAAGCCCTAAACCACTGTGTTTTATGATAATTTCTACACATCAACAAATAACTAATACACTACCCACTTTACAGTTGAAGAAACAAAAGGAGACATTTTAATTTCAGAAAAAAGTTCTCTTTTATAGAGTTACTTAGCCTAAGTATCTAATATGAAAATAGATTCAGTGTGATTGTAGACCACAATTACCATTAAGTTGTATGTGCCAAAGTGGCATAAAATTTAAAAAATATGAACCATCAGTAATTCAGGGTTCAACAAAGGCCTGAGATTTGAAAGAAAACAAAAAGAAAGCATTATTGGTCAGGAAAACATCAGAACTGTCTGATATCTTCAGAATTTACTACTGAGGAATTTGAATAATCAACAAAATTATGAATAAATTAAGATCACTTGCTCTGTGTAAGCCATGGATATTTTGAATAAGTTGCTCCAGTCAATACCTTAAGTATTCCTTTAGACTGCAAGGCTTATATATATTTGCCTTTAGTGCAATGAGGGTTTCACAAGCCTCACTGTTTCTGTAATTATTTTGAATAAACCATTAAACATGCTCAAAATAGATGCAAATTTTAGCAAATAGTCTGTCTTAAGTAGCCCAAAAATGAAGGTTTTACTTGCAGCAATATCATTTATTGCATTCTTTCCATTCTTTTCTGTTATATACAGAGCTATTGCCAAAGGCCTTCTAGAATTCCAAGAAATGAGACCCCAAAAAACCCTGCCTTTTAAAGTTGGATTGTTAGAAAACTGATAGTTGAACATTTCATAGCCTACCAAATTTGCATGAAAATTGTACTTGTTTTACGTAAGTGGAAAGAAATCTTTGTTCACCCTCAAGTCAGTTGAAAGATTTTAAAATTAATGAAGTGTACTGTCTTTTAAAATATATTTTCAGGTAAATATAATAACCTTAAGGTCAGATTAAATTGGACTTTGGATGTCAAACTGAAGACTGAGCTTCACTTGCATTCCAGCAATTTCTGAATCATCTTCTACTACAGAATGACCAGGAGCTTTAAAAGTACAGATTCCAAGATTCCAACCCAGATTGAAGAACCAAGGTAGGCATTAATCTTTTTGCTTTTATTAGTTTTTACAGTAATGTGATGACAGGCAAAAAATGTTTTAGGAAGACAATTCCAGGGAAATGTTCAAGATGGAGTCATAGAGTGATGAGAGACTGCCTCTTCAAAGACAGTGGAAACAGTTATTTTAGATAAGGGCTTTTTGATACAATTTTAGTCATAAAGGTGAGTGCCAAGATCGGGATAGTGGCAATGGTAATGAAACAGCTTGTTACTAACGTCAGACATTTCCACAGAAGTCTGTTTCTCTTCGCTATTTTTGGTTTGGTCTTGTCCTGCTCTTGTGTGCTCTTCCTTTAAAGGCCAGATAATGTTAAATTTACATCTGTATAGAATAAACCCCAGAAATTCAAACAGTTAGAAATGTCATCCTATCAGCCTGGGTTCTGCTTTGAATTCTGCCTTTCAGTCAGAGAAAAGCTTGGACTTCCCCTGAGGTTATATTTGATCCTCAAATCTTTCTGTTCTGACCAAACAAGAGGTTGAAAAGAGAGGAAAATCCTTAAACAATGCTTTCTGCAGACAACTAACACCTAAACAGAGGAGAGAGGATGAGCAGGGTCAGGAGAGAAAAGTTTCAGATAGGAGTGCCCATTTATGTACAAAATAATATTACCCATCACTCTTGGAGGTGGACGCATTTGAGATGAGAACACTCTCATTTCATCAAAAGAACAGGCAGCCCCAAACCACCCCTGGAGGTCTGTCTAAGCGTGTTGATACTGAGTGGCATTTGATATTTTGTGTGTTCAGATTTCCTTGATAGCTGCTCTTTGCACCCAGTCCAATTCTCAAATTTGGGAACCTTTTGGAATCGGATTGTGTCATAATAATTGGATGTATTATGCCTTATGTCAGCAACTACTGACATAAGACAAAATTGGGTACTCTATAAACTTGTATGTTTTATCCACTTAGTCACCCCCCAAAACAATCTAGAAGATATTTATGAATACAAAGAAATGTTATCTCTAAAAATATATAGAAAGGTAGCTTATGAAAAATGATGCATTATAAACCAAGCTGTTTTTGTTTTGGGTTGTTTTACAGTAATGTGATGACAGGCAAAAAATGTTTTAGGAAGACAATTCCAGGGAAATGTTCAAGATGGAGTCATAGAGTGATGAGAGACTGCCTCTTCAAAGACAGTGGAAACAGTTATTTTAGATAAGGGCTTTTTGATACAATTTTAGTCATAAAGGTGAGTGCCAAGATCGGGATAGTGGCAATGGTAATGAAACAGCTTGTTACTAACGTCAGACATTTCCACAGAAGTCTGTTTCTCTTCGCTATTTTTGGTTTGGTCTTGTCCTGCTCTTGTGTGCTCTTCCTTTAAAGGCCAGATAATGTTAAATTTACATCTGTATAGAATAAACCCCAGAAATTCAAACAGTTAGAAATGTCATCCTATCAGCCTGGGTTCTGCTTTGAATTCTGCCTTTCAGTCAGAGAAAAGCTTGGACTTCCCCTGAGGTTATATTTGATCCTCAAATCTTTCTGTTCTGACCAAACAAGAGGTTGAAAAGAGAGGAAAATCCTTAAACAATGCTTTCTGCAGACAACTAACACCTAAACAGAGGAGAGAGGATGAGCAGGGTCAGGAGAGAAAAGTTTCAGATAGGAGTGCCCATTTATGTACAAAATAATATTACCCATCACTCTTGGAGGTGGACGCATTTGAGATGAGAACACTCTCATTTCATCAAAAGAACAGGCAGCCCCAAACCACCCCTGGAGGTCTGTCTAAGCGTGTTGATACTGAGTGGCATTTGATATTTTGTGTGTTCAGATTTCCTTGATAGCTGCTCTTTGCACCCAGTCCAATTCTCAAATTTGGGAACCTTTTGGAATCGGATTGTGTCATAATAATTGGATGTATTATGCCTTATGTCAGCAACTACTGACATAAGACAAAATTGGGTACTCTATAAACTTGTATGTTTTATCCACTTAGTCACCCCCAAATCAATCTAGAAGATATTTATGAATACAAAGAAATGTTATCTCTCTAAAAAATATATAGAAAGGTAGCTTATGAAAAAAATGATGCATTATAAACCAAGCTGTTTTTTGTTTTTGGGTTGTTTTAAGGCTAGCTGTAGCACTTCCTTGCATTTGAATGACAACCTGCACTCCTGGTGTGCTCAGAATAATCAGTGGGATAATGGGACTAAGCCTGTCTACTGGGGAAAGAAAGGCTACAAATACTGGTTACCAGGAGGAAGGGCAAAATACCTCTTCTGGTTATGGGAGGAAAGATCATAAAATATTAACTTCAACATTTGCAGCATTGTACACTGGATTTTCTCACACATCTGTCCTTGTGTTCTGAGAGTTACCATAATTATGTCTATGAATCAGTTGAAGTAAATATTATTAGCAGTGAAAACAGTGACAGTAGCAAGAGCAACCTTTGACAGGTTATTGAAAATCTGGTGCCAGCTGTCTTTGGAATTCACAGAGCTCTGTGAGGGCAGGGAGTTTTGTTTGATTACTGCTGTATTCTCAGTTCCTAGAATCATGTCTGGCACCAGAGTATGGGCTCACTATAGCTAGTGGTTGAACAAATAGCAAACTACTATGCTCCAGGCATCATTTTTTTAAATCGAAAAGAGAACAAGACAAATAAAGTATTTGCCTTCATAAAGTGTAACCTAGTGAAGTCTTTTCCAATGGACTGTATTCACACACATATACACACGATGCATGGGTAACTGAGAAATACCATGTAAGAGTAAGGACTTTAAAATTTGTGTATTTAATCATTTTTAAAAGCTTTTTGTTACTTTTTAATTTTAATTGTATTGAAGTATGGTTGATTACAACATTGTGTAAGTTTTAGGTGTATAGCAAAGTGATTAAGCTTTATATATATATATATATATGTATATATATATACACACACACACACACACACATATTTTTCAGATTCTTTTCCTTTTTTTTTTTTTTTTTAAGATTTATTTATTTATTTATTTTGGACAGGGGTCGGGTTGGGGAGGGAGGGGAGCGGGCAGGCCACTTCTATTTGTCTTTCGTTTCTCTGTTTACATCCGTCTTTGTTCTTTGGCCCGTGTGGGCCTCCCATCGCGGTGGCATCTGTTGTCGCAGAGCGCCGGCTCTGGGCGCATGCGCCCCAAAGCTCTGGCTTGGTAATTGGACACATGGGTCCAGCCACTCCGCGGCACGTGGGATCTTCCCAAGCCAGGGATCAAACCGGCGCCTCTTGCACTGCAAGGCGGTGTCCTTACCCACTGGACCACCAGAGGAAGCCCCAGGTTCTTTTCTTAGATAAGTTATCACAAAATATTAGAGTTCCCTGTGCTTTACTATAGGTCCTTGTTGGTAATCTATCTTATATATGGTAGTGTGTCTATGTTCATCCCAAGCTCCTGATTTATCCCTCCCCTCCAGTGTTGCCTTTTTGCTAACTAAGTTTCTTTTCAGTATCTGGAAGTCCTTTTCTGTTTTGTGAATATATTCATTTGTATCAGTATCTATCATATCATTCATAGATCCCACATAAGAGTTATATGATTGATATCTGTATGTCTCTGCCTAATTTGCTTTACTAGTGTGATAAATTTTAGGTCCATCTATGTTGCTGCAAATACTATTATTCCATTTTGTTTATTGCTGAGTAGTATTCCATTACATCTGTGTGTGTGTGTGTGTGTGTGTGTGTGTATCACATCTTCTTTATCCATTCATCTGTTGATGGACATTTAGGTTGCTTCCTTGACTTGGCTATTGTAAACAGTGCTTCAGTGAACACTGGGGTGCCTGTATTTCATATTATGGTTTTCTGTGGATGTATACTTACTTAGGAGTGGGATTGCTGGATTGTATGGTGATTTTCTTTTTAGTTTTTAAAGGAACCTCCATACTGATCCCCATAGTGGTTATAACAATTTGCATTCCCACCAGCATTGTACAGGGCTTTTCTGGTGGCTTAGATTGCAAAGAATACGCCTGTAATGTGGGAGACCAGGGTTTGATCCCTGGGTCAGGAAGATCTTCTGGAGAAGAGAATGGCTGTCCGCTTTAGTATTCTTACCTGGGGAATCCCATGGACAGAGGAGCCTGGCAGGCTATAATCCACAGGGTTTATCCACACCCTGTCTAGCATTTGTTGTTTGTAGACTTTTTAAAAAATTTATTTTTAATTAGAGGACAATTGGTTAACAGTACTGTCTTAGTGTCTGCCATATACCTATGTGAAACGACCATAAGTATACACATTTTCACTCATCTTAAAGCTCCCTCCTGCCCCATTGCCATCCTACCCGTTGTGATGATGGCTATTCTCACTGGTTTGATTTTTTGCATTTGAGTTTTAATTTGAATTTTCTGCTAATTAATGATGTTGACCATCTTCACATGTGCTTTTTGGCCATCTTTATGTCATCTTCGTAGAAGTGTCTCTTTAGATCTTCTGGCCATTTTTTTTCATTGGGTTAGGTTTTTTTATATACAGATATTGAACTGTTTGTATATTTTGGAGAGTAGTCCCTTGTTGTTGCTTTGAATGCAAATATTTTCTCCCGTTCTGTGGTTTTCTTTTGATTTTGTCCATGATTTCCTTTGCTGTGAAAAACGTTTAAGTTTAGTTAGGTCTCATTTGTTTATCTTTGTTTTTATTTTCTTTACTCTACCAGATGGATCAAAAAGATCTTACTATGTTTTATGTTGCACAGAGTTCTGCCTATCTTTTCCTTTAAGAGTTTTGTAGTATCTGGCCTTATATTTAAGTCTTTAAACCATACTGAGTTTATTTTTGTGCATGGTGTTAGGGAGTATTCTAATTTCATTCTTTTACATATAGCTATCCTGTTTTCCTAGCAGCACATATTGAAAAGACTGTCTTTTCTCCAGTGTATGCTCTTGCCTCTTTTGTCATAGAATAGTTGACCATAAGTACATGGATTTATTTCTGGGCTTGCTATCCTGTCCCACTCATCTACATTAAAATTTAATTACTGTGCCTTTTTGCCCATTAGGATGTACATTTTACATGGACTGGGATCTTATCTGTCTTATTCACTATGTCCTCTAATACCTAGAACAGTATCCTGCATATGGTACTCAACAGATGATTAAACGTTTGATCTTTCTGCCTATACTTGGTTTAGATTCCCTGGGCATTTACTTACTTTGAAAGGGGGAGCTTACACTGAACCTCAAGTGCTTTAGTTGAAAGATATCTGAGTAAAAGTTAAAGAGTCACAGAGAAAGAACTGAAAGATAAGAAAGGCCGAAAAACCGTCAGCATTTTTTTCCTTTTCCTTTTCAGTGTCTGCCATATACCTATGTGAAACGACCATAAGTATACACATTTTCACTCATCTTAAAGCTCCCTCCTGCCCCATTGCCATCCTACCCGTTGTGATGATGGCTATTCTCACTGGTTTGATTTTTTGCATTTGAGTTTTAATTTGAATTTTCTGCTAATTAATGATGTTGACCATCTTCACATGTGCTTTTTGGCCATCTTTATGTCATCTTCGTAGAAGTGTCTCTTTAGATCTTCTGGCCATTTTTTTTCATTGGGTTAGGTTTTTTTATATACAGATATTGAACTGTTTGTATATTTTGGAGAGTAGTCCCTTGTTGTTGCTTTGAATGCAAATATTTTCTCCCGTTCTGTGGTTTTCTTTTGATTTTGTCCATGATTTCCTTTGCTGTGAAAAACGTTTAAGTTTAGTTAGGTCTCATTTGTTTATCTTTGTTTTTATTTTCTTTACTCTACCAGATGGATCAAAAAGATCTTACTATGTTTTATGTTGCACAGAGTTCTGCCTATCTTTTCCTTTAAGAGTTTTGTAGTATCTGGCCTTATATTTAAGTCTTTAAACCATACTGAGTTTATTTTTGTGCATGGTGTTAGGGAGTATTCTAATTTCATTCTTTTACATATAGCTATCCTGTTTTCCTAGCAGCACATATTGAAAAGACTGTCTTTTCTCCAGTGTATGCTCTTGCCTCTTTTGTCATAGAATAGTTGACCATAAGTACATGGATTTATTTCTGGGCTTGCTATCCTGTCCCACTCATCTACATTAAAATTTAATTACTGTGCCTTTTTGCCCATTAGGATGTACATTTTACATGGACTGGGATCTTATCTGTCTTATTCACTATGTCCTCTAATACCTAGAACAGTATCCTGCATATGGTACTCAACAGATGATTAAACGTTTGATCTTTCTGCCTATACTTGGTTTAGATTCCCTGGGCATTTACTTACTTTGAAAGGGGGAGCTTACACTGAACCTCAAGTGCTTTAGTTGAAAGATATCTGAGTAAAAGTTAAAGAGTCACAGAGAAAGAACTGAAAGATAAGAAAGGGAAACCAACAAAGATTATTTCCTAAAGCATCTGGAAATGACAAAATTATAGAAATGGAGAACAGATTAGCCATTTCTAGAGGCTAGGAGTAGGGTGTGATGGAAAAAAAGTGAGTACAGCTAGAACAAGGCAACTCAAGGATCTTTGTGGTAAGGGGATTGTTCTGTACCTTGATTGTGTCAATATCAATATGCATCCTTGTTGTGATACTGTCCAATAGTTTTCTAAGATGCTGCCATTGGGAGAAACTGTTATTAAATGATACATAGGTAGGTTCTCTCCATGTTATTTTTTACAATTAACTGTGAACCTACAATTATCTCAGAATACAGTGTTTTGTTTAAAAAAACATTGCTGTTAATGTGTCAGAAATAATGCACTTAGAATATTTAGACACTTAAAAGACAGATGGAAATTTTGCTTCCCCATGAAATGCTCACTTCTAACTTTATTTTCCAAGGATTGATAGAGACATCTCAGAGGCCCAAGCCAGCAATTACTGACACAAGACAAAGTGGTGTGCTACATAAATGTATGTGTTTTACCCATCTCTATTGCCATGAAAAATATTTCTAAAATCCGAAATGTCATGTTTTCAAGTTATTCTCAAAGCTGCTGGCAGTTGTAGCTGTTTGTAACATTGATTCTCAGTCTGGTATGTGTGCGAACAACTCGAACATGACTCTGGGATTTGGCGATAGGTCTGTTCGCTCTTTTCAGTGATTTTGGATGACATCCAGACAAACTCATAAACGTAATATTCAGAGCATATCTTTTCTCTCCCAGCCTTATCTCAACACATAAGTCACTTCCATTAGGATGTACATTTTACATGGACTGGGATCTTATCTGTCTTATTCACTATGTCCTCTAATACCTAGAACAGTATCCTGCATATGGTACTCAACAGATGATTAAACGTTTGATCTTTCTGCCTATACTTGGTTTAGATTCCCTGGGCATTTACTTACTTTGAAAGGGGGAGCTTACACTGAACCTCAAGTGCTTTAGTTGAAAGATATCTGAGTAAAAGTTAAAGAGTCACAGAGAAAGAACTGAAAGATAAGAAAGGGAAACCAACAAAGATTATTTCCTAAAGCATCTGGAAATGACAAAATTATAGAAATGGAGAACAGATTAGCCATTTCTAGAGGCTAGGAGTAGGGTGTGATGGAAAAAAAGTGAGTACAGCTAGAACAAGGCAACTCAAGGATCCTTGTGGTAAGGGGATTGTTCTGTACCTTGATTGTGTCAATATCAATATGCATCCTTGTTGTGATACTGTCCAATAGTTTTCTAAGATGCTGCCATTGGGAGAAACTGTTATTAAATGATACATAGGTAGGTTCTCTCCATGTTATTTTTTACAATTAACTGTGAACCTACAATTATCTCAGAATACAGTGTTTTGTTTAAAAAAACATTGCTGTTAATGTGTCAGAAATAATGCACTTAGAATATTTAGACACTTAAAAGACAGATGGAAATTTTGCTTCCCCATGAAATGCTCACTTCTAACTTTATTTTCCAAGGATTGATAGAGACATCTCAGAGGCCCAAGCCAGCAATTACTGACACAAGACAAAGTGGTGTGCTACATAAATGTATGTGTTTTACCCATCTCTATTGCCATGAAAAATATTTCTAAAATCCGAAATGTCATGTTTTCAAGTTATTCTCAAAGCTGCTGGCAGTTGTAGCTGTTTGTAACATTGATTCTCAGTCTGGAATGTGTGCCGAACAACTCGAACATGACTCTGGGATTTGGCGCATAGGTCTGTTCGCTCTTTTCAGTGATTTTGGATGACATCCAGACAAACTCATAAACGTAATATTCAGAGCATACGTCTTTTCTCTCCCAGCCTTATCTCAACACATAAGTCACTTCCATGGGTGTGTGTTTGGGTACTTTTCTCTGTTTCAATTTAAATAAGAAAGCAAGATGAAAAAGAAATATATGCAGGTCCTTCTGGATCACCGCTTATATGAAAATTCTTGGAAAATGAAGATTCATTTTAAAATAACAGCCTAGTATATGAGTGTCCCAGCATTGCAGTCTCCAACTTCTTGGCAGCAATGTTTTGTGTTCGTTTGGTATCATAGGTAAACAGTAGTTAGATATAAATATACATCAAATCTTGCACCAATGTTGAGACCAAGTGGATCCCTTCTTTGAAGTTTTATGTCAAGGTTACAGACTAATTCTCCAAGCTTGTGGTTTTTGCATGAAATCAACTCACTTAACTAACAGCATGACTATATACACAATATAATCACTATAAGTAGTGTGTGAAAAATGTTTGATTTTATGAATTTGTGAAACTATCACAGTTTGTAAATATTTAGATCTAATTCTACTTTTATGTGATTTATAAACTTATATTTATAGATTGCTTCTAAAATTGCATTAATGATTGTTAAATTGCCTCAGCCTCATGGGATCTGGAATTCTTTCCTGCTTGATACTTACTATAGCACATTTCATAAGTTTATACACTGTTATAGCACCTGAAATACGAATTATCCCCTTGATAATTTTATGGGGTTTTTTGTATATAGTTGTCTGACAACTGTTATGTCTTTAAAACCTAATTTTCCAAATACAAATCTATGTTCATTGTAAAGATATGTGACAAAGTTATCGATAATTTCATTAAAAAGGACAACTATTTTTAGTGATTGTGTTCATGCATTTATGTACATACAGTTTATGTTTTTTTTTTTTCACTTCAATTTGGAAAAATATTTCTAAAATCCGAAATGTCATGTTTTCAAGTTATTCTCAAAGCTGCTGGCAGTTGTAGCTGTTTGTAACATTGATTCTCAGTCTGGAATGTGTGCCGAACAACTCGAACATGACTCTGGGATTTGGCGCATAGGTCTGTTCGCTCTTTTCAGTGATTTTGGATGACATCCAGACAAACTCATAAACGTAATATTCAGAGCATACGTCTTTTCTCTCCCAGCCTTATCTCAACACATAAGTCACTTCCATGGGTGTGTGTTTGGGTACTTTTCTCTGTTTCAATTTAAATAAGAAAGCAAGAGTAAAAAGAAATATATGCAGGTCCTTCTGGATCACCGCTTATATGAAAATTCTTGGAAAATGAAGATTCATTTTAAAATAACAGCCTAGTATATGAGTGTCCCAGCATTGCAGTCTCCAACTTCTTGGCAGCAATGTTTTGTGTTCGTTTGGTATCATAGGTAAACAGTAGTTAGATATAAATATACATCAAATCTTGCACCAATGTTGAGACCAAGTGGATCCCTTCTTTGAAGTTTTATGTCAAGGTTACAGACTAATTCTCCAAGCTTGTGGTTTTTGCATGAAATCAACTCACTTAACTAACAGCATGACTATATACACAATATAATCACTATAAGTAGTGTGTGAAAAATGTTTGATTTTATGAATTTGTGAAACTATCACAGTTTGTAAATATTTAGATCTAATTCTACTTTTATGTGATTTATAAACTTATATTTATAGATTGCTTCTAAAATTGCATTAATGATTGTTAAATTGCCTCAGCCTCATGGGATCTGGAATTCTTTCCTGCTTGATACTTACTATAGCACATTTCATAAGTTTATACACTGTTATAGCACCTGAAATACGAATTATCCCCTTGATAATTTTATGGGTTTTTTTTTTTGTATATAGTTGTCTGACAACTGTTATGTCTTTAAAACCTAATTTTCCAAATACAAATCTATGTTCATTGTAAAGATATGTGACAAAGTTATCGATAATTTCATTAAAAAGGACAACTATTTTTAGTGATTGTGTTCATGCATTTATGTACATACAGTTTATGTATTTCACTTCATTTAATTTTCTATAGTGTGGTGACAATTTCCAATATATACAAAAGGAAACCTAGACACTTTTAAATTTTTTAAAATAGTTCATTTATTTTTGACTGTGCTGGGTCTTCATGCTGTGCGGGCTTTTCTTTCTTTATGTAGAGAAGGGGCTATTCTCTAATTGCGGTGCATGGGCTTCTCATTGAGGTGGCTTCTCTTGTTTTAGGGTGTGGGCTCTAGGACACCCAGGCTTCTATAGTTGCAGTTCCTGGGCTCTAGACCACAGGCACAGCAGATGGGCACAGGGTCTTAGTTGCTCCATGGCATGTGGAATCTTCCCAAATCAGGAGTTGAACCCGTGTCTCCTGCATTGGCAGATGGATTCTTTACCACTGAGCCACCAGGGAAGCCTCTGTATTTTTAATTAAATCAATTGGGCTAAATTTTCTGGACTTTGACTTTCTAACTATGTATTTTGCATAATTTATGGAACCTCTCTGATCTTTATGTTCATATTTTTAAAATTGTGACGATAATACTATATATTTGTCAATTTATTATGAAGAGTAAATGAAATAATCCATGCAACCTTCTCATAATACCTGGCTTTCAGATATTTCAGTCACCACTTTCACTGGATTTCAGTGACCACCTAGTGAATATTAGTTGTTAATACTATCAGTTCTAATACCAGAACCATCACCTCCACTATTATACACTTTTATGTTCTGTAATTATTGTCTTTATTATGATAAGCTTTTCTACAGGATATTAGGGCTCTATATAAAAACATAATTTAATAATATTATTAACTTTATTATTCTTTTTTTTTTTAAGATTTATTTTTTTATTTATTTTTTGGGCAGGGGTCGGGTTAGGCAGGGAGGGGAGCGGGCGGGCCACTTCTATTGGTCTTTGATTTCTCTGTTTTCATCCGTCTTTGTTCTTTGGCCCGTGTGGGCCTCCCATCGTGGTGGCATCTGTCATTGCAGAATGCCGGCTCTGGGTGCATGCGCGCCAGAGCTCCGGCTCGGTGATTGGACACATCAGTCCAGCCGCTCCGCAGCACATGGGATCTTCCCAGGCCAGGGATCGAACCGGCGCCCCTTGCACTGCAAGGCGGTGTCCTTACCCACTGGACCACCAGGGGAAGCCCAACTTTATTATTCTTAAATATATGTTTTATTAAAAAATAATTTGGTGAACATCCTTGGGAGTAGGAGTTATTTTAAACAATTTCTTCTATACTATATTTTTCTTTGAAGATAACCCACTACCAATATCATCAAGTGGTCGTCCCAAGTATTTTAATTCAGTTGTATCAGTTATATAAGTTTCTATTACCTGGCCTTGGAAATCTAGATTATTTTTTTATACAGGGTAAATAATTCTATATCCTATCTATTAAAGTAGACAAATCCAGTAGAACCCACTTAATTTATGCAGTGATGATTACATACAGTTTTGTTGCTGCTGTTGTTGTTGTTCAGTAGCTAAGTCATGTCCATTTTTTGCAGTCCCATGGATTGCAGCACACCAGGCTTCCCTGTCTTTCACTATCTCTCGTGGTTTGCTCAAGTTCCTGTGCATTGAATCATACCATCCAATCATCTTATCCTCTATCACCCCCTTTTCTTCCTGTCTTCAGTCTTTCCCAGAGTCAAGGTCTTTTCCAATGAGTTGACTCTTCACATCAGATGGTCAAAATATTGGAGATTCAGCTTCACTATCAGTCCTTCCAGTGGATATTAAGGTTTGGTTTCCTTTAGGATTGACTGATCTGCTTGTTGTCCAAGAGACGCACAAGAGTTTTCCCTAGCACCACAATCCAAAAGCATCAATTCTTTGGTGCTCAGTCTTTTATAGTTCAATTCACACATCTGCATATGACTACTGAAAAAGCCATAGCTTTGACTGTGCATGCATACATATGTGCATGCATGCTAAGTTGCCTTAGTCATGTCTGATTTTTTGCAACCCTATGGACCATAGCCTGCCAGGCTCCTCTCTGTCCATGGGATTTTCCATGCAAGAATACTGGAGTAGGTTGCCGTGCCTTCTTCCAAAGGATCTTCCCAACCCAGGCATCGAACCTGCATCTCTTATGTTTCCAGCATTGGCGGGCAGGTTCTTTACCAGTAACGCCACCTGGGAAGATAGCTTTGATTATATGGATAGTTACACAGTTATGAGCTTAATGTTTATTTTCATGCTTGCATGTATATACATATCATCTTATTTATCTATACTGATCAATCTATATATATATCTACCTATCTGTCAATTAATATAATAACACAGGCATCTTCATAGTCATATAAGTAGACCACTCCATGAAGAGTTACTGGCAGTAGGATTACATCTAAAATATTAAAGGAAAATCTTTAATTTCTTAAAAACCTCATCATCCCAAGCTGTTTTATGTTGTTAGATGACATTTTAGAATTAGGCCACAGCTGGTAGCAGTGATAGAAAGGAACAATGAAAAGAGAAAATGATTGGTATAGCTGCTAATGAACTGATTTGACACAGTGCTTAGTGCAGAGTTCATTATAAACTTGTAGATGACAGACAGCTAGATGATTCTGTGTGACAGTTTCAAGAAAGAAACTAAAGCAAAAACTGTAGCTGATGTTGCACAAGTCATCTACAGTACTGAAAAGGTCACTTATAATTTGGAAGACTACACATTACTTGATGAACTGAGGTAGGTAAGCTTGAGTAAGCTTGAAGGTTAATGATATAGCTAAAACTCCTACCAGAAGGAAACATACTTGACAAATGGTTTATAGCACGTTAAAAAAAAGTCTGACCATTAAAATAATAAAAGAAATTCCTAGATTAAAGAGTTGTTTAGATACATAAAGAGACAATTGAGAACTATTTTTAAATGACAGAGAGGAGTTAATGATCTCTCTAAAGTATTGAAGTTGCAAAATGGAATTAAGGTGAAATTGCAAAATGGAAGTGAAGAAAGGATTCTTAAAACTAGATGTTTTAAGAAGGAATAGAAGAATGGGTTAATGCTATCAAAATCCATGCCAAAACATTCTCATTTAACATAAACCTTGCAAATGTTAGTAAAATTAGAAGTTTTCTGTAATTCTGTGCTGCAATATATGGGGAAAAATGACCAGATACCAAAAAATCAGAGGACATCCAGAAATACCCATAGGAAGAGAGTCTACTGCTATGAATTTCGAAGTGGCATTGCTAAATTTGTCAGCCTGTTGCTTACAAAGGCAAGTATGGGCATTTACAGAGTTGCTTCTGCATATTCCTTGCATTCCGTTAGGCATTAAAAGAAGGCAGACTTGGGAGTTCCCTGGTGACCTGGCAGTTAGGATTCTGGGCTTGTTGGGGAGAAGTAAAGATTTAAATTGCACACACAACTCTGTGTCATAAGTAAAAGAATACTGTAGTAGCCATCCTTCACATAAACCCCTGTAAAGTACTGGTCTAGAGGTACATGGTTTATTTGAAGGTAAATAATTACTAGAGGAGCCAGCAAAAGATCCAAAAAGATCATGAAAAGGTACAAAATATCGTGAAAAAATGCAGGCATACCTTGGAGATTCTGTGTGTTCACTTTCAAGATCACCACAATAAATCAGATATAGTGGTAAAGCGAGTGACAGCAAATATTTTTTGGCTTCCCAGTGCATATCAAAGTTATGTTTAGTCTGTTGAGTGTGCATATTATTATGCCTTAAAAATAATGTATATCTATTATTTTAAAAATACTTTATTGCTAAAAATGCTAACCATCATCTGAGCTTTCAGGAAGTCTTTATCTTTTTGCTGGTAGTGGGTCTTGGCTTGATTTTGATGACTCCTGACAGATCAAGATGGTGGATGCTAGATGTTAGAGTGGCTGTTGGCAATTTCTTAATATGAGACAACAGTGAACTTTGCCTCATGATTGTCTCTTCCTTTCACAAATGATTTTTCTGTAGTACATAATGCAGTTCAACAGCATTTTACCCACAGTAGAACTTCTTTCAGAATGGGAGTCAACGCCTCTCAATCACTGCTACTTCTCTATCAGTTAAGTTTATGTAACATTCTAAATCCTTTTTTGTCATCTCAATAGTCTTTGCAGCATCTTCTTTAGGAGTAGATACAATCTCAGGAAATCATTTTCTTTGCTCATCCATAAGAAGCAATTCATCATCCATTCAAGTTTTATCAAGAGATTGCAGCAATTAATTCATATGATCGTGCTCCACTTCTGTTTCTAATTCTCTTGGTATTTCCACACCATCTAAAGCTACTTCAGGGCTTCCCTGGTGGTCCAGTGGGTAAGGACACTGCCTTGCAGTACAAGAGGCGCCCGTTCGATCCCTGGCCTGGGAAGATCCCGCATGCTGCAAAGTGGCTGGACCGATGCGTCCAATGACCAAGCCAGAGCTCTGGAGCGCACGCACCCAGAGCCGGTGCTCTGTGACAACAGAGGCCACCACGATGGGAGGCCCACATGGGCCAAAGAGCAAAGATGGATGAAAACTAGATAAATGAAAGACCAATAAAAATGGCCTACCCGCCCCCTCCCCCCGCAAAAAAAAAATAATAAAATAAAACTACTTCATCCATTGAAATTTTGAACCCCTCAAAGTCAATCATGAGGGCTGGAATCAACTTCTTGTGAAGTCCTGTTAATGTTGATGTTTTGACCTCTTCCTGTCAATCACAAGTGTTCCTAATGGCATCTAGAATGCTGAGTCATTCCCAGAAGGTTTTCTATTTACTTTGCCCAGATCCATGAGAGTAATCCCTATCTATGACAGCTATAGCATTTATGAAATGTTTTTCTTAAATAATAAGACTTAAAAATCAAAATGACTTCTTGATCCATGGGTTACAGAATGAATGTTGTATTCCAGGCATGTAAAGAACAATCTCTTTGTGCACTTCCATCAGAGATCTTTGGCAATTAGGTGCATTGTTGCTGAAGAAGGAAATGGAAACCCACTCCAATATTCTTGGCAGGATAATCTCATGGACAGAGGAGCCTGACAGGCTACAATCCATGGGGTTGCAAAGAGTTGGGACACGACGGTAGTGACTTAGCACACAGGTGCATTGTCAATGACTAGTAATATTTTCAGAGGAATCTTTTTCTCTTTGCAGTAGGTCTCTACAGTGGGCTTAAATTGTTCACTGAGCTGTTCTGTAAACAAACGTGCAGTTTTCCAGACTTTCTTATTCTTCCATTTATAAATCACAGGCAGAGTAGATTTAGCATAATTCTTTTTCATTTTTTTTTGGCCTCTTTTATTGGTCCTTCACTTATTTATTTTCATCCATCTTAATTCTTCGGCCTGTGTGGGCCTCCCACCACAGTGGCCACTCTTGTTGCAGAGCACCGGCTCTGGGTGCATGCGCTCCAGAGCGCTGGCTTGTAATTGGACACACCAGTCCAGCCACTCTGTGGTATATGGAATCTTCCCGTGCCAGGGATTGAACCAGTGCCCCTTGCACTGCAAGGTGGACTCTTTACCCACTGCACCACCAGGAAAGCCCGATTTAGCATAATTCTTAAGAGCCCTAGGATTCAGAATGGTAAATGAATATTGGCTTCAACCTAAAATCACCATATCCACTGTCTCCTAACAAGGGAGTCAACTTGTTCTTTGAAATTTCTAAGCCAGGCATTGACTACTCCTTTCTAGTTGTGAAAATCCTAGATGGCATTTTCTTCCAATAGAAGGTTGTTTTGTTTCCACTGAAAGTCAGTTGCTTAGTGCCCAAAGTCCTGTTAATGTTGATGTTTTGACCTCTTCCTGTCAATCACAAGTGTTCCTAATGGCATCTAGAATGCTGAGTCATTCCCAGAAGGTTTTCTATTTACTTTGCCCAGATCCATGAGAGTAATCCCTATCTATGACAGCTATAGCATTTATGAAATGTTTTTCTTAAATAATAAGACTTAAAAATCAAAATGACTTCTTGATCCATGGGTTACAGAATGAATGTTGTATTCCAGGCATGTAAAGAACAATCTCTTTGTGCACTTCCATCAGAGATCTTTGGCAATTAGGTGCATTGTTGCTGAAGAAGGAAATGGAAACCCACTCCAATATTCTTGGCAGGATAATCTCATGGACAGAGGAGCCTGACAGGCTACAATCCATGGGGTTGCAAAGAGTTGGGACACGACGGTAGTGACTTAGCACACAGGTGCATTGTCAATGACTAGTAATATTTTCAGAGGAATCTTTTTCTCTTTGCAGTAGGTCTCTACAGTGGGCTTAAATTGTTCACTGAGCTGTTCTGTAAACAAACGTGCAGTTTTCCAGACTTTCTTATTCTTCCATTTATAAATCACAGGCAGAGTAGATTTAGCATAATTCTTTTTCATTTTTTTTCCTTTTTTATTGGTCCTTCACTTATTTATTTTCATCCATCTTAATTCTTCGGCCTGTGTGGGCCTCCCACCACAGTGGCCACTCTTGTTGCAGAGCACCGGCTCTGGGTGCATGCGCTCCAGAGCGCTGGCTTGTAATTGGACACACCAGTCCAGCCACTCTGTGGTATATGGAATCTTCCCGTGCCAGGGATTGAACCAGTGCCCCTTGCACTGCAAGGTGGACTCTTTACCCACTGCACCACCAGGAAAGCCCGATTTAGCATAATTCTTAAGAGCCCTAGGATTCAGAATGGTAAATGAATATTGGCTTCAACCTAAAATCACCATATCCACTGTCTCCTAACAAGGGAGTCAACTTGTTCTTTGAAATTTCTAAGCCAGGCATTGACTACTCCTTTCTAGTTGTGAAAATCCTAGATGGCATTTTCTTCCAATAGAAGGTTGTTTTGTTTCCACTGAAAGTCAGTTGCTTAGTGTATCCACCTTCATTAATTATCTTAGCTAGATCTTTTGGATAAGTTTCTCTGCAGCTTCTACGTTAGCACTTGCTGCCTTACCTTTCACGTTTATGTGATGGGAATCACTTCTTTCCTTAAACCTCATGACAACCTCTGCTGGCTTTAAACTTTTCTTCTGCAGCTTCCTCACCTCTCTCCATGGAGTTGAACAGTTAGGACTTTGCTTTAGATCTGACTTTGGCTTAAGGAAATATTCTGGCTGGTTTGATCTTTCCAGACCACTAAAATGTTCTCTATATCAGCAGTAAGGCTATTTTGCTTTCTTATCATTCATATTTTCATTGGGGTAGCACTTTTAATTTCCTTTGCTTTCACAACTTGGCTAACTCTTTGGAAATGTTAATGAAAGCAACAATGAGATATCACCTCACCCCAGTCAGAATGGCCATCATCAAAGAGTGTACAAAAAATAAATGAGACATCACACTTCCTGATATGAACCTATATTGTAAAGTTATAATAATCCAAACAATATTGTACTGATACAAAAACAGACCCTTAGAACAATGGAACATATTAAGAGCCCAGAAGTAAACCAATACATATATAGTCAAACCTTATTTCAAAAGATCCAAGAATACTCAGTGGAAAAAATATGATTTCTTCAATCAGTGGCCCCAGGAAAGTTGTTTATTCACATATAAAAGAATGAAATTGTGCCCCTATATTACACTATTCACAAAAATGAACTCTAAATTCATGAAAGACTTAAATTTAAGACCGAAACCGTAATACTAGAAGAAAAACAGGAAAAAACTTAATGACAAGGGTCTTGGCAATGATAACTTTTTGGATATGCTATCTAAAGCACAAGTGATAAAAATAAATCTGACTACATATGTAAAAGTAAAAAGCTTTTGGATATCAGAAGAATCAGTCAACAAAATGAAAAGGCAACCTACCAAACAGGAGAAAATATTTGCAAATCATATATCTGATAAGGAATTAATATACAGAATATATGAAGTCATACAACTCAATCGTAAAAAATGAAATAATGCAATTTAAAGAATGGGCAAAGGTCCAAAGTAGACAGTTTGCCAAAGAAGCTATACAAATGGCCAACAAGAAAAGGTATTTATCATCACTGATCTTTAGGGGACTGCAAATCAAAATCATGGTGAGGTATTACCTTTCACGTTTATGTGATGGGAATCACTTCTTTCCTTAAACCTCATGACAACCTCTGCTGGCTTTAAACTTTTCTTCTGCAGCTTCCTCACCTCTCTCCATGGAGTTGAACAGTTAGGACTTTGCTTTAGATCTGACTTTGGCTTAAGGAAATATTCTGGCTGGTTTGATCTTTCCAGACCACTAAAATGTTCTCTATATCAGCAGTAAGGCTATTTTGCTTTCTTATCATTCATATTTTCATTGGGGTAGCACTTTTAATTTCCTTTGCTTTCACAACTTGGCTAACTCTTTGGAAATGTTAATGAAAGCAACAATGAGATATCACCTCACCCCAGTCAGAATGGCCATCATCAAAGAGTGTACAAAAATAAATGAGACATCACACTTCCTGATATGAACCTATATTGTAAAGTTATAATAATCCAAACAATATTGTACTGATACAAAAACAGACCCTTAGAACAATGGAACATATTAAGAGCCCAGAAGTAAACCAATACATATATAGTCAAACCTTATTTCAAAAGATCCAAGAATACTCAGTGGAAAAAATATGATTTCTTCAATCAGTGGCCCCAGGAAAGTTGTTTATTCACATATAAAAGAATGAAATTGTGCCCCTATATTACACTATTCACAAAAATGAACTCTAAATTCATGAAAGACTTAAATTTAAGACCGAAACCGTAATACTAGAAGAAAAACAGGAAAAAACTTAATGACAAGGGTCTTGGCAATGATAACTTTTTGGATATGCTATCTAAAGCACAAGTGATAAAAATAAATCTGACTACATATGTAAAAGTAAAAAGCTTTTGGATATCAGAAGAATCAGTCAACAAAATGAAAAGGCAACCTACCAAACAGGAGAAAATATTTGCAAATCATATATCTGATAAGGAATTAATATACAGAATATATGAAGTCATACAACTCAATCGTAAAAAATGAAATAATGCAATTTAAAGAATGGGCAAAGGTCCAAAGTAGACAGTTTGCCAAAGAAGCTATACAAATGGCCAACAAGAAAAGGTATTTATCATCACTGATCTTTAGGGGGCTGCAAATAAAAATCATGGTGAGGTATCACCTCACACATGTTAGAATGACCATCATCAAAAAGGCAAGAGATAACAAACGTTGTTGAAGATATGAAGAAAAGCAAACCATTGTGCACACTTAGTGGGACTGTAAATTGGTACAGCTGCCATGGAAAACAATATAAAGATTTTACGAAACTTTTAAAGTTGAGCTACCATATGATCCAACATTTCCATCTCTGGGTTTATCAGTAAAGGATATTAGATCACTGTGCTGAAGAGATATCTGAAGCCCAATGTTTATTGCAGCATTATTTACAATAGCTAAAATATGGAAACATCCCAAGTGTCCATCAGTTGATGAATGGATAAGAAAATATGGTATACACATACACACACTGGAATACCCTCCAGCCCACCAAAAATAAGGAAATCCTGTTACTTGGAATAACATGGGTGGACCTTGCTGGCATTATGGTAAGTGAAATGAGTTAGAAGAAGACAAATACCATATGATCACATGGATATCTAGAATATTAAAAGTGAATCAAACTCAGAAAAAGAAATTAGACTTGTGTTTACCAGTGGTGTGACTTGGGGAATTTAGGGGATATTTGGATTAAGTGATCAAAACCACAAAGTTACAGTTTTAAGACTAAGGTACATGATGATGACCATTAATACTACTGTACCATATATTTGAAAGTTAAGTTAATTGATCCTAAAAGTTGTCATCACAAGAAAAGAAACTTCCTTAAAATATCACTTTTGGATATGCTATCTAAAGCACAAGTGATAAAAATAAATCTGACTACATATGTAAAAGTAAAAAGCTTTTGGATATCAGAAGAATCAGTCAACAAAATGAAAAGGCAACCTACCAAACAGGAGAAAATATTTGCAAATCATATATCTGATAAGGAATTAATATACAGAATATATGAAGTCATACAACTCAATCGTAAAAAATGAAATAATGCAATTTAAAGAATGGGCAAAGGTCCAAAGTAGACAGTTTGCCAAAGAAGCTATACAAATGGCCAACAAGAAAAGGTATTTATCATCACTGATCTTTAGGGGACTGCAAATCAAAATCATGGTGAGGTATCACCTCACACATGTTAGAATGACCATCATCAAAAAGGCAAGAGATAACAAACGTTGTTGAAGATATGAAGAAAAGCAAACCATTGTGCACACTTAGTGGGACTGTAAATTGGTACAGCTGCCATGGAAAACAATATAAAGATTTTACGAAACTTTTAAAGTTGAGCTACCATATGATCCAACATTTCCATCTCTGGGTTTATCAGTAAAGGATATTAGATCACTGTGCTGAAGAGATATCTGAAGCCCAATGTTTATTGCAGCATTATTTACAATAGCTAAAATATGGAAACATCCCAAGTGTCCATCAGTTGATGAATGGATAAGAAAATATGGTATACACATACACACACTGGAATACCCTCCAGCCCACCAAAAATAAGGAAATCCTGTTACTTGGAATAACATGGGTGGACCTTGCTGGCATTATGGTAAGTGAAATGAGTTAGAAGAAGACAAATACCATATGATCACATGGATATCTAGAATATTAAAAGTGAATCAAACTCAGAAAAAGAAATTAGACTTGTGTTTACCAGTGGTGTGACTTGGGGAATTTAGGGGATATTTGGATTAAGTGATCAAAACCACAAAGTTACAGTTTTAAGACTAAGGTACATGATGATGACCATTAATACTACTGTACCATATATTTGAAAGTTAAGTTAATTGATCCTAAAAGTTGTCATCACAAGAAAAGAAACTTCCTTAAAAATATATTTTTGTATTTATATGAAATGATGAATATAATCTATACTTAGCATGGTAATCATTTTATGATATGTGTAAGTTCATTATGCTATGTATCTTTTTATTTTTTAATGTTGTGCCTCTTGAATTTATGCTATACTTAGGCCAATTATGTCTTAATAAATATGAAAGAAAAAATCTCTAATTTTCAAAATTATCATACTAAAATTTACTTATAAAAAATTCATTTTTCATTAAAGCATATTTGTTATGTTCCCTAGTATACTAACAGACACATTTTCCAAGACTGTATTTAGGCAAGTGTTTTACTTCATAAAAACTTAAATCAGGAAGAAGTTAGTAACCTTAATAGATCTATAATCATTTGTTAAAAATCAATAATGTAAAAATCAGTGTACTTTCAATTTAAATCCTGACATGTTTTTCATGAAATTTGAAAACCTGATCATAAATTCACAAAACCCCCAAGCACCAAAAATGTTGCCAAATTATAAAGAAAGAGAGCATGTTCTATCAGATATCAAGTTTTGTTTTACCACTAAAGCAACTAAAATAACAGGCACTGACTCACATATGGTTAAACATACTAAAGGAATATCACAGAGATATCAAACAGAAAGATAGATGTGGAAAGCATGGACAGACTGCGACATGATACTAGCTCCAAAGGCTGTCAAATTAGGGGGAAAAAAAAGAATGGAAAGAAATCCTATAAGAATTACTCAAGTCAATATGATAAATTAACCACAGTAACGACAAAATCAAAGCTATAAACAAGAATGGAAAGCAAAATTGAGCAATTTATTGATGATTTGGAAAATAGCAGAACCAAGAGATCAATCCAATTTTTGGTACACAAAATATGTATTAGAAATTCAGTCATTTAATGAATGAAAAAAGTAGAAAGCATAAAAATAAGCACAACAGAAAAGGTAATGCTGTAACAGTGGTTACAGAGAGGAGTAATTATTAGTAACTATTACTGTCAATTGTTTATGACTATATATGAAAATCTGGATTATTTGGATTAGTTTCTAGGAAATATAAATGGCCAAAACTGAACTCAGACTAGGAAGAAAATTTTAAATGTTCAGTTTCCATAAAATAAACTTTTTCAATGAATTATTCCCTCTTCCCATCATTTAACCTGCAGAAATGTCCTAAGCCATATGACTTCTCAGGGGAATTCTACCAAAACCTTAAAAAAATACAGCTCGCATGCTGTATTAACCACCACAACAAATATAAAAAGAAGGAAAACCTTTAAATACTTTTATAATGATAGCATTAATGACAAATTAAAAGCAATAAGGAAAAAAATTACAGCTATTACCAGGCAGCATTATTTTATAAAAATGTAAAGATGTTATGAAAATTATGCCCAAAATGATTCATGGCAGGGTTGTAGCAGTTGATCAACAGTAGCAATTCGGTTAATAGAAATTATTTCAGAAAAAATGCAACAAAAATCACACAAACTATAATTGCTAGAAAGTGATCTAGTAAAATCCAACGTTAATTTAGATAAAAGTAAACAACACAATCATTCTGTCTTTATGATTTCCTATCCTACTAGAAAGAAAGGATAGCTATATTTATATGAGACAAAGTAGACTTTAAATTACAAATGGTCAAAAGAGACTGTAAAAGGTCATTGTATAATAATAAAGGGGTCAGTTCATCTAGAAGATATAACAGATGTAAATACTTATGCTCCCAACGTCAGGACATCTAAAAATAAAAGGCAAATTCTAAGAGAATTGAAAAGAAGTAAACAGCAACATAATAATAGTTAGGAAGTTTAATACTTCTGTTAATAGATAATCCAGACAGAAAAAAAGAGAGAAAATGAGGGATTTGAAATACTCTAGACCCATGAACCTAAGATACATATACAGAGCATTTCAAAGTTCTGTAGAGAGGTGAACAGATTAAGAAAATGTGGTATATGTGATGGAATGTTACCCTTTAAAAAGCTGTACATCTTGTTACATGCTGTAATGTGGATGATGCTTGAGCATGTCATGCTAAATGAAATAAGTCAGTCACAGAAAGATAGTGCGCAATTCCACTTAAAATGATATGTTTAAATTCATCACATTACTGCCAATTGTTTATGACTATATATGAAAATCTGGATTATTTGGATTAGTTTCTAGGAAATATAAATGGCCAAAACTGAACTCAGACTAGGAAGAAAATTTTAAATGTTCAGTTTCCATAAAATAAACTTTTTCAATGAATTATTCCCTCTTCCCATCATTTAACCTGCAGAAATGTCCTAAGCCATATGACTTCTCAGGGGAATTCTACCAAAACCTTAAAAAAATACAGCTCGCATGCTGTATTAACCACCACAACAAATATAAAAAGAAGGAAAACCTTTAAATACTTTTATAATGATAGCATTAATGACAAATTAAAAGCAATAAGGAAAAAAATTACAGCTATTACCAGGCAGCATTATTTTATAAAAATGTAAAGATGTTATGAAAATTATGCCCAAAATGATTCATGGCAGGGTTGTAGCAGTTGATCAACAGTAGCAATTCGGTTAATAGAAATTATTTCAGAAAAAATGCAACAAAAATCACACAAACTATAATTGCTAGAAAGTGATCTAGTAAAATCCAACGTTAATTTAGATAAAAGTAAACAACACAATCATTCTGTCTTTATGATTTCCTATCCTACTAGAAAGAAAGGATAGCTATATTTATATGAGACAAAGTAGACTTTAAATTACAAATGGTCAAAAGAGACTGTAAAAGGTCATTGTATAATAATAAAGGGGTCAGTTCATCTAGAAGATATAACAGATGTAAATACTTATGCTCCCAACGTCAGGACATCTAAAAATAAAAGGCAAATTCTAAGAGAATTGAAAAGAAGTAAACAGCAACATAATAATAGTTAGGAAGTTTAATACTTCTGTTAATAGATAATCCAGACAGAAAAAAAGAGAGAAAATGAGGGATTTGAAATACTCTAGACCCATGAACCTAAGATACATATACAGAGCATTTCAAAGTTCTGTAGAGAGGTGAACAGATTAAGAAAATGTGGTATATGTGATGGAATGTTACCCTTTAAAAAGCTGTACATCTTGTTACATGCTGTAATGTGGATGATGCTTGAGCATGTCATGCTAAATGAAATAAGTCAGTCACAGAAAGATAGTGCGCAATTCCACTTAAAATGATATGTTTAAATTCATCACATTAATAGAAACAGAAAGTGGTGGTTGCCAGATGCTGGTGGAAGTGAGTAATGAGAAATAGTTCAGTGAACATAGATTTTTAGTTTTGCAAGGTGAAAAACTGCTGGAGATCTTTAACACAATCATGTGACTAAACACTATTGAAATATATACTTAAACACTGGCAAGATGGTAAATTATATGTTACCTTTCTTTAAACCACAATTAAAAAAATTAAGCATGTTTTAGAAATGATTTCCTCTAAGATCAGGAACTGGAGAAAGGTATCCATTCTTGCCACTTTTAATAACCATTGTACTGGAATATCTAGCCAGGATAATTAAGCAAGAAAGCATTAATAAATAATAAAGCACATCTAGATGAATAATGGATAATTAAAATACCCTCCCTTTATAGATAATATTCTCTTTCTTATAGAAAATTATAAGGAATCCACAATGTGGTATTTAAAAAAGTAGTTAAGCAAAGTTTTGGCATACATGATCAATATGCAAAAAATCAATTCTGTTCTGTACACTGATAATATCTGAAACAGAAATTCAGCAATTACATTCGTATTATATGACTAGTAAAACACTTAGGAATAGATATAAGCAAAAAAGAGCAGTACTTTTACACTGAATACTACATAACATTGCCAAAAGAAGTTACAAAAGAGTAAATAAATGTAGAGATCTACCATGTCCATGGTTTGGAAGATTTAATATAATTAAGATGGATCTAAGCATTCAATGAAATCCCTACCAAAATACCAACTTCTTTTTTTGGAAGGAATGTTAAAGCTCATCCTAAAATTTGCACAAAATTGTAAGACACTCTGAAGTGCCAAAATGATCTCAAAAAATATGAAAAGGGTGTAAATACTCACATTTCCTGATTTCGAAATGTACTACAAAGCTTCAGTGATCAAAGCAGTGTTGCACTGAAATAAGGATAGACATATATAGATCAGTATAATAGAGTTAAGTGTGCATAAATAAATCCATAGCTCCATGGTCAATTGATTTTTGAATAGGGCCCCAAGACAATTCAGTAGAACAAGAGTAGGAATTTCAACACATGGTGCTGTGACACCTAAATTCATCACATTAATAGAAACAGAAAGTGGTGGTTGCCAGATGCTGGTGGAAGTGAGTAATGAGAAATAGTTCAGTGAACATAGATTTTTAGTTTTGCAAGGTGAAAAACTGCTGGAGATCTTTAACACAATCATGTGACTAAACACTATTGAAATATATACTTAAACACTGGCAAGATGGTAAATTATATGTTACCTTTCTTTAAACCACAATTAAAAAAATTAAGCATGTTTTAGAAATGATTTCCTCTAAGATCAGGAACTGGAGAAAGGTATCCATTCTTGCCACTTTTAATAACCATTGTACTGGAATATCTAGCCAGGATAATTAAGCAAGAAAGCATTAATAAATAATAAAGCACATCTAGATGAATAATGGATAATTAAAATACCCTCCTTTATAGATAATATTCTCTTTCTTATAGAAAATTATAAGGAATCCACAATGTGGTATTTAAAAAAGTAGTTAAGCAAAGTTTTGGCATACATGATCAATATGCAAAAAATCAATTCTGTTCTGTACACTGATAATATCTGAAACAGAAATTCAGCAATTACATTCGTATTATATGACTAGTAAAACACTTAGGAATAGATATAAGCAAAAAAGAGCAGTACTTTTACACTGAATACTACATAACATTGCCAAAAGAAGTTACAAAAGAGTAAATAAATGTAGAGATCTACCATGTCCATGGTTTGGAAGATTTAATATAATTAAGATGGATCTAAGCATTCAATGAAATCCCTACCAAAATACCAACTTCTTTTTTTGGAAGGAATGTTAAAGCTCATCCTAAAATTTGCACAAAATTGTAAGACACTCTGAAGTGCCAAAATGATCTCAAAAAATATGAAAAGGGTGTAAATACTCACATTTCCTGATTTCGAAATGTACTACAAAGCTTCAGTGATCAAAGCAGTGTTGCACTGAAATAAGGATAGACATATATAGATCAGTATAATAGAGTTAAGTGTGCATAAATAAATCCATAGCTCCATGGTCAATTGATTTTTGAATAGGGCCCCAAGACAATTCAGTAGAACAAGAGTAGGAATTTCAACACATGGTGCTGTGACACCTGGATATATATTTGCAAGCAAAATGAAATTGGACCTATCCCTTCCACCATATACAAATACATGTGTGTGTGTGTGTGTGTGTGTGTGTGTAGAGTCTTAGAAGGAAACATGTTTGTAACTCTTCATTACCTTAGACTACATTACAGTTTATCATCCTTGCTAACAAATTCTTTATGTTATCTGTGTGTGTTATCTCTGTAACAGAGATAACATGAGTTTGTTTGACTTTTAGTAAACCTGGGTAGAATAAAAATTGTATGTATGTATTATATTTATGATGATAACTCTAGAAAGACTAATAATTAAATTAGCATGAAATAGATTACCAGGAGAAAAACAGTTTAATTTCATATATATGAGAACCCCATAAAAATATGAAGTGACCAAAGCAAGGAGCTTTAGATCTTTTAGACTGTGTGACTATGAATAAGTGAAAATTTTACAAGATGAGAGAGTTTGGCTTGGAGAAGGATAGTAAATAAATCAGTGAAATAAGAAGGTTTGTTTTTACAGCCTTCTCATCCTAAATATCCTTTTTCTGGTGATAAGAATACCTTTTATCCTTCAGGTATAGGAAGGGTACCCTTCATAAGTTTATTTCCTGCTTTCAAGGTGACAAAGGAGAGCCAGAATGTCCTTCTTACTCTGGCTGCTTCTCAAGTAACTTTAATTTAAAATTAATCAATATGCCAAAGTGGCATTTTGGAGGTGGCATATTTTGCACCCATTCTAAACATGTCTCACAATGGCCATTGTAATTCCAGATTGTCTTAGTGAATTTTTGCAGTTTTTGTTATTTACATCTTCCAGGACAACAGTTTTTAGGCAAAATAAGCAGGGGTACTTATTTCTCTGAGACTTGAGGATCACATTTCTTTAGCTAAACATTCAGCCTTAGCCAAATTAATCCCCAAGAGAGTTGTACCACTGGGTTAGAGATTTTGTGATGTTTGATAGTGTACCTCATTGCATGGAATTTTTTTTGAGGTTGTCTTGATAATAAGGATAGACATATATAGATCAGTATAATAGAGTTAAGTGTGCATAAATAAATCCATAGCTCCATGGTCAATTGATTTTTGAATAGGGCCCCAAGACAATTCAGTAGAACAAGAGTAGGAATTTCAACACATGGTGCTGTGACACCTGGATATATATTTGCAAGCAAAATGAAATTGGACCTATCCCTTCCACCATATACAAATACATGTGTGTGTGTGTGTGTGTGTGTGTGTAGAGTCTTAGAAGGAAACATGTTTGTAACTCTTCATTACCTTAGACTACATTACAGTTTATCATCCTTGCTAACAAATTCTTTATGTTATCTGTGTGTGTTATCTCTGTAACAGAGATAACATGAGTTTGTTTGACTTTTAGTAAACCTGGGTAGAATAAAAATTGTATGTATGTATTATATTTATGATGATAACTCTAGAAAGACTAATAATTAAATTAGCATGAAATAGATTACCAGGAGAAAAACAGTTTAATTTCATATATATGAGAACCCCATAAAAATATGAAGTGACCAAAGCAAGGAGCTTTAGATCTTTTAGACTGTGTGACTATGAATAAGTGAAAATTTTACAAGATGAGAGAGTTTGGCTTGGAGAAGGATAGTAAATAAATCAGTGAAATAAGAAGGTTTGTTTTTACAGCCTTCTCATCCTAAATATCCTTTTTCTGGTGATAAGAATACCTTTTATCCTTCAGGTATAGGAAGGGTACCCTTCATAAGTTTATTTCCTGCTTTCAAGGTGACAAAGGAGAGCCAGAATGTCCTTCTTACTCTGGCTGCTTCTCAAGTAACTTTAATTTAAAATTAATCAATATGCCAAAGTGGCATTTTGGAGGTGGCATATTTTGCACCCATTCTAAACATGTCTCACAATGGCCATTGTAATTCCAGATTGTCTTAGTGAATTTTTGCAGTTTTTGTTATTTACATCTTCCAGGACAACAGTTTTTAGGCAAAATAAGCAGGGGTACTTATTTCTCTGAGACTTGAGGATCACATTTCTTTAGCTAAACATTCAGCCTTAGCCAAATTAATCCCCAAGAGAGTTGTACCACTGGGTTAGAGATTTTGTGATGTTTGATAGTGTACCTCATTGCATGGAATTTTTTTTGAGGTTGTCTTGTAACTTTGTTTTAACCTGTTCTGTGACCAGTTTATCCTACTATAGAATCTTAGATGACAAGTACTCTAACATCTTTTATTTATTTTAAAAAATATTGAAGTATAATTGCCTTGCTTTCTTAGTTCCAGGTATACAGCATAATGATCCAGTGTTTTTGTAGATTATATTGCATTTTAAATTATTACAAGATAATGGTACCTATGCTATATATGATTATTGGTTACTTATTTTATATAGTAGTTTGTATCTGTTAATTCCATACTGTTCATTTGTCCCTCCCCATTTCTCTCTCTGTTTTGTTACCTTGAGTTTGCTTTCTATTTTGGTTAATCTTTCTGTTTTATGTATTTTATTTGTATCATTTTTATATTACATATATAAGTGATATCATACAATATATGTCTTTCTCTGAGTTATTTCACTAAGCATAATATTCTCTAGGTGTATCCATGTTGCTACAAATGGAGGAATTTCATTTTTCTTATGACTTAGTAAATTGCACTGTGTGTGTATGGTTGTATGTGTGTGTGTATACCTCACATCTTTTTGCCTTCTTATGTTGATGGACACTAGAGTTGCCACTGTGTCTTAGCTATTGTAAGTAGTGCTGTTATGCTCAGATGCGTGCATCTTTTTGAGTTACTGTTTTCATTTTTCCAGATATATACCATGAATGGAATTGCTGGATAATATGGTAGTTTAGGTTTTTGTGGAACCTCCATACATTTCTCCATAGTGGCTGCACCAATATATACTCCCATTAACAGTGTACTAGTCTTCCCTTTTCTTCATGTCCTCTCAAATTTTGTTATTTGTAAACTTTTTGATAATAGCTATTTGACAGGTGTGAGGTGAAATCTTATTGTTATTTCCATTAACATTTCTTAATAATTAGTAATATGGAGCATATGTTCATATGCCTGCTAGTTTTATGTATGTCTTCTTTGGAAAAAATGCCTATTCAGGTCTTCTGCTCACTTCTTTTTTAATTTTTATTTTTATTATTTTTTTTAATTTATCTTTTGGTGGGGGAAATGGTCAGGCCACTTCTATTGGTCTTTCATTTCTCTATTTTCATCTGTCTTTGTTCTTTGGGTCCTGTGGGTCTCCCATCGCGGTGGCCTCTGTTGTCGCAGAGCGCCGGCTCTGGGCGCATGTGCGCCAGAGCTCTGGCTCAGTAATTGAACACATCAGTCCAGCCACTCCGCGGCACGTGGAATCTTCCCAGGCCAGGGATCGAACTGGCGCCCCTTGCACTGCAAGACGGTGTCCTTACCCACTGGACTACCAGGGGAAGCCCTTCTGCTCACTTTTGATTAGGTTTTTTTTGCTACTGATTTTTCTGAGCTATTTATGTATTTTTGCATAATAACATCTTTGTTGATCACATGATTTATGAATATTTTATTTTCTGTCATTCTGTAGGCTGTCTTTTCATCTTGTGGATAGTTCTCTTTGCTGCACAAATTTTCTGCATTTGATTATGCCAAAATTTTTTTTTTGCTTTTATTTTTTTTGCCTTGTTAGACTTATCTAAGAGAAGATTTTTTTTTTTTTAAATTTATTGGAGGGGGCGGGTTGGAGAGGGAGTGGGGCAGGCGGGTCACTTCTCTTGGTCTTTCATTTATCTAATTTTCATCCATCTTTGTTCTTTGGCCCGTGTGGGCCTCCCATCGCGGTGGCCTCTGTTGTCACAGAGCACTGGCTCTGGGTGCATGCGCTCCAGAGTCCCGGCTCGGTAGTTGGACATATCGGTCCAGCCGCTCCTCAGCACGTGGGCTCTTCCCAGGCCAGGGATCGAACTGGCGCCCCTTGCACTGCAAGACGGTGTCCTTACCCACTGGACTACCAGGGGAAGCCCTTCTGCTCACTTTTGATTAGGTTTTTTTTGCTACTGATTTTTCTGAGCTATTTATGTATTTTTGCATAATAACATCTTTGTTGATCACATGATTTATGAATATTTTATTTTCTGTCATTCTGTAGGCTGTCTTTTCATCTTGTGGATAGTTCTCTTTGCTGCACAAATTTTCTGCATTTGATTATGCCAAAATTTTTTTTTTGCTTTTATTTTTTTTGCCTTGTTAGACTTATCTAAGAGAAGATTTTTTTTTTTTTAAATTTATTGGAGGGGGCGGGTTGGAGAGGGAGTGGGGCAGGCGGGTCACTTCTCTTGGTCTTTCATTTATCTAATTTTCATCCATCTTTGTTCTTTGGCCCGTGTGGGCCTCCCATCGCGGTGGCCTCTGTTGTCACAGAGCACTGGCTCTGGGTGCATGCGCTCCAGAGTCCCGGCTCGGTAGTTGGACATATCGGTCCAGCCGCTCCGCAGCACGTGGGCTCTTCCCAGGCCAGGGATCGAACCGGCGCCCCTTGTACTGCAAGGCAGTGTCCTTACCCACTGGACCACCAGGGAAGCCTCTAAGAGAATATTGTAATCATATCAGGGAATGTTTTACCTGTGTTCTCTTCTAGGAGTTTTATGATGCCAAGCCTTATATTCAGGTCTTTAAATCATTTTAAGCTTATTTTTGTAAATGTGTGAAGGAGTGTTCTAATTTCATTGATTTACATGAGGCCGTCAAGCTCTACCAGCATCATTTGCTGAAGAAATTCTTTTCCATTGTATATCCCTGCCTCCTTTGTCATAGATTAATTGACCACAGGTGTGTAAGTTTATTTTTACACTTTCCATTATATTCCATTGTGTCTATTTTTGTGCCAGTACCACATTGTTTTGATTATTGTAGCTTTGAAGTATAAACTTTAAAGTTTTCTGAGTGTATTATACCTCTAGCTTTGATCTTTTTTTTCAAGATAGCTTTGACAGTTTGGTGTATTTTGGTTATATATGAATTTTAGGATTATTTGTTTTAGTTCTGTGAAAAATGTCATTGGTATATTGATAGGTATTGCATTAAATATGATAAATTCTTTGGGTAGTATGACCATTTTAACAATATTAACTCTTCCAATTGAAGAACATGGAATATCTATTTTTTTTATCATTTTTGATTACCTTCATAAGTATTTTAAGTATAGGTGTTCTACGTCCTTGGTTAAGTTTATTCCTAGATATTTTATTCTTCTTGATACTATGTTGAATGGGATTGTTTTTTTACTTTCATTTGCTTTTGTGTTATTAGCATATAGAAACACAGCAGATTTTTGCATACTAAAGTTATATTCTGCAACCTTGCTGAATAAATTTGTTAGGTGTAACATAAAGTATAATGTCATGTGCAAATAGTGACAGTTTGCCTCTTTCCTTCAATTTCGGTGCATTTTATTTCTTTGTTCTTATATAATTGCTGTGGGTAGTATTTCAAGTACTGTGTTAAACTGTTGTTTGTTTTTAAGTCTTTGAGTTGTGTCTGAATCTTTGTGACCCCCATGGATTGCAGCACGCCAGGCTTTCCTGTCCTTCACCATCTCCTGGAGTTTGCTCAAACACATTTGCATTGAGTCGGTGATTCCATCCAACCATCTCATCCCTTCTTGCCCCCTTCTGTTCCTGCCCTCAATGTCTTCCAGCATCAGGGTCTTTTCCAGTGAGTCCTGTCTTCACAGCAGGTGGCCAAAGTATTGGAGCTTTAGCTCCAGCATGAGTCCTGCTAAGATGTATTGAAGATTGATTTCCTTTAGGATTGACTGGCATTCCTTGCATCCAGGGGTCCAAGGACTCCAAGTGTTCTAATTTCATTGATTTACATGAGGTCAAGCTCTACCAGCATCATTTGCTGAAGAAATTCTTTTCCATTGTATATCCCTGCCTCCTTTGTCATAGATTAATTGACCACAGGTGTGTAAGTTTATTTTTACACTTTCCATTATATTCCATTGTGTCTATTTTTGTGCCAGTACCACATTGTTTTGATTATTGTAGCTTTGAAGTATAAACTTTAAAGTTTTCTGAGTGTATTATACCTCTAGCTTTGATCTTTTTTTTCAAGATAGCTTTGACAGTTTGGTGTATTTTGGTTATATATGAATTTTAGGATTATTTGTTTTAGTTCTGTGAAAAATGTCATTGGTATATTGATAGGTATTGCATTAAATATGATAAATTCTTTGGGTAGTATGACCATTTTAACAATATTAACTCTTCCAATTGAAGAACATGGAATATCTATTTTTTTTATCATTTTTGATTACCTTCATAAGTATTTTAAGTATAGGTGTTCTACGTCCTTGGTTAAGTTTATTCCTAGATATTTTATTCTTCTTGATACTATGTTGAATGGGATTGTTTTTTTACTTTCATTTGCTTTTGTGTTATTAGCATATAGAAACACAGCAGATTTTTGCATACTAAAGTTATATTCTGCAACCTTGCTGAATAAATTTGTTAGGTGTAACATAAAGTATAATGTCATGTGCAAATAGTGACAGTTTGCCTCTTTCCTTCAATTTCGGTGCATTTTATTTCTTTGTTCTTATATAATTGCTGTGGGTAGTATTTCAAGTACTGTGTTAAACTGTTGTTTGTTTTTAAGTCTTTGAGTTGTGTCTGAATCTTTGTGACCCCCATGGATTGCAGCACGCCAGGCTTTCCTGTCCTTCACCATCTCCTGGAGTTTGCTCAAACACATTTGCATTGAGTCGGTGATTCCATCCAACCATCTCATCCCTTCTTGCCCCCTTCTGTTCCTGCCCTCAATGTCTTCCAGCATCAGGGTCTTTTCCAGTGAGTCCTGTCTTCACAGCAGGTGGCCAAAGTATTGGAGCTTTAGCTCCAGCATGAGTCCTGCTAAGATGTATTGAAGATTGATTTCCTTTAGGATTGACTGGTTTGCATTCCTTGCAGTCCAGGGGACTCTCAAGGATCTTCTTCAGCACCACAGTTTGAAACCATCAATTCTTCGGTGCTCAGCCTTCTTTATGGTCTCTCACATCTGTACATGACTGCTGGATAAACCATAGCTTTGACTATGTGGACCTTTGTCCATACTAAAGCAATAATATTTCTAAGGAAGATACATACAAATAATACACAAAATTATAGAGAGTTGAGAAAAAATGAACTATTTTCAACATGTTTCATGAGGCCAGCATGACCATGTGATATTCTCATTTTTGTTCAACCCCCTCCAGTTGAGTATGGGCTGGATCCAGTGGCTTTCTTTGAACTGAATATGGCAAAGTTGATGGGATGGTACTTCCAAAATTACAAGAGTCTGTGATTTCTATCTTTGTGACATTCTCTTGCTCTAGCTTGATTACTATTAAATAGCCAACTACCATGTTGCAAACTGCCCTAAAGACTTAAGTACCAAGGAGCTCAGACAGTTTTCAACTGGTAACCAGCAACAAACTTGAGCTCACAGTCCAAAAACTCTCAAACACCTATGTCTACCCAACCATCTTGGGAGTGAACTTGTAACCTGGTCATTCCCTAGTCGAAACTTGAGGTGACTGCAAACCTGACTGCCATCTTGACTGTAGCCTGTGAGAGATTCTCTGAAAGTGAGAATTTCTCTGTTAAACTGCATATATATTCCTGATCTATGGTCACTGTGACATTATAGGGAAATACTTTTCAGGCTACTAGATGGTTAATTTCATATGTCAAAACTCCATTGATTGGTCACAGAGTACCCAGAATTACATATGATTTTTGAGTGTATCTGTAAGAGTATATCTAGATGAGATTAGCCTTTGAATGGCAGACTAAATACATAGATTGCCCTCTCCAGTGTGGGTGGACAGGCACCACCAATTTCATTGGAGACATGAATAGAACAAAAGACAGAAGAAGGATGAATTGGGTCCTTTTATTCATCCTGTCTGATTATTTGAGCCATAGGTCTTCATCTGCCCTCAAACCCTCTGCTTCTTAAGCCTTTAAATCTGAACTGAAATCGACACAACTGGCATCCCTGGTTCTCAGGCATTCAGACTAGAATTGATTCGTATCACTACCATGCCAGGGTCCCCGAACAGTAGATTGTGGGATTTTTTTTAGCACCACAGTTTGAAACCATCAATTCTTCGGTGCTCAGCCTTCTTTATGGTCTCTCACATCTGTACATGACTGCTGGATAAACCATAGCTTTGACTATGTGGACCTTTGTCCATACTAAAGCAATAATATTTCTAAGGAAGATACATACAAATAATACACAAAATTATAGAGAGTTGAGAAAAAATGAACTATTTTCAACATGTTTCATGAGGCCAGCATGACCATGTGATATTCTCATTTTTGTTCAACCCCCTCCAGTTGAGTATGGGCTGGATCCAGTGGCTTTCTTTGAACTGAATATGGCAAAGTTGATGGGATGGTACTTCCAAAATTACAAGAGTCTGTGATTTCTATCTTTGTGACATTCTCTTGCTCTAGCTTGATTACTATTAAATAGCCAACTACCATGTTGCAAACTGCCCTAAAGACTTAAGTACCAAGGAGCTCAGACAGTTTTCAACTGGTAACCAGCAACAAACTTGAGCTCACAGTCCAAAAACTCTCAAACACCTATGTCTACCCAACCATCTTGGGAGTGAACTTGTAACCTGGTCATTCCCTAGTCGAAACTTGAGGTGACTGCAAACCTGACTGCCATCTTGACTGTAGCCTGTGAGAGATTCTCTGAAAGTGAGAATTTCTCTGTTAAACTGCATATATATTCCTGATCTATGGTCACTGTGACATTATAGGGAAATACTTTTCAGGCTACTAGATGGTTAATTTCATATGTCAAAACTCCATTGATTGGTCACAGAGTACCCAGAATTACATATGATTTTTGAGTGTATCTGTAAGAGTATATCTAGATGAGATTAGCCTTTGAATGGCAGACTAAATACATAGATTGCCCTCTCCAGTGTGGGTGGACAGGCACCACCAATTTCATTGGAGACATGAATAGAACAAAAGACAGAAGAAGGATGAATTGGGTCCTTTTATTCATCCTGTCTGATTATTTGAGCCATAGGTCTTCATCTGCCCTCAAACCCTCTGCTTCTTAAGCCTTTAAATCTGAACTGAAATCGACACAACTGGCATCCCTGGTTCTCAGGCATTCAGACTAGAATTGATTCGTATCACTACCATGCCAGGGTCTCCAGCCTGCAGACAGTAGATTGTGGGAATTTTGAGCTTCCTCTGTAATTACACGAGCCTTTTCCTTGTATTAAATGTCTTCCAAAAACATCCTGTTATTTCTGTTTCTCTGGAGAATACTGACTAAGCATTGGTATAAATTGTTATGCAGCAATAGGTAACATATAAGACCATTCAGTTCAGTTCAGTCGCTCAGTCATGTCCGACTCTTTGCAACCCCATGAACTGCATCATGCCAGGCTTTCCTGTCTTCCCCCTTCTCCTGGAGCTTGCTCAAACTCATGTCCATTGACTCAGTGATGCCATCCAACCAGCTCATCCTCTGTCGTCCCCTTTTCCTTCTGCCTTCTATTTTTCCCAATAACGGGATCTTTTCCAGTGAGTTGTCTCTTCACATCAGTTGACCAAAGTACTGGAGCTTTAGCTTCAGCATCAGTCCTTCCAATGAATATTCAGGGTTGATGTCCTTTAGGATGGACTGGTTTTATCTCCTTGCTGTCCAAGGGACTCTCAAGAGTCTTCTCCAACACCACAATTTAAAGGCATCTTCTTTGTCGCTCAGCCTTCTTTATGGTCCAACTCTCTCATCTATACCTGATTACTGGGAAAACCATAGCTTTGACTATACAGACTTAATCAGCAAAGTGATGTCTCTGCTTTTGAATATACTGTCTAGGTTTGTCATAGCCTTTCTTCTAAGGAGAAAGCCTCTTTTAATTTCATGGCTGTAGTCACCATCCACATTGATTTTGGAGCCCACTAAAATAGTCTATCACTGTTTCCATTTTTTGCCCATTGATTTGCCATGAAATGATGGAATCGGATGCCAATGATCTTCGTTTTTTGAATGTTGAGTTTTAGGCCAGCCTTTTTACTCTTCTCTTTCACCTTCATCAGACATGAATAGAACAAAAGACAGAAGAAGGATGAATTGGGTCCTTTTATTCATCCTGTCTGATTATTTGAGCCATAGGTCTTCATCTGCCCTCAAACCCTCTGCTTCTTAAGCCTTTAAATCTGAACTGAAATCGACACAACTGGCATCCCTGGTTCTCAGGCATTCAGACTAGAATTGATTCGTATCACTACCATGCCAGGGTCTCCAGCCTGCAGACAGTAGATTGTGGGAATTTTGAGCTTCCTCTGTAATTACACGAGCCTTTTCCTTGTATTAAATGTCTTCCAAAAACATCCTGTTATTTCTGTTTCTCTGGAGAATACTGACTAAGCATTGGTATAAATTGTTATGCAGCAATAGGTAACATATAAGACCATTCAGTTCAGTTCAGTCGCTCAGTCATGTCCGACTCTTTGCAACCCCATGAACTGCATCATGCCAGGCTTTCCTGTCTTCCCCCTTCTCCTGGAGCTTGCTCAAACTCATGTCCATTGACTCAGTGATGCCATCCAACCAGCTCATCCTCTGTCGTCCCCTTTTCCTTCTGCCTTCTATTTTTCCCAATAACGGGATCTTTTCCAGTGAGTTGTCTCTTCACATCAGTTGACCAAAGTACTGGAGCTTTAGCTTCAGCATCAGTCCTTCCAATGAATATTCAGGGTTGATGTCCTTTAGGATGGACTGGTTTTATCTCCTTGCTGTCCAAGGGACTCTCAAGAGTCTTCTCCAACACCACAATTTAAAGGCATCTTCTTTGTCGCTCAGCCTTCTTTATGGTCCAACTCTCTCATCTATACCTGATTACTGGGAAAACCATAGCTTTGACTATACAGACTTAATCAGCAAAGTGATGTCTCTGCTTTTGAATATACTGTCTAGGTTTGTCATAGCCTTTCTTCTAAGGAGAAAGCCTCTTTTAATTTCATGGCTGTAGTCACCATCCACATTGATTTTGGAGCCCACTAAAATAGTCTATCACTGTTTCCATTTTTTGCCCATTGATTTGCCATGAAATGATGGAATCGGATGCCAATGATCTTCGTTTTTTGAATGTTGAGTTTTAGGCCAGCCTTTTTACTCTTCTCTTTCACCTTCATCAGGAGGCTATTTCCTCTTTGCTTTCTGTCATAAGGATGGCATCTGCATACCTGAGGTTATTGATATTTCTTCCAGCAATCTTTATTAGAGCTTGTGTTTCATGCAGACTGGCATTTCACATGATGTACTCTGCATATAAATTAAATAAACAGGGTGACAGTATATAGCCTTGACGTACTCCTTTCCCAATTTGGAACCAGTTCTTTGTTCCATGTCTAGTTCTAACTGTTGCTTTATAAGTAGGTAAAATTATATGTCAGTTTTCCCCATGGATGTAGATGCAGAAACATAAAATATTAGTAAGCCAAATTCCATGATCTAAAGAGGTAATATACTATAGTAGACGGGATTTCTATTTAATAGAAGGTTTGCTCAGTTTTTGAAAATTGAATTTTTCCCACAGTATCAGAATAAATGGGGAAAATCATATCATTTTTATAGAGTGTGTATTCTTGCAATGATAGAATAATGGATTACTCAAACATAACAGAAAAGACAAAAACAGACTGATAAATATTCGGACACAATTTATTCCTGAGTTCATACCTTAGTGCAGTGGGAGAGGATGCTGTTTTTCATAATATGATGCTGGTTCACTACCTGGAGAATTTTTAGGAAGGAAAAGATACTTGATCCTTGTCTTACACCCTTCCTCTCCACACACATCATATAGATGTAGAAGATTATAGAATGCAACACTCAAGATGGATAAAGAAGTTTTGGAAGATAATGAGTAGGGAAAGCAATAGCCTTAATGGAAAAGATGAATATATTGTGACTTGTTAAAATTAAGAACTTATCATTAAAAAGAAAGAAAATATAAGCCATGGAGTAAAAGAATATATTAATAATACCAATACTGAGTTCATATGCCAAACCTATGATTTATTTTAAAAGAGTAGAAAACAAAGTAGAAGAAAAAGACATTTCACAAGATAAATGAATCACCAATAAACATAAGGAAAGGTATTTAAACTCATTAATAACCAGGAAAATAAAAAATGAATGTAAGCCTGAAAAAAAGAAAAAGAATAAATAGCAAAATAAAATTATACTACTCATACCCATCAGAATGGAGGGAACTTGAAATATTGGCAATTTCAAGTGTTATGAAGATGTGAAAGATCTGTTGCTGTGAAAGATGCTGTTGGTGGAAATATAAATTGTTACATCTCTCTAGGAAATAATGTGTCATTAAAGTTAAAAATACATATGTTGTGTGCCCCTGCAGATACATTTCTAGGAAAGTATCTTCCACATATGCTCATACATATGTAAAATATAAAATGATATTCAGTCCAGCATTTTTATAGCAGCAGAAAACTGAAAAAAGTTTTCATCAGTGGCAATTGGTTTAGTAAATTCTGATGCTTCTGTGCAATATGAACTATGCAGTTATTGAAAAGAATGGTGTAGTTCTATCTATACCAATATACAACTATATGAATGATAAGATAAAATAATAGTATGCAGTGGAGTATCTTTCTTAAAAGTGAACCATCTATAGATATACTTCTTTTGTGAAATTATTTTAAAAAATGAATAAAAGTAGTTGCTTCTAGAGAAGAAATGTAGTGGTAGAAGAGTTTATCCTTTATATCATATGCATATTTTCCCTGTTCAAAAATCTTTTTTAAGAAAACTACAGAAAAGACAGTAAGTGTTGTGAGTGAGTGTGTAAGTTGCTCAGTCGTGTCCAACTCTTTGTGACCCTATTGAGGAAACTTGGAATTCTCCAGGCAAGAATACTGGAGTGGGTAGACCTTTCCTTCTGCAGGAGATCTTCCCAACCCAGAGATGGAACCCAGGTCTCCCACATTGCAGGTGGATTCTTTACCATCTGAGCCAGCAGGGAAGCCCACAGAAAAGACAGAAAGTATTAATAGCAGTCAATGATGTGTTACTTTGATTATGAAAGGACCCTCACAAATATGACAGTTCTAGGTACGATTTTTTGTGTGTGAGATTGAAAATAAGCAGTCGCCAAAACTGAAAGTTGTCTATGAGATTTTTTGCTTGTTTCAAACTGGTTTACTTAAGGGGTTCTATTTTCCTTCCTCAAGCAATATGGAATGCTTCATGACTCTGCATGTCATCCTTGTGCAGGGGCCATGCTAGCCTTCTCTGTATTGTTCCAGTTGTGCTGCCAAAGTGAGCACCTATGAGATGCTTGACAAAAGAGTTGTTTGGTATTCAGTCTTGCTGCCTTTTGTGTTTATTTTTTGTCTTAATGCATTTGTTAATATAGCTGCTTATACAGGATGGTGGTGCAGAGTGAAACCTGGTGAAGGGAATTGAGCATAGACATTGTATTACCTTAACCAGAAGAGTAAAAAGTTTGATAAGTTACATTGGAGAGATTTCCTGAAGGTTTTACTCCAATCCATATATTCATCTTCTGCAGTCTGGGTTCACACTGTGTAATAGTTGCACCTGCTATTCTTAAAATGCAGCTAAAGATTGAATGGTGAACTAAATAGCCACTTGATTTTGCTATTGAGACCAGTGACTGCAGGTGTAAGTAATTTTGCATTCTATCCTGTCTCCTCTAGCTTACCGCTCAAAATGTGTCTTTTAAAATCTAGATTCCTGATGTAAGTTGGAAGGAGCATATGACTTTGGAGCAGCAATTGGAAATTTGATTTTCAAAAAGGATATGACAATCTTTGCTTAAAGGCTTTGGTGGAAAGCAGGGGTTTTGTACCTAATGATGGGTCTAAGAACTGCATTCTTTCCTTTCTCTACATTTTTGAGTTTTTAAATCTCAAAAAAAGTACCACAACTGCTCTTTCTAAGGCTATAAGAGTTTACTGCAAACAATTTCTTCATAGAGGAGCTTAATTAAAAAGTATAGGTGGGACTCACATTTGCAGTGAGTATTTCCCTGAAGAATTGTGTATATTCTGAATTCTGGAAAATTAAATTACATTTTACATGCAGTAGGGGAGTTTTCTATTTAAGGACAATCTTTGATTTGTCATTTCATTTTATTAGGTTTGCTTAATTAAATTTAGCATAGTGGAGGTAGAATTACCCAGTACCTGGCATTGTTATCCACTACCAAAAGCAGCATTTAATTTAGTTTAAAGGAAAGATCTTACAGATGTTTGAACTCGCCAGTTTCGTCTACAGAATTGATTAGGTAGCTATTTGATGACAAAATCTGAAAGTGAAGCAAAGTAGCAGGGACTGTAGGGAATATACAGGCTGTGCTCTTGGGAAGCATACACTGCAGAGTTGGAAAAAGTACAAACCCCTTTTCTCAAAAGGTAACAAAATAATATTAAGCTGTGTTCAAGGGAAGTGATCAAGACAAAGGTACATATTCAGCATAGAACAGGAGAAAATACATAGAGCGAGGAAATGAAAATTGTGGGGCTAGGTTAAATAGAAGCTACGTAGTAAGGAAAGGTTATCTGTTCACCAAGCAATGAGTACATACATACATACTATCAACATGTGTACTGTCCTCTTACCTCCTCCTCCTCACTTCCTTTCCTTTCTTCCTCTCTTTCTGGCCCCCCCACCTGTTACTCCCCAGAATCAATAACCAAAACTGCAAAGATTTTTTTATTTTTCCTGATGAAACTTCCAAGTTTAGACTGAGTCTGAGCTCAAGACCTTTAAGAACTTGAAATCATTTTCATAAATTGTTCCCTGGTGCCTTTGACCTAATTTCTGGAAACTATTTGAAAACCTCAGGTGTCTGAATGCAAATTTTATCCTTACAGTTCATTAATAGCTCTATAAAAGTTAAATATATGACCTGCTGCAAATTGAAACAGCTAAACTATTTGCTTAATGGGTACATAGCCTGGGTAGTATAATACTAAGAGGAATATAAGGTCATAGTATCAGTTTCACTCACTGATTTGTTTTCTTTCTTTCCTCATCTCTGCTTCTGTGTGTTAAGGATATTTAAAATGGTGGGACTCACATTTGCAGTGAGTATTTCCCTGAAGAATTGTGTATATTCTGAATTCTGGAAAATTAAATTACATTTTACATGCAGTAGGGGAGTTTTCTATTTAAGGACAATCTTTGATTTGTCATTTCATTTTATTAGGTTTGCTTAATTAAATTTAGCATAGTGGAGGTAGAATTACCCAGTACCTGGCATTGTTATCCACTACCAAAAGCAGCATTTAATTTAGTTTAAAGGAAAGATCTTACAGATGTTTGAACTCGCCAGTTTCGTCTACAGAATTGATTAGGTAGCTATTTGATGACAAAATCTGAAAGTGAAGCAAAGTAGCAGGGACTGTAGGGAATATACAGGCTGTGCTCTTGGGAAGCATACACTGCAGAGTTGGAAAAAGTACAAACCCCTTTTCTCAAAAGGTAACAAAATAATATTAAGCTGTGTTCAAGGGAAGTGATCAAGACAAAGGTACATATTCAGCATAGAACAGGAGAAAATACATAGAGCGAGGAAATGAAAATTGTGGGGCTAGGTTAAATAGAAGCTACGTAGTAAGGAAAGGTTATCTGTTCACCAAGCAATGAGTACATACATACATACTATCAACATGTGTACTGTCCTCTTACCTCCTCCTCCTCACTTCCTTTCCTTTCTTCCTCTCTTTCTGGCCCCCCCACCTGTTACTCCCCAGAATCAATAACCAAAACTGCAAAGATTTTTTTATTTTTCCTGATGAAACTTCCAAGTTTAGACTGAGTCTGAGCTCAAGACCTTTAAGAACTTGAAATCATTTTCATAAATTGTTCCCTGGTGCCTTTGACCTAATTTCTGGAAACTATTTGAAAACCTCAGGTGTCTGAATGCAAATTTTATCCTTACAGTTCATTAATAGCTCTATAAAAGTTAAATATATGACCTGCTGCAAATTGAAACAGCTAAACTATTTGCTTAATGGGTACATAGCCTGGGTAGTATAATACTAAGAGGAATATAAGGTCATAGTATCAGTTTCACTCACTGATTTGTTTTTCTTTCTTTCCTCATCTCTGCTTCTGTGTGTTAAGGATGCAAATTTCTACTAGAATATATCATAATAAAAATAATTATTAAAATAATGTAGAAAATAAAAAGTATTATTTTGGTTATAATTTGAGAAAATATATATAATTTATTGAATATCAGATCTAGTTTTGTGTTAAATGCTATACACACTCACAGAGGTAGATGCGCACACACACATATCTATACACATACATACATACATATGTGTATATATATACATCCATATATATTATTTAAAATAAAATACAATAGATTAGGTTATTATTACCATTTCACAGGTGAGAATAAGCAGATAAAGACTGTACAACTTACAGAAGGTCATGCGGCTAGTAGGAAATAAATCAGAGTCCCAAACCTGACTTTTGAATTTCTTTTACACTAAATGAGAGTCAAATTATCTAAGTCCATATTTTATCTTTGTCAGTTATTAAATGTGTAACCATGGGTAAGGTAGTTAACATCTTTCTGTCTCTTTTGTCTTTAAACAGGGATACTAGTGTACAGGATCTATATCAAGGGTGTTCTGTATATGTATATGTAGATGTATATGAAGCAGTTAAAACAGTACCTGATGTGTTAGTTATTTTATTATTGTTGTTGTTATAATACTCTTGGGAGAAAAGGATGAATTATCCTATTTTTATTTATGGAAAGTTTGATATGGCCACTTGCACTTGGTAACCCATCACAGTTGGAGAAGGGGATCTTCTGATTAATTTAATATTATATTGGATAGAATATAAGAGATATCCTATGTCTTTATAAGATATATCTTATTCACCTAATAGATTATAAAGAATATAAAAGCATGATATGTGCTATATTAGACTTATACTGAAGAAATCTTTTAAATGAATCAGAAAAAATTTTCATATATGTACAGCTTTAGACTCATCAATTAAAAATCCACTTAGACTTCTAGTTACCAGTTCAGCATGTAAGAAGTTTAGAAGTCACCACTTCATCCTAGAAATAAATTCTAAATATACGTTTGAAAAAATAAAATGAATGGGTACATAGCCTGGGTAGTATAATACTAAGAGGAATATAAGGTCATAGTATCAGTTTCACTCACTGATTTGTTTTTCTTTCTTTCCTCATCTCTGCTTCTGTGTGTTAAGGATGCAAATTTCTACTAGAATATATCATAATAAAAATAATTATTAAAATAATGTAGAAAATAAAAAGTATTATTTTGGTTATAATTTGAGAAAATATATATAATTTATTGAATATCAGATCTAGTTTTGTGTTAAATGCTATACACACTCACAGAGGTAGATGCGCACACACACATATCTATACACATACATACATACATATGTGTATATATATACATCCATATATATTATTTAAAATAAAATACAATAGATTAGGTTATTATTACCATTTCACAGGTGAGAATAAGCAGATAAAGACTGTACAACTTACAGAAGGTCATGCGGCTAGTAGGAAATAAATCAGAGTCCCAAACCTGACTTTTGAATTTCTTTTACACTAAATGAGAGTCAAATTATCTAAGTCCATATTTTATCTTTGTCAGTTATTAAATGTGTAACCATGGGTAAGGTAGTTAACATCTTTCTGTCTCTTTTGTCTTTAAACAGGGATACTAGTGTACAGGATCTATATCAAGGGTGTTCTGTATATGTATATGTAGATGTATATGAAGCAGTTAAAACAGTACCTGATGTGTTAGTTATTTTATTATTGTTGTTGTTATAATACTCTTGGGAGAAAAGGATGAATTATCCTATTTTTATTTATGGAAAGTTTGATATGGCCACTTGCACTTGGTAACCCATCACAGTTGGAGAAGGGGATCTTCTGATTAATTTAATATTATATTGGATAGAATATAAGAGATATCCTATGTCTTTATAAGATATATCTTATTCACCTAATAGATTATAAAGAATATAAAAGCATGATATGTGCTATATTAGACTTATACTGAAGAAATCTTTTAAATGAATCAGAAAAAATTTTCATATATGTACAGCTTTAGACTCATCAATTAAAAATCCACTTAGACTTCTAGTTACCAGTTCAGCATGTAAGAAGTTTAGAAGTCACCACTTCATCCTAGAAATAAATTCTAAATATACTGAAAAATCAACAACTCTTCTTAGATCAGAGAAGCAAGTTCACAGGCCAAGAGCATAAACATCCATAGGAACCAGTGCCAGGATAGAAAATCTTAAAGTGAAATTAATTGCTGGAGTCTCACTGTGGACAAGTTTGAAAGATAAGAACTCCAAGGACACTCAGTTATTAGGAACCCCACACTTGTTTTTTTTTTTTTTTAAGACTTTTTTTTTTTTTTAGCATTTATTTTATTTATTTATCTTTTTTGGGGGAGTAGGGTGGGGAGGGAGGGGGATGGGCGGGCCACTTCTATTGGTCTTCCATTTCTCTATTTTCATCTGTCTTTGTTCTTTGGCTTCTGTAGGCCTCCCATCGCCGTGGCCTCTGTCATCACAGAGCACCGGCTCTAGGCGCATGCGTTCCAGAGCTCCAGCTCGGTAAGTGGGCACATCAGTTCAGCCACTCCGCGGCACATGGGATCTTCCAAGGCCAGGGATTGAACCGGTGCCCCTTGCACTGTGAGGCGGTGTCCTTACCCACTGGACAACCGGGGGAAGCACCCCCCCACACACACACAAACTTTTGAGAGCTTTCTATCCTAGCATTGTACTAGATTCTTACAATGAGTATTGGAGAAAAATCCCCCTCCCTTCTAAAAAGGGAGGGGAAAAAGAACTATTTTGAAATATACACAGCATCATGTTGTTTTTTAAGTGTCTGCCCTTAGGAGGAACTAACCAGACCTTAATCTGCTTGGGCTTTTGTGAGAGACTAACTGACCTAGGGGAAAGGAAATACTCTATAGTCAACTCTAGCCCTGCATATAAAAGAAGAGAGATACCCAACTCAAGCTCACTCTACCCATCTTGTCCAACCAATGTGGAGGGGATACTGAGCATCATATGAAATGTTCAAATAAAAGCACAAAAGACAGACAGATAATGGAAGACAAGAACAGGAACCTTCTTAAGAAGAACAAAAAATAGGACAAAAAAGTAACAAATGTGATATATAGTAATCCAACTATATATCAATAATCATTTGAATATCTATGATCTAAATGCACCAATTAAAAGATAGAGACAGGATAGGTCCCCCCAAATGATTCAACTTTTTGTCTACAAGAAACCAATTTTAGGTATAATGACAGGAATATTGGAAGTAAATGGATGGAGAAAGATATATCTTCTAACACTAATCAAAAGAAATAGGAGTAGCTTTGTTAACTTCAGGCAGAACAGTCTTCAGGTCAATGGAAGTTATAAGAGACAAAGAGCGATCATATATAATGATAAAGGGATCAGTTTTCCCAGATGACATAAGAATGCTTAAAGTTGGGCTTCCCCTGGTGGTCCAGTGGGTAAGGACACCGCCTTGCAGTGCAAGGGGCGCCGGTTCAATCCCTGGCCTGGGAAGCTTTTTTTTCGGCGGGCCACTTCTATTGGTCTTCCATTTCTCTATTTTCATCTGTCTTTGTTCTTTGGCTTCTGTAGGCCTCCCATCGCCGTGGCCTCTGTCATCACAGAGCACCGGCTCTAGGCGCATGCGTTCCAGAGCTCCAGCTCGGTAAGTGGGCACATCAGTTCAGCCACTCCGCGGCACATGGGATCTTCCAAGGCCAGGGATTGAACCGGTGCCCCTTGCACTGTGAGGCGGTGTCCTACCCACTGGACAACCGGGAAGCACCCCCACCCACACACAAACTTTTGAGAGCTTTCTATCCTAGCATTGTACTAGATTCTTACAATGAGTATTGGAGAAAAATCCCCCTCCCTTCTAAAAAGGGAGGGGAAAAAGAACTATTTTGAAATATACACAGCATCATGTTGTTTTTTAAGTGTCTGCCCTTAGGAGGAACTAACCAGACCTTAATCTGCTTGGGCTTTTGTGAGAGACTAACTGACCTAGGGGAAAGGAAATACTCTATAGTCAACTCTAGCCCTGCATATAAAAGAAGAAAATACCCAACTCAAGCTCACTCTACCCATCTTGTCCAACCAATGTGGAGGGGATACTGAGCATCATATGAAATGTTCAAATAAAAGCACAAAAGACAGACAGATAATGGAAGACAAGAACAGGAACCTTCTTAAGAAGAACAAAAAATAGGACAAAAAAGTAACAAATGTGATATATAGTAATCCAACTATATATCAATAATCATTTGAATATCTATGATCTAAATGCACCAATTAAAAGATAGAGACAGGATAGGTCCCCCCAAATGATTCAACTTTTTGTCTACAAGAAACCAATTTTAGGTATAATGACAGGAATATTGGAAGTAAATGGATGGAGAAAGATATATCTTCTAACACTAATCAAAAGAAATAGGAGTAGCTTTGTTAACTTCAGGCAGAACAGTCTTCAGGTCAATGGAAGTTATAAGAGACAAAGAGCGATCATATATAATGATAAAGGGATCAGTTTTCCCAGATGACATAAGAATGCTTAAAGTTGGGCTTCCCCTGGTGGTCCAGTGGGTAAGGACACCGCCTTGCAGTGCAAGGGGCGCCGGTTCAATCCCTGGCCTGGGAAGATCCCACGTGCCCCAGAGCGGCTGGACCGATGTGTCCAATCACCCAGCCGGAGCTCTGGAGCGCATGCGCCCAGAGCCGGCGCTGTGCAACGACAGAGGCCACCGCAATGGGAGACCCACAGGAGCCAAAGAACAAAAGACAGATGAAAATAGAGAAATGAAAGACCAATAGAAGTGGCCCGCCCGCTCCCCTCCCTCTCCAACCCGACCCCCACCCAAAATAAATAAATAAATCTTAAAAAAAAAAAAAGAATGCTTAAAGTTTATGCACCTAACTAGAGTGCTGAAATACATGAGACAAAAACTGATAAAACTGCAAGAAGAAATAGATCCAGTATCACAGATAAAAATTTCAGCACCTCCCCGTCAAAAATGGACATATCCAGTTGGTAGAATATCAGTAAGAATAAAGTTGAACTCAACAACATCATCAGTCGCCTGAGCATAATGGACATCTATAGTCTACCCGGTCCAGCAGTAGTAGAATACACATTCTTTTCAAGCTTACACAGGACATTTGCTATAAAACATATAGAAGATAGTATAGGAGAAAATCTAGATAATCTTCAATTAGGTGATGACTTTTTATATATACCACCAAAGGTATAACCCATGTTGAATATCATTAGCATTAAAATTTTTTGCTCTGCAAAAGTATTGTGAATAGAATGAGTACAGTACAGCTGAAAGTATTTGTGAGAGTCACATCTGACTGTTAGCTAAAATATGCGATGAACTCTTAAAACTCAACAATAAGAAAACTAGCAACCAATTAAAAATTGGTCTGGGTACTTTGAAATACCACCAAAGAAGATGCACAGGTGGCAAATAAGCATATGAAAAGATTCTTCATATCATATGTGATCAGGGGTATGCAAATTAAAACAGTGTGAAGTCTCTACACACTCCTATTAGAATGGCAAAAATCCAGAACATTAACAGGAAATATTGGTGAAGACATATCAAATATTGGTGAAGATATAAAACTACAGGAAATCTCAGGGACTTCTCTGGCATTCTAGTGATTAAGACTTCTTCCAATGCAGGGGGCGTGGATTCAATCACTGGTCAGGGAACTAAGATCCCACATGCTTTGCATCCAAAAATACAAAACATAAAACAGAAGCACTATTGTAATAAATTAAGAAAATACAAAATGTATAACTACTTTGAAAGACATTCTGGTGATTTCTTACAAAACTAAGCATATTTTTGCTATATCATCCAGCAAATTACCTGGTATTTACCCAGAAGAGTTGAAAGCTTATGTTCACCAAATACCTGTACACAGATGTTTATAGTTGATTGATAATAGCCAAAATCTGTAAGTAACCAAGTTGTCCTTCAGTAGGTGAATGTATAAACAAACTATTGTACACCCTCAAAGTGGGATATTATTCAGCACTAAAAAGAAATGTGCTATAAGGAGGAAATGTAAGTGCATATTACTAAGTGAAAAAAGTTAATATGGAAAGACACTTACTATGTGATTTAAACTATGTGACATTCTGATAGAGGCAAAACTATGAAGTCAATGCAAGTATCAGTGATTTCTAAGGTCTAGGAAGGAGGGAGGGATGAATATTCAGAGCACAGAGGATTTTTAGCATGTGAAATTAGTCTGTATGATACTATAATAGTAGATACATGTCATTATCCATTTGTCCAAACCGGTAGGACGTACGGCACCAACAGTGAATGTTAAATTAACCATGTACTTTAAGTAATCATTATCAGTTGATGTAGGTTCATAAACACTTATTAGAGTGCCCTCTGTTGGTGGATGTTGATAATGGCAGCGTTTCTGCATATGTGGTGGTAGTGGAAATAATGGGAAATCTCTGCGCATTCTGCTGAGTATTGCTATAAATCTAAAATTGCTCTAAAAACTCAAGGCTATTAAAAATTTCATTTGGCTTAATTTTTTCAGCATTGTAATATAAAGCAAGTGTCTAATGTAATATAGGATAGAGAATAGAGTTTACTCTTAAAGAACTAACTTGATGTTTTGGGTTTATTCAAGTGGTTAATTTGAAAGTAGCAAATATTCTATTTGCTGAGAGATAAACATTAAAATTTTTCTTTTTTGTGGAAGAAAACCCCAAACATAATGCCATAATTGTAGGGAATTTTCCGGTGAGTACAAACCTTTCACATAGAGTGTGGGATGCTCTTCATTTAATGAGCCCTTGGCTTGCTATTAAGTCTATTTCTGAGCTTTCATGTCAAAGATGAATATCTAACTAGTATCCAGTAAACAAAGGAGACAGTTCATTGGGCATATTAAGTTCACATTTATTAATCATTGCTTAAATTATCTCTGTGATACCGAAACAAATAGCTGTTTTCCAGGATTAATGAACAAGTCATTCCAATTAAAAGAAATCATTAGAATGCAAGTTTCATTTTCTGTGAAAGTCTGGACAGCACTTTAAATATTTTTTTTTTCAGATTTGCTTGAGAACTTGTTTAATTTCATGTAAAGTTAATAGGGTTCAAATACTGGGATTTTTATTTTCTGGACAAGATAACTGACACTGGATTTACCACCATACCATGTGCCCAAAAATAAGAGGAAAATACCAAACAACGCCCTGACAAAGCATGAGAAATGATGAGTATCAGAAAAATTAGGGTGCCACGAAGTGGCTGGACCGATGTGTTCAATTACCAAGTCGGGGCTCTGGAGCGCATACGCCCAGAGCCGGTGCTCTGCGACAGCAGAGGCCACTGCGATGGGAGGCCCACACGGGCCAAAGAACAAAGATGGATGAAACTAGACAAACAAAAGACCAATGGAAGTGGCCCACCCGTCCCCCCCCCCCCTCCCCCACCCCCCCACCAAAAAAAAAAAAAGAAAAATTAGGGCAGTGATCCATAAGAGATGGGGGGAAAAAAGGCCCACTGTTGTTCCACTTTACTGACTTGAGGGGTTTCCAGGCTATGTTGACTATAAAGACAACACAAGGTAGATCTTTCAGACTCCCTGAGTTCAAGAGGGAGCTGAGAATCTGGGGACATCAGGAGAATCGAACTCTGTGTCAGAGTAACAGAGGAGAGATTTACTTTAAAAACAGAATAAGAGAATAGAGTTTACTCTTAAAGAACTAACTTGATGTTTTGGGTTTATTCAAGTGGTTAATTTGAAAGTAGCAAATATTCTATTTGCTGAGAGATAAACATTAAAATTTTTCTTTTTTGTGGAAGAAACCCCAAACATAATGCCATAATTGTAGGGAATTTTCCGGTGAGTACAAACCTTTCACATAGAGTGTGGGATGCTCTTCATTTAATGAGCCCTTGGCTTGCTATTAAGTCTATTTCTGAGCTTTCATGTCAAAGATGAATATCTAACTAGTATCCAGTAAACAAAGGAGACAGTTCATTGGGCATATTAAGTTCACATTTATTAATCATTGCTTAAATTATCTCTGTGATACCGAAACAAATAGCTGTTTTCCAGGATTAATGAACAAGTCATTCCAATTAAAAGAAATCATTAGAATGCAAGTTTCATTTTCTGTGAAAGTCTGGACAGCACTTTAAATATTTTTTTTTTCAGATTTGCTTGAGAACTTGTTTAATTTCATGTAAAGTTAATAGGGTTCAAATACTGGGATTTTTATTTTCTGGACAAGATAACTGACACTGGATTTACCACCATACCATGTGCCCAAAAATAAGAGGAAAATACCAAACAACGCCCTGACAAAGCATGAGAAATGATGAGTATCAGAAAAATTAGGGTGCCACGAAGTGGCTGGACCGATGTGTTCAATTACCAAGTCGGGGCTCTGGAGCGCATACGCCCAGAGCCGGTGCTCTGCGACAGCAGAGGCCACTGCGATGGGAGGCCCACACGGGCCAAAGAACAAAGATGGATGAAACTAGACAAACAAAAGACCAATGGAAGTGGCCCACCCGCCCCCCTCCCTCCGCAACCCGCCCACCTACCCCCCACCAAAAAAAAAAAAAGAAAAATTAGGGCAGTGATCCATAAGAGATGGGGGGAAAAAAGGCCCACTGTTGTTCCACTTTACTGACTTGAGGGGTTTCCAGGCTATGTTGACTATAAAGACAACACAAGGTAGATCTTTCAGACTCCCTGAGTTCCGAAGAGGGAGCTGAGAATCTGGGGACATCAGGGAGAATCGAACTCTGTGTCAGAGTAACAGAGGAGAGAGAGGTACATTGAGCACCTGAAAGGTATATAGGTACATTAGAAATCTGTTGTATAATTATCCTTGCGTGTTGAGTGAAGTACCGATTGGTCAGTGTTTGTAAGAAAAATTCTGGGAAGCAAGAAAAAAACCAATTGACAAGATAGAGGGAATAGTGTTTAGCAATCTTTCAGGGCCAAGAATAGTGCCTATTCTAACATGCAGAGAGGAAAGCCTCATCATTCATGGGGCACGGGGTAGACAATTCAGTCTACCTGGACAATTCAAGGTCTCTTCTCGTATTGGTAATAGCTAGGTTGAACTAAGTGGAACTAAGTGGACCTGGCTAACTTATCACAAAAGCAAGACTCAAAAGGATAAAATAGTTTCCAGGTTATTTATTTATTTTATAAAGGTTTTTTTTGTATTTGGCTGTGCTGGGACTTAGTTGTGGCTTGCAGGATCTAATTCCATGTTTAAGGCTGAAATGTGGGCCTCCTGCATTAAGATCCCAGAGTCTTAACCACTGCACCCCCAGGAAAGTCCCTACAAGTAATTTAAATGCATCCCATAACTGAGTACAAGAATAGTTCCAGGATTACAAAAACATGCAGTTTCTAACAAAGTAAAATTCACAGTGCTTGGCATCCAGTCACCAATTACCAGACATGAACAGAAGCAATGATATATGACCTATAATAAGCAGAAAAATCCAGCAATCAAAACCAACCCAGAACTGACACAGGTGTTGTTATTAGCAGTCAGACTTCAGACCATTTATTATAACTACTGCAGATATTAAGGAAGTTAAAATGAGGCATGAAAAGTATTTTTAAGTGTCCAAATCAAATTTAGAGAGGTAAAAACTACAAATCTGAAATTAATAAAAATACAAGGGATGGAATTAAGAGGATAGAAAATCTCGAGGAACAAAATATTAGCAAACTTGAATACATAGCAATAAACACTTTCCAAAATGAAAAGGAAAAAAAGACTCAAAAGTCAAATGAAAAAGAGCATTTGTGAGTTACTGTACTACTTCATTTTGCTTGACAGATATTTAATTAGCGTTCCAAAGAAGAAGACAGAGAAGGGAAGACAGAAAAATATTTGAAGAGCTAATGGCAGAGAACTTTCCAAATTCGTGAAAAGTATAAACCCACATTTCTTTTTTAAAAAATAATTTCATTTATTTATTTATTTTTGGTTTTACTGGGTGTTTGTTGCTGTGTGGGCTTTTCTCTGATTGAAGAAAGCAGGGGCTACTCTCTAGTCGTGGTGTGCAGGCTTCTCATTGTGGTAGCTTCTCTTGTTGTGGAACACAGGCTCTCACTGGGGCACATGGGCTCAGTAGCTGCACCGTGTGAGCTCAGCAGTTCCTGCTCCCAGGCTCTAGAGTATTGGGCTCAGTAGTTGTGGGGCACAGGCTTAGTTGCCCCATGGCATTTTCTTGGATCAGGGACGAATCCATGTGTCGTGCATTAGCAGGGGGAGTCTTTACCACTGAACCATCAGTGAAGTGAAGTTGCTCAGTCATGTCTGACTCTTTGCTACCCATGGATAAGCCTTGGAATTCTCCAGACAAGAATACTGGAGTGGGTAACCTTTCCCCAGGGATCTTCCAAACCCAGGGATTAAACCCAGGTCTTCCACATTCCAGGTAGATTCTTTACCGTCTGAGCCACTGGGGAAGCCCCTAAACCCACATTTCTAAGAAACTCAACAAAGTCTAAGCACAAGTAACAAAGACAGTCACATCAATACACAACTTAACCAACTGGTTCAAAATCAGTGATAAAAGAAAAAATATTAAAGCAGCAGTTGGAAAACATATACTTTACATGCAGGGCTACAAAGTTGAGGATGAGTTGTTCAATTCAACATTATGCAAAAGATTAGAATCAGTGCAATAAGGGAATATAAAGAAATAAAAAGCATCTAGGATAGAAAAAATAAATAACTGTATTTACTTGCAGAATATATGATGAAGTCTACAAAAAGACTATTAGAACTAATAGTTTTCAGGATATATAATAAAATGCAAATTGATTGCATTGCTTCTTATAATAGCAGCAAACTTGAATACATAGCAATAAACACTTTCCAAAATGAAAAGGAAAAAAAGACTCAAAAGTCAAATGAAAAAGAGCATTTGTGAGTTACTGTACTACTTCATTTTGCTTGACAGATATTTAATTAGCGTTCCAAAGAAGAAGACAGAGAAGGGAAGACAGAAAAATATTTGAAGAGCTAATGGCAGAGAACTTTCCAAATTCGTGAAAAGTATAAACCCACATTTCTTTTTTAAAAAATAATTTCATTTATTTATTTATTTTTGGTTTTACTGGGTGTTTGTTGCTGTGTGGGCTTTTCTCTGATTGAAGAAAGCAGGGGCTACTCTCTAGTCGTGGTGTGCAGGCTTCTCATTGTGGTAGCTTCTCTTGTTGTGGAACACAGGCTCTCACTGGGGCACATGGGCTCAGTAGCTGCACCGTGTGAGCTCAGCAGTTCCTGCTCCCAGGCTCTAGAGTATTGGGCTCAGTAGTTGTGGGGCACAGGCTTAGTTGCCCCATGGCATTTTCTTGGATCAGGGACGAATCCATGTGTCGTGCATTAGCAGGGGGAGTCTTTACCACTGAACCATCAGTGAAGTGAAGTTGCTCAGTCATGTCTGACTCTTTGCTACCCATGGATAAGCCTTGGAATTCTCCAGACAAGAATACTGGAGTGGGTAACCTTTCCCCAGGGATCTTCCAAACCCAGGGATTAAACCCAGGTCTTCCACATTCCAGGTAGATTCTTTACCGTCTGAGCCACTGGGGAAGCCCCTAAACCCACATTTCTAAGAAACTCAACAAAGTCTAAGCACAAGTAACAAAGACAGTCACATCAATACACAACTTAACCAACTGGTTCAAAATCAGTGATAAAAGAAAAAATATTAAAGCAGCAGTTGGAAAACATATACTTTACATGCAGGGCTACAAAGTTGAGGATGAGTTGTTCAATTCAACATTATGCAAAAGATTAGAATCAGTGCAATAAGGGAATATAAAGAAATAAAAAGCATCTAGGATAGAAAAAATAAATAACTGTATTTACTTGCAGAATATATGATGAAGTCTACAAAAAGACTATTAGAACTAATAGTTTTCAGGATATATAATAAAAATGCAAAATTGATTGCATTGCTTTATAATAGCAGCAAGAAATCAAAATTATAAAAAAAAATCACCATATATAATAGCATTGCAAAATATCAAATACATAGGGGTAAATCTGACACAAAATCTGTAGTACTTGTGCACTGAAAATTTCAAAATGTTACTGAGACAAATTAAGATCTAAATAGGCAGGAATAGGAGATCCTGCAAAGGAATGGTGTGATGGCCTGGAGGGATGAGATGGGGGGACTGGGAGGGGGGATGGTGCCAGGGATATGCATATGATTGATCTGGGAACATACATGTCTGTGAACAACAAAACGCTGTAAAAATTTTTAAAAATTTAAAAAAAGATCTAAATAGAATGATATTCTATCTTCTTTGGCCAAATGACTGTTTATTGTTAATATATTTCTCCCTGCTGACTTATAATATCAGTATAATCCCAATAAAAGGCTTTTTAACACAATTGAGAAATTAATGATAAAACCTGAAGAGAAATACAGAGGACCTAGAGTAGCCAAAACAGTTTTGAAACAGAAGAATAATGTATATGGCTAATATTACTTCATTATAAGAATTAACATGAGGTACAGGAAGCAAGGCAAGATATCCAAATAGATGAGCAGAATGACAAGAGAACCCAGAAACAGACACACGTGTATATGGAAACTGATTTTTTAATTTATGATACATGTAAAATTTACCATCTTAATTTAAAATTGAGCAGTTCAGTGATATTAAGTGCATTGATCTTTCTGTTCAAGCATCACAGCCATCCACCTCCAGAACTCTTTTCATCTTATACAACTGAAATTATGCACCCATTAAACAATAAATTCCCATTGCCCCTTGCCTGAGCCCCTATCACCATTATACAATCTTTCTCTATGCATTTGACTATTTTATGTACCTAATATGAGTCAAATGATATGGTATTTGCCTTTTTGTGGCTGTCTTATTTCACTTAACAAATTGTCTTCAAGGTTCATTCATATTCTGAGTCAAAATGTCCTTTTTAAATATTCCATTGTATATATTAATATATCCCACACTTTGTTCATCTACTTCTCCATCACCAGCTTTTGAGATTGTTTTCACCTCCCAGCTTTTGTGAAAAATGCTGCTATGGACATGAGTCTGCAGGTATCTCTTAGAGGTCATGCTTTAAATACTTTTGAGTACGTATCCAGAAGTAGAATTTCTGGATCATATGCCAATTTTATTATCAATTTTTTGGAGACACTGCCATTCTGTTTCCCGTAGCAGCTGCATCATTTTATATTCTCACTAGCAGTTACAAGAATTCTATTTTCTCCATATCCAAATGAATACTTGTTATTTATTCTATAATTCCTTTTTAAATAGTAACCATCCTAATGAGGATGAAATGGCATCATGTTGTAGTTGTGAACTGTATTTCTTTAATTGTTTGTGATGTCCATCATCTTTTTCATATGCTTCATGGCCATTTGTATATCTTTGGGGAAATATCAATTTGAGTCTTTTGCTCATTTTCGAATCAAGTTGTTGTTGTTGAGTTTTTAGAGTTTACTATATATTCTGGATATTAATCCCTTATCAGATATATGATTTGTAAGTATTTCTCACATTCTCTGAGTTGCCTTCTCACTCTGTTGATTGTGTGTTTTGATGTGCAGAAGTTTTTAATTTTGGCATAGTCCAATGTAATGTTCCTTTTGTTGTCTATTCTTTTGATGTCATACCCATGAAATCGTTGCCACTTCCCATGTTATGAAGATTTCCCTGTGTATTTTCTTTTAAGAGTTTTATAGTAGTTAATTTTCTGGAAACAGTATCAAGCTAAGTTACAGCTTCATTCTTTTGTGTGTAAATATCCAGTTTTCTCAACATTTGTCGAAGACTGTCCTTTTCCTATTAAATATTTACAGCAACTTTAATTAAAATAATTTGTCTATAATTGTCAGGTTTTATTTCTGGTCTCTCCATTTTATTGGTCTATGTGTCTGTCTTTTTTTTTTTTTTTTTTACTTTTACAGAGCTTTGTTCCTTGCAGTTCTATATAATCCCAAATCCATCATAGGCTTATCTTTGACCCCTCCCACCTGAGCCCCACTCTATGTCTGTTTGCAAGTACAGTAATGTCTTATTACAGCTTTGCATGTAGTAAGTTGTGAAATACAAGAAGTACTAATCTTCCCACTTTGTTCTTTTTCAAAGTTATTTTGGATATTTTACATCTTTTGTTTTTCTGTGAGAAACATCATTGGCATTTTTTCAAAAAACTATTTTATATTGGAGTATAGCTGATGAACAATGTTGTGCTAGTTTCAGGTGGAGAGCAAAAGGACTCAGCCATCTATATATATGTATCTATTCTCCCCTAAACTCCCCTCCCATCTAGGCTGCCATGTAACACCATTGGTATTTTGATAAAGGTTGCATTAAAAATGTAGATTGCTTTGGTAAGTATTGATATTTTATGGTATTAGTTAGGTCTTCTGATCCATATACATGGGATATGTTTCCATTTCTTTATAGCTTAATTTCCTTTTGCAGTGTATTGTGGTTTTTGTTGTACAGGTATTTCACCACCTTGGTTAAACTTATTCCTAGATATTTTATTATTTTGATACTATTATAGATGAAATTGTTTTATAATTTCCTTTTAAGATTGTTCATTGTTGTACTACACAGCCCCCCAAAATGATTATCTATCTATACCAGCTAACAATGTGGGGAATATACTAAGTTGTGCTTAGTGTTATTTATTATAATTCATAGTGGTACAATGAGCTCATGAGCTCATTCCCTCTGATACACCAAAACTAGTCATTAGCTGTGACCTAAAATCCATTGTTTTGCCCTTCATCTCCCTGATATTCTTCATTTTTTTAATAAGATTAAAGTCCATGGTTAATTATTACAGTCATCATTTTTTATCTATAGTTTTTTCTTGTCCTCTTTCTCCATTCCCTAAAGTCAACTGACCAAACCAATTCCAGCCAGTTATTTGTTGCATATTAACATTCATGCAGGTGAATGCTATTGGAGAAGAACACACAACTCTACGTAAACTGATGTTTATGTAAATTCAAACCCACAAACCTCAAATGGATTCTTAATGCTGTCTTAGAATGACAGCTCTCCTGTCTTCTACATAACTACTTTACCTCTTCTCTCTCCTCATATTCCAATATCTTTTCCCTCATCTTCATTGATGAGCTTTCATTCTGTTTCACTAAGGAAATGCAGTTGATCACAACAGAACTATATTTCAATGTAAACACAATTAAAAATATCACCAGCTGGATAATTCATTATGAATTTCATTTGGAGGAGTGAACCAGATAAAAACCCTCATAAAACTGTGATAAAAAGAACAATGAGAAGTGGGATAAACTTAATCGACCTTAAAACATGTTATAAAAGCCTCTTTAAAAATAATACTGTATTGGTGCTTGAATAGACAGATTAATGAAACAGAATTATTGAAGTTCCCCCTAAGGCCCAACTTCACATGAAAATTCAATATTGATGAAGACAAAATTCCCAATCTGTGAATTAAAGAGGAACATTTTAATAAGAGATAATTTGAAAACTGTATAGTCAAATGAAATAATATAAAACTGGATAAATTCTTCATAGCATGCACCAATAGAAATTCTAAATGTATCAGAAGTCTAAAAGTAAAATGTGAAACTATATGAGCATTAGAAGAAAACATGGATAAATTCTGATGTAACCAAGAGATGTGGCAGTCTTTCCAAACTATAACCCCAAATCACGAGACAATAAAGGAAAATACTGACACATGTATCTATAAACAATTTTTATAGCACTTTATATTTTTAGAGGAGTTTAGGTTCATAGTAAAATTGAAGAGAAGGCACAGAGTTTTCTTATATACACCTGCCCACCCCTCCCCCCACATATGCACAGTCTTTCATTATCAGCCTTCCTCTCCAGAGGGTAATTTTGTTAGACTTGATGAACTTACATTGACAAATGATCATTTCTCAAAATACATAGTTTTTTTTAGGTTTCACTCTTTGTGCTATACATTCTATGTGTTTGGACGGATGTATAATGGTTTGTATCCAACCTATGAGTATCAGACACTGTTTGTTCATTGCCCTGAGAGTCCTCTGTGGTCTGTCATCCTTCTGCCCATGCCTAGCAACCACTGATTTTCTCAGTGTCTGCGTAGTTTTTCATCTTCTGGAATGTTACACAGTTAGAATCACATAGTACATAATCTTTTTAGATTGGCATTTTCACTTAGTCCTAAGACTTTACAGTTGTTCCATGGGTTTTTAGACTTGCTAATCAGTGAAATTTGAGGATGGAATGAGAATTAGATTCTATTACAGGACTATTCTTAAATTTAGTGTTGTGGCAATGGTATGGTAGTTATGTTAAAATAAAAAATCCTATTAGAAATAAATGCTGAAGATTTTTATGAGTGAAATGATATAATATCTGGTATTTGAATTACAATAGCTCAGCAAAAAATCAGATTTTTGAGGAAACAAGATTAGCAAAACGATGCTAAATTTGAATCATAATGGTACGTAGTGGCTTATTATACTGTTTTCTCTTATAAATTTGAGTTTATGAAGTAAAAGTGTTTAAAAACAAGCTTCCACAGAATGGTATTACCATATATACCCACAAATTGGTCTCTATGCCAGCATACTTATTTTTTTTTTGCTCAAAATAAAATCACGTACATTTTATTTGCCAAATAAATATGAGTAACAGTTTTCATAGCTCTAAAAGAAGCACATATTAGATGAACTCTGTGTGTCTGTCTAAACCAAGTCCCTCCACCTATGTATGAAATCTCCTTTCTTCTTTCCTACTTAGGAATAGTATTCCAGTAATTACCTCCTTTTCCCTTCATCATTAATTGCTTGTATTCTAAGGAATTATTTTCATCAGAATACCAGCATGCTCTTATTTCTAAAAAACCCTGGCCGCTATATAGAAGGAGTTTAGGTTCATAGTAAAATTGAAGAGAAGGCACAGAGTTTTTCCTCCAACAATGACAGTCTTTCATTATCAGCCTTCCTCTCCAGAGGGTAATTTTGTTAGACTTGATGAACTTACATTGACAAATGATCATTTCTCAAAATACATAGTTTTTTTTAGGTTTCACTCTTTGTGCTATACATTCTATGTGTTTGGACGGATGTATAATGGTTTGTATCCAACCTATGAGTATCAGACACTGTTTGTTCATTGCCCTGAGAGTCCTCTGTGGTCTGTCATCCTTCTGCCCATGCCTAGCAACCACTGATTTTCTCAGTGTCTGCGTAGTTTTTCATCTTCTGGAATGTTACACAGTTAGAATCACATAGTACATAATCTTTTTAGATTGGCATTTTCACTTAGTCCTAAGACTTTACAGTTGTTCCATGGGTTTTTAGACTTGCTAATCAGTGAAATTTGAGGATGGAATGAGAATTAGATTCTATTACAGGACTATTCTTAAATTTAGTGTTGTGGCAATGGTATGGTAGTTATGTTAAAATAAAAAATCCTATTAGAAATAAATGCTGAAGATTTTTATGAGTGAAATGATATAATATCTGGTATTTGAATTACAATAGCTCAGCAAAAAAATCAGATTTTTTGAGGAAACAGGATTAGCAAAACGATGCTAAATTTGAATCATAATGGTACGTAGTGGCTTATTATACTGTTTTCTCTTATAAATTTGAGTTTATGAAGTAAAAGTGTTTAAAAACAAGCTTCCACAGAATGGTATTACCATATATACCCACAAATTGGTCTCTATGCCAGCATACTTATTTTTTTTTTGCTCAAAATAAAATCACGTACATTTTATTTGCCAAATAAATATGAGTAACAGTTTTCATAGCTCTAAAAGAAGCACATATTAGATGAACTCTGTGTGTCTGTCTAAACCAAGTCCCTCCACCTATGTATGAAATCTCCTTTCTTCTTTCCTACTTAGGAATAGTATTCCAGTAATTACCTCCTTTTCCCTTCATCATTAATTGCTTGTATTCTAAGGAATTATTTTCATCAGAATACCAGCATGCTCTTATTCTTCCCATCTTAACAGCAAACAAAAACCTCTTCTTGGTCCTTCCTGACTAATTTGTTTGTACTCCACCTGCAGCTAAGTCCTTGAAACAGTTGATCGTACACAGTACCTCAAATTACTCCTGTCTAATTTTCTCTTAAATCTACTGTCAATTAAGCTTTTATTCCCTTAACGTCACTAGACCTCTGTCTGTTACTATTAGGCAATTTCTCATTCATCTTATTTGATTACTTCAAATAAACCTTTTCACATTCTGAAACACCAGGCCGCTGTACTCAACTACTTACTAAGCATTTCTGCTTGGAAATCCAACAGACATTTAAAAGGCAACATGTTCAAAACTGAAGTCCTCAAACTTGGTCTTCCTGAGTAGTTCCTTTTTTTTTCTTTTAAATTTTGGCCTCTTCTATTGGTTTTTTGCTTATTTATTTTCATCCATCTTTATTCCCTGGCCTATGTGGGCCTCCCATTGCAGTGGCCTCTCTCATTGCAGAGCACTGGCTCCAGAGCGCATGGTTCATAATTGGACACGGGTCCAGCCACTATAGGCATATGGGATTTTCCCAGGCCAGGGATCAAACCAGTGCCCCTTGCACTGCAGGGTGGACTCTTTACCCACTGGTCCACCAGGGAAGACCAGTCCTTTTTTTTTTTTGTCTGAGTTTATGGCAACTCCACAGTTTTACTTTCTCAGGTCTGAAATCTTGAATCTGTCTCAGACTCCTTTCTTTTTTCTCCCCACAGTCTATCGAAGCCATCAACAAAGCCTGTCCATTTAACCTATGAAACATACCTAGAAGCTGACCATTTCTCCCCACCTCCACTGCTACCACACTAGTCCAACCTATTCATTTCCCTTGGGGTAAATTGGTTTTTCTGACTATGTCTTTGCTGCTCTGTAATATATTCACAACACTGCAGTCAAAAATATTATTTTAAATTATAAGTCAGAATACTGTAATATCTCCCCAAGTTAAAGTAAAATTCAACTCATTCCACTGCCTCAGAAGCTTTCTATGATCTGCCTCCTACTCCTACATTACTTCCTTGACTTCATTTTCCACTGTTCTTCCTTTAGTTTCTCTGTTTCATCCCCAGTGTGACCCTTTCATTGTCTCCCATTGCAAATACGGCACATTAAAAAATGTAGAACCTTTTGTACTAGTTATTTTTGTTCCTAGAATGCTCTTCTCCAAATATGATTAACTTATTTCCCTCAAGTCTTTGCGTAAATGTTACAGTGCAAATGAAGCGTATCTATTCTGACCTCTCTATTTAGGATTATAACTTTATCCTCACCTCAGAATTTCTCATTTCTTTTATTTTGATTTACTGCTTTTGCCATAGCTCTTATCTCCTTTCAGCATAGCATGTCATTCATTTATTATGGTTATTGTTTATTCTCCTTTTTCTTCTGCCTTACTAGAATATCATCTCCATGAGTGCAGGAAGCTTTTGTACTGAAGTCCTCAAACTTGGTCTTCCTGAGTAGTTCCTTTTTTTTTCTTTTAAATTTTGGCCTCTTCTATTGGTTTTTTGCTTATTTATTTTCATCCATCTTTATTCCCTGGCCTATGTGGGCCTCCCATTGCAGTGGCCTCTCTCATTGCAGAGCACTGGCTCCAGAGCGCATGGTTCATAATTGGACACGGGTCCAGCCACTATAGGCATATGGGATTTTCCCAGGCCAGGGATCAAACCAGTGCCCCTTGCACTGCAGGGTGGACTCTTTACCCACTGGTCCACCAGGGAAGACCAGTCCTTTTTTTTTTTTGTCTGAGTTTATGGCAACTCCACAGTTTTACTTTCTCAGGTCTGAAATCTTGAATCTGTCTCAGACTCCTTTCTTTTTTCTCCCCACAGTCTATCGAAGCCATCAACAAAGCCTGTCCATTTAACCTATGAAACATACCTAGAAGCTGACCATTTCTCCCCACCTCCACTGCTACCACACTAGTCCAACCTATTCATTTCCCTTGGGGTAAATTGGTTTTTCTGACTATGTCTTTGCTGCTCTGTAATATATTCACAACACTGCAGTCAAAAATATTATTTTAAATTATAAGTCAGAATACTGTAATATCTCCCCAAGTTAAAGTAAAATTCAACTCATTCCACTGCCTCAGAAGCTTTCTATGATCTGCCTCCTACTCCTACATTACTTCCTTGACTTCATTTTCCACTGTTCTTCCTTTAGTTTCTCTGTTTCATCCCCAGTGTGACCCTTTCATTGTCTCCCATTGCAAATACGGCACATTAAAAAATGTAGAACCTTTTGTACTAGTTATTTTTGTTCCTAGAATGCTCTTCTCCAAATATGATTAACTTATTTCCCTCAAGTCTTTGCGTAAATGTTACAGTGCAAATGAAGCGTATCTATTCTGACCTCTCTATTTAGGATTATAACTTTATCCTCACCTCAGAATTTCTCATTTCTTTTATTTTGATTTACTGCTTTTGCCATAGCTCTTATCTCCTTTCAGCATAGCATGTCATTCATTTATTATGGTTATTGTTTATTCTCCTTTTTCTTCTGCCTTACTAGAATATCATCTCCATGAGTGCAGGAAGCTTTTGTACTTTCTGTTTTTTTCAACTGATGCATCCTAAGCATCTATGAGTTCCTAACATGCAATTAATATTGAACAAATGCCTGATTGTTGTTTTTCACTCAGTCATGTCTGACTCTTTGCAACCCCATGGACTGTAAAATACCAGACTTTCCTGTCCTTCACCATCTCCCGGAGGCTGCTCAAACTCATATCCATTGAGCTGGTGATGCCATCCAACCATCTCATCCTCTTTCGTCCCCTTCTCCTGCTGCCTTCAGTCTTTCCCACATCAAGGGCTTGTCCATTGAGTCAGCTTTTTGCATCAGGTGGCCAAAGTATTGTAACTTCAGCTTTAGCATCAGTCCTGCCAAATGAGCATTCAGGGTTGATTCCCTTTAGAATTGACTGGTTTGATCTCCTTTCAGTCCAAGGAACTCTCAAGAGTCTTCTCCAGCACCACAGTTCGAAAATATAAAATTCTTTGGTGCTCAGCCTTCCTATGGTCTAACTCTCACATGCTGGAAAAACCATAGCTTTGACTATATGGACCTTTGTTGGCAGTGTATGATATGTAAGTATATTTATGATAAGTAGGTATATTATCTCCTTTTTTGTGCCTGAAAGCTAGACACACACACATACACACATACACACACATATCTCTATCTATCTATATATGTATCTATCTGTCTGTATATATATATATATATATATACCTAGAAGCATATATATATATGCATGGTATGCCTTCCCTTTCTGTGATGATAAAATTTCTGTGATTTTTCTTCCCTGAATTCTTATTCTAAAGTCATCTTCACCTTCATTCGGATGGACTGTTAGTGGCAATAATTTCTGAAGTCATTAGTATAGTATCTGGATCAGGAATCTTTAAAATAAATGTATTGTTATTGTCCTTTGTGAAACAAAATTGAAACAGTACTAAAATGGTATAATGATAGCCATTACTAATACATTGATATTAAAATAAGATAAATATCACCAAAATCTACCATTACCATATCCTGACTTCTATTTCTCTGAAATACAAATTTTATTTTTCTAACTGCTTAAAATATTTCAGTGACTCTGCTCTGACCTTTGAATATTATCTAACTCTGATAAGAATTATGAGGATGATAGTAAGTCATAAGATTTATTGAATACTGACTATGTTCTAGTTATTGTGCTTAGATTTTATATTAATTCTATTACTTAGTCATCACCATAACCCTATGGTACAGGAATTATTAGTACTCCCATTTTACAAATGAGAAAGGGGTTTGTCAAAGTTAAAATGGTTTGTGGATGAAACAGATGAAAAAAACAGAAGTTGGTCCTGATACAAATATTGTGATTTATTCTTGAAGCAGATCATAAGGAAATTAGCAGCTTCAGTATTCCCATTGACTGTGTAACTGGATGAAGCTGTAGGGATCTCCTAAGGTGGCCAAAAGATTTTTTTGTTGTTGTTCATAATGTGCATTACTGACACTTTGCAAAAAAAGGAAATCCTATTTTATGAGTCCCTTTTGGATGCTGAAAAAGCCACTGATGTTTGGAAACAGTAAAAAGTTGTTTTGCCAAAAAAATATTTGACTGGGATGAAAAGCTTCATACTCTTTGCACAGATGGATCTTCTATAATGACTGGTAATGCATCTGGTTTTGCTACTTTAGTAAAAAAAAAAAAATAAAAAGAATCTCCTTATGTCATTGTCACTCACTCCTTTATACAGAAACATGCACTGACAACAGTCTTCTGCAATAAGGCTGTAAGAAGTTTTGTCAAGAGCCATAAATATTATTAATAAGCTCTGATGCAGATCTCTAAATCTCTTCAGTTTTAAAGATTTCTTTCCAAATAATGGAAGGAAAATATTATGCTCTGCGTTAGCACATGGAAGTTCTGTGGCTTCCAAGATAAGCCTTGCAGGGATGATTTAAACCAGGGGCAGAAATGTCACTATTTTTAGAAATGAAACAAAACCGAAACTCACAAAACTCTCTTGAATCACTCTGAAAGAGAGGATTTTTCCTAATGGTTGATTTACTGGACAGATAATTTAACCATATGAACGGTAGAAATTTTTCAACATCTTAAAGTCCCTGTTGCAGACACTTCTTAAATTTCTAAGCTTTCTTGGCTAAGCTGCCAATAAGGAAGAAGAGTAGAGGTCACCATTCTTACAGGACTTTAAACTGGAGGAAGTGCTTTATCCAAATGGGGTAGAGAGGTTAAATTATCTGTTAATATATTAGAAAGAGAACTCTGCAAACATTAGAATGTTTGCAACAGACACTTTGGATTAATAGCATGTAATTTAAAGCATGGATTTGCGTTCCTTTCTTCTAATATAAACTGTATCAAAGATACAGTTAAACTAGCTAAAGATGAACTCATTTATTGTTAGCACAAAAGAATTGACTGCAGTTGGAGTCTAAGTCCAAAATTCATGGACAGTCATGTTCAACGCGAGAAACCTATCCTAGCGTTTTAAAGAGAATGATGAACAAATATTGTGATTTATTCTTGAAGCAGATCATAAGGAAATTAGCAGCTTCAGTATTCCCATTGACTGTGTAACTGGATGAAGCTGTAGGGATCTCCTAAGGTGGCCAAAAGATTTTTTTGTTGTTGTTCATAATGTGCATTACTGACACTTTGCAAAAAAAGGAAATCCTATTTTATGAGTCCCTTTTGGATGCTGAAAAAGCCACTGATGTTTGGAAACAGTAAAAAGTTGTTTTGCCAAAAAAATATTTGACTGGGATGAAAAGCTTCATACTCTTTGCACAGATGGATCTTCTATAATGACTGGTAATGCATCTGGTTTTGCTACTTTAGTAAAAAAAAAAAAATAAAAAGAATCTCCTTATGTCATTGTCACTCACTCCTTTATACAGAAACATGCACTGACAACAGTCTTCTGCAATAAGGCTGTAAGAAGTTTTGTCAAGAGCCATAAATATTATTAATAAGCTCTGATGCAGATCTCTAAATCTCTTCAGTTTTAAAGATTTCTTTCCAAATAATGGAAGGAAAATATTATGCTCTGCGTTAGCACATGGAAGTTCTGTGGCTTCCAAGATAAGCCTTGCAGGGATGATTTAAACCAGGGGCAGAAATGTCACTATTTTTAGAAATGAAACAAAACCGAAACTCACAAAACTCTCTTGAATCACTCTGAAAGAGAGGATTTTTCCTAATGGTTGATTTACTGGACAGATAATTTAACCATATGAACGGTAGAAATTTTTCAACATCTTAAAGTCCCTGTTGCAGACACTTCTTAAATTTCTAAGCTTTCTTGGCTAAGCTGCCAATAAGGAAGAAGAGTAGAGGTCACCATTCTTACAGGACTTTAAACTGGAGGAAGTGCTTTATCCAAATGGGGTAGAGAGGTTAAATTATCTGTTAATATATTAGAAAAGAGAACTCTGCAAACATTAGAATGTTTGCAACAGACACTTTGGATTAATAGCATGTAATTTAAAGCATGGATTTGCGTTCCTTTCTTCTAATATAAACTGTATCAAAGATACAGTTAAACTAGCTAAAGATGAACTCATTGATTGTTAGCACAAAAGAATTGACTGCAGTTGGAGTCTAAGTCCAAAATTCATGGACAGTCATGTTCAACGCGAGAAACCTATCCTAGCGTTTTAAAGAGAATGATGAAAGTTTTAATTCCATTTTCAATAATGTATCTTTGCAAATAGATATTTTCTGCTCTTATAACCATGAAAATAAAAGTAAGATATAAGAATTGATTGGATATCCAGTGTGACATGTATATTGCCTCATGGTTTAATGGCCTTGTTCAAACCAAGCAGCCACTACCTTCACACTGAAGTGTTACACAAATTTTAACTTGCTTTTCTAACGTATATTAATTTGTTACCAATGCATTGACAAATAAACATGTGTATTAGCATATATTAATAGTACACTCAGTTATTACCTGCCTCTCTATGGAGGGAAAACTATCTTCTTGTAATAATTCTAATTGTTTTGTTTTTGATGTTTGCTCCTTGCATCTGCAATTGCATAGTGGGATTTGTCTCTCGCCATCTAAATGCTTTTAAGTTACAAATGATTGTTCGTACTCCCATGACCTCCTCCAGCTATTACTTGGGACCCTGGTCAGAGATCCTAAATAAAAGGGTGAGGAGAATATGTTGCCTCAACAACTTAAGGCCTGTGCCCCTTTCCAGCTTGAAAGAAATTGCGGAAGAGACATGTTGCCCCTCTTCTCTGGCAACATAATTCTCCTAAAAGAAAAAGGGGGAGAATGAAAGGCGTGCATAGGCAGACTTGGTAAGGAGGCCAGTGGGTTCCAAGGAGGAGGAGGAGGGGAAACATTTTTAGCCAAGGTGCCTTCACCGTGATGACCACGCCTATGACAATAATCTATTTTGCCAAAGACTTTCTTTAAGCCCAGAGCTAATGTTTGAAATAACAGTGTATCTTACTGGAGGACATGTTTCTCCTTCTTAGTTTGTACCTATGTTATTTAAACATGTATGTTCTGGGTAGGGGTCTGGTAAGACCTTTATCACCTTAAAATATTCTTCTGATCTATTGTTAATAACCAACTGGAAAATTACAAAACGCCTTGCCTTAAACTAGCTTCTGGGAGTACTCTTCTATCCCCCTTCCAGTTCCTTTAGCTGGAAGCTTTCTCTATCCCTTTTTTCTTTAATAAACTTTTTATTGCACACACACACACAGAAGAATTGACTGGATATCCAGTGTGACATGTATATTGCCCCACAGGTTAATGACCTCATTCAAACCAAGCAGCCACGACCTTCACACTGAAGTGTTACACAAATTTTAACTTGCTTTTCTAACATATATTAATTTGTTACCAATGCACTGACAAATAAACATGTGTATTAGTATATATTAATAGTACATGCAGTTACTAATATTTGGCAAGTCATTCACTATAAAGTTTCTTTGAAATTCTCTTTTATGAATGAAAAATATTAGTCTGAGAAAGGGTGTTTGTATACTGCCAGATTGCCATAGCACAAAAGTTCATAAATCCTGCTTTAGATCCTGTTTGGTGTTTTCCCACCTATTTAACATTTTTCTCAGACAAAATTTCTAATAGTCTTCAATGGAGAGGTTATATGCTCTACCAATTTAAGAAAAAACAAAAACTACTTACTAGTGTTTTGCACACAGAATGAAGAAGTGCATTTCTCCCTGTGTTGAGACTGAAATATTTTCCAGCCATAGTTAAAGGTATTTCAAGGAAATAATATGATATAGATATATGCTTATTTATAAAATATTTTCATGCCACAATTTATCCCCAGGATCAATTGGCAGTAGGTGTTGACCAGAGTTCACAGGCATTCTTGCATTGTTTATGTGTCCAGTAGACAGTTTTTGTATTGATTCTTTGTCTGTATCCTGTTAATTCTTTTCCAAGTGAGTTCTGTGGCTTGACCTTGAAAAAATCTTAATCTTATGTCTGCAGGTTTATTCTAATTGCTGTTGTTTCTCATGGACCACACCACACTAACCTGCCACTCATCAAGTCCATTTGTCTGTGAACTAACTTAATTAAACATCTCAAATCCAATTTACTTGATCCTTCTACCATTAAGGGGGGAAATCCCTGTCTATCACTTAAAATGAAATTGGTTTTTAAAAAAGCCCCACAGCAACAAACAAACAAAGAAATGAAAAAAAAAAAAAAAGGAAAAATGGCTTCCTTAAGGATTTCAGTGACTTAAGTATTGCTCAGAATAAGATATGCTGAGTGCAAAACGAAGAACAGAAAGTAATTAAAAAGCCATGTAATATTAGCTTCACATTGAAGGCATTATTCTGTCTCTGATAAAGTAAAGGAAAATTTAAAAGAAATAGGTAGCCTCGTGTCTTTCTCTCATCTATAGTTATCCATATGACAACATCTTAAGATCTCATAGATAGCTAGCTGTCTTTTACCTTTTATATGGAACTTGTAATTGACCATTATTGTTCTGATGATGTATCTTTTAGCCTTTCAGTACTATTGTTCAAGTTCAACTATCCTTGTTTGTTCTCTTTAAGTACTGTTCCTGTAGTAGTCGTTAATGCATAGTCCCTGGACTAGCAGCAGCAGCTGTAGCAGAACTTAGAAACTTGTTAGAAATGCAAACTCTTGGGTTCCACCCCAGTCTTCCTGATTCAAACTCTGGGGAAGGAAGCAGTCTCTGGTTCAGTAGCCTCTGGTTAAATAAGGCAATTCTGATGCATGCTAAAGTTGGGAAACCACTGTTAGATAGAGGTACTCTAGCTTTACTATTGGAGCTAGAGTCAAACCATTCACCGCCTTTGTGAATTTTTACAGTTTACGTAACCTGTCTGGATCTCAGGTTCACTACTTGTTAACTGCAAATTAAAATACCTACTACATGGAGCATCTCAGAGAATTGAAGATTGATCAAACTTTGCTTCCTCACCTCTCTAGGCCACAATTTTCTCAGATGTACATCAGGATAATACCACCTTGCTCCAAGAGTTGTGAAGATTCATAAATACTAATGTTAATGCTAGTACTAATAGTATAGCTTCTAGTGCCATTTGGCACATATTAAGCAGAAAATAAGTGTTCAGTTTATTCCTTTGCACATAGTAGGTACTCTATACAAATTGTTTAATTTCAGCTGAAGTTTTTCAAGTGTCTGTGGTCTTAAAGAGAAAATTCCCATCTAGATTTTCCTCAGCTGCCCATAATGCTTCTTTTGTCGTTTCAGCCAGTATTTGCTTATTTTAGAAGTATATATTTCTTCCCTTAGCCTAATGATTGAAAAGTGCTCGGCTTCTTTGAATTTTAAGAAAACATGATTGCCCTTGAAAAAACACACTTAAGATTGTAAGCTGCCACTTATAATCTCCTTTAAGTGGCCAATCACTTTTGCTTCCTACTGCGGTATAGTCACAGCACAATCACTGATTATGTTGAACACGTTAGGAACTATGCTTATGTACTTATAATTTTTGAGGATTGCTTGGTAATTTTCATTAATGAACACCTACATAGGAGTCAAGGTAATCAATATAGTTTAAAAAATTCAAGTCATAACAATAGCTCAGTAGAAAGTATAAAATCTTTCTTATTCCCCATGTGTTTGATAGAACTTAAATTCAAATTCTCTTCAGAAATTGTGTAGAAATCTCTATAACACTTGACAAGATTTTCCTGAATGTCAAATACTTCTATGTTCCTTTAAAATCCCTTCAAGTTATTCATCCACAATTTTTTCCTGATTCAAACTCTGGGGAAGGAAGCAGTCTCTGGTTCAGTAGCCTCTGGTTAAATAAGGCAATTCTGATGCATGCTAAAGTTGGGAAACCACTGTTAGATAGAGGTACTCTAGCTTTACTATTGGAGCTAGAGTCAAACCATTCACCGCCTTTGTGAATTTTACAGTTTACGTAACCTGTCTGGATCTCAGGTTCACTACTTGTTAACTGCAAATTAAAATACCTACTACATGGAGCATCTCAGAGAATTGAAGATTGATCAAACTTTGCTTCCTCACCTCTCTAGGCCACAATTTTCTCAGATGTACATCAGGATAATACCACCTTGCTCCAAGAGTTGTGAAGATTCATAAATACTAATGTTAATGCTAGTACTAATAGTATAGCTTCTAGTGCCATTTGGCACATATTAAGCAGAAAATAAGTGTTCAGTTTATTCCTTTGCACATAGTAGGTACTCTATACAAATTGTTTAATTTCAGCTGAAGTTTTTCAAGTGTCTGTGGTCTTAAAGAGAAAATTCCCATCTAGATTTTCCTCAGCTGCCCATAATGCTTCTTTTGTCGTTTCAGCCAGTATTTGCTTATTTTAGAAGTATATATTTCTTCCCTTAGCCTAATGATTGAAAAGTGCTCGGCTTCTTTGAATTTTAAGAAAACATGATTGCCCTTGAAAAAACACACTTAAGATTGTAAGCTGCCACTTATAATCTCCTTTAAGTGGCCAATCACTTTTGCTTCCTACTGCGGTATAGTCACAGCACAATCACTGATTATGTTGAACACGTTAGGAACTATGCTTATGTACTTATAATTTTTGAGGATTGCTTGGTAATTTTTCATTAATGAACACCTACATAGGAGTCAAGGTAATCAATATAGTTTAAAAAATTCAAGTCATAACAATAGCTCAGTAGAAAGTATAAAATCTTTCTTATTCCCCATGTGTTTGATAGAACTTAAATTCAAATTCTCTTCAGAAATTGTGTAGAAATCTCTATAACACTTGACAAGATTTTCCCTGAATGTCAAATACTTCTATGTTCCTTTAAAAATCCCCTTCAAGTTATTCATCCACAATTTTTTGAAAGATGATTGTGATAAAAATTGATTAATATGACATTTTGCAAAATTAAGAGTGGGTAGCTTTCAGATGAATTTAATAAGACTTGCAAAAATAGTGAACTATGAGTTTCTTAGGAAATAGAATGAAAAGAGCACTGGCCTTAGAATCAGAAAGCACATGAGCCCTCATAGCAACAATATTTGTAAACTTGGGCAAGTTTCTTAACCTACATCATAGCTTCTTATTTGCCAAATGGGTCACTGTGAGGACAAAATGACATACTGTGAGTATAAAAACTGTGTCAATACATCATTTTTGTTTCAAGTGTTCATTGGCTTGCATTTAATCATGCTTACAGAACAACTCTGGCTACTCGTGCATATCCACATATGTTCTTCTTAAAATTACTGTTTAAGTTCCTCACTGAAGAAGTTCTAAATGGAATGGTTGACAAAGGCACTTTTATTTCTATTTGTTACTATAAAATTAAGGCAGAGATTAGAGGAAGCAGAGGTTTATGCAATTTGCTACAAATGTTAAATCATTTTAATAAATCTAATCATAATTATGATAAACTATGGTGTATTAAATATCATTTTTTATGCATTAATAATTGGAATACACCACAGTATATACATAGTATAATGTATGTGATAGTTTCATGCCTGCAGATGCATTGTTATTTTTAAAGCATTTTAGGGTTTTTCATAATTGACTTATAATAGCAATATTCAGGTTACCTGCAATACTAGAATTATACTTCAACTCCTGAAGTTCAGGGCAAAATCTGGAGGAGAACCAAGGGAATTCATACCAGGCGAATGTATTCTTCATAAGAAGCAAAAAAGTACAATATAACAATGAAGAAAGATTTTCTACAAATTCTAAGGATATACTTAATAAGAAACAAGAAGAGCATATGTAAAGAAAGATTTGCAAGGCATCTGTGAAAAATTGAATATATAGTGAAGTTAAACTTGTATTTGACTAGGGAAAGTCAATGGTTTAATGATACCAGCTCCCCTAAGTTACTAATAAAATCTATCTAACCCCTTTGGCTATGTTTACAAGTAAAACATTAAAAAGATGACAGGAATCCCTGTTTTTATAGGTATTATTTGAATCGATTGGTAGGACTTGCTATAAAGTAATCAGATAAAGACCTAATCATTTTTTGTGTGTGGGAGATCCATAGATATTATTTCCTGATCCATGTTATATGAAGAAATATTTACATATAAGAATGTTCATCAAAATAATACAAAAGTGAAAATTAGAAATGAAAAGTGATTGAGTGATTCATTAGAGTACAGTAATATAGCTTTGAAACTGTTACATTGCAGAGTAAAATTTTGACATGGTAATGTAGTCATACTAATATGTACAGATTTATATACTTCTACAGAGATTTGTACTTGCCAAGTGCTTTTAGGAGTGCTTCACACATGTTCACTAGTTTTCATGAAAGCTTGGTGAAATGTGTTATTGTGGTTCAGTTACTAAGTTGTGTCCCATTTTTTGTGACCTCAATGACTGCAGCACGCCAGGCTTGCCTGTCCTCCTTCACTGTCTCCCAGAGTTTGCACAACTCATGTCCATTGAGCTGGTGATGCCAAACAATCATCTCATCATCTGTCACCCCATTCTCTAACTGCTCTTGATCTTTCCAAGTATCACATCTTTTCAAATGAGTTACTTTTTTGCATTAGGTGGCCAAAGTATTGAAACTTCAGCTTCAGCATCAATCCTTTCAATGACTATTTAGGGTTTATTTCCTTTAGGATTAATTGGGTTGCTCTCTTTGCAGTCTAAGAGAGTCAAGAGTCTTCTCCTGCACCACAGTTCAAAAGCGTCAATTTTTCTGTCCTGAGATGCCTTTATGGTCTAGCTCTCACATCACTACATGACTACTGGAAAAACCAGAGCTTTGACTATATGAACCTTTGTCTGCAAAGTGATGTCTCTGCTTTTTAATGTGCTGTCTAGTTTTGTAATAGCTTTCCTTCCAGGGAAATGTCTTTTAATTTCATGGCTGCAGTCACCATCCAAAGAGATTCTGGAGCATCTGTCACTGCTTCCACTTCTTCCCCTTCTGTTTGCCATGAATTGATGGGACCAGATGCCATAATCTCAGTTTTTGGAATGTTGAGTTTTAAGTCAGCTTTTTCACTCTCCTCTTTCAACCCATCAAGGTACACTTTAGTTCCTCCTCATTTTCTGCCATTGGAGTGATATCATCTGCATATCTGAGGTTGTTGATATTTATTCCAGCAATCTTGATTCTAGCTTGTGATTCATCCAGCACATTATGTACTCTATGTATGATTCTTTGCACATTATGTACTCTACATAGAAGTTAAATAAACAGGTTGATAATGTACAGCCTTGTCATACTCCTTTCCCATATCTGGTTCTAACCTTGCTTCTTGAGCCACATACAGGTTTCTCAGGAGAGAGGTAAAGTGGTCTGGTATGCTCATCACTTTAAGAATTTTCCACACTTCGCTCTGATCCATACAGTCAAAGTCATTCATATAGCTGCTGAAGCAGAAGTAGATGTTTTTCTGGAACTTCCTTGCTTTCTCCAAGATTCAATAAATGTTTATGATTAAATCTCTGTTTCCTTTGCCTTTTCCAAACCCAGCTTGTACATCTGGAAGTTCTCAGTTCACATACTGCTAAAGCCTACTTGAAGGATTTTGAGCATAACCTTACTAGAATGTGAAATTAGACAAATTGTATGGTATTTGAAACATTCTTTGGTATTGTCCTTCTTTGGGATTGGAATAAAAACATTTTTTCCAGTCCTGTGGCCACTGCTAAGTTTTCCAAATATGCTGGCCTATTGAGTGCAGTACTTTGGCAGCAGCATCTTATAGGATTTGAAATAGCTCAGCTGGAATTTCATCACCACCACTAGCTTTTTCCTAGTAATGCTTCCTAAGGCCCACCTGACGTGACACTCCAGGATTTCTGGCTCTAGGTAAGTGGCCACACTGTTTTGGTTATCCTGGTCATTGTTGTGGTTATCCTGGTCATTAAGATCTTTCATGTATAATTCTCCTGTGTATTCTTGCCATCACTCCTTAATCTTTCCTGCTTCTCATAGGTCCTTGCCATTTCTGTCCTTTATCATGCCCATCCTTACATGAAATATTACCTTGATTTCTCAATTTTGTTGAAGAGATCTCTAGTCTTTCCCATTTTATTGTTTTCTGCTATTTCTTTGCATTATTCCATCCTCTTTTAAGTTTTCAGCTTTTCACTCTCCTCTTTCAACCCATCAAGGTACACTTTAGTTCCTCCTCATTTTCTGCCATTGGAGTGATATCATCTGCATATCTGAGGTTGTTGATATTTATTCCAGCAATCTTGATTCTAGCTTGTGATTCATCCAGCACATTATGTACTCTATGTATGATTCTTTGCACATTATGTACTCTACATAGAAGTTAAATAAACAGGTTGATAATGTACAGCCTTGTCATACTCCTTTCCCATATCTGGTTCTAACCTTGCTTCTTGAGCCACATACAGGTTTCTCAGGAGAGAGGTAAAGTGGTCTGGTATGCTCATCACTTTAAGAATTTTCCACACTTCGCTCTGATCCATACAGTCAAAGTCATTCATATAGCTGCTGAAGCAGAAGTAGATGTTTTTCTGGAACTTCCTTGCTTTCTCCAAGATTCAATAAATGTTTATGATTAAATCTCTGTTTCCTTTGCCTTTTCCAAACCCAGCTTGTACATCTGGAAGTTCTCAGTTCACATACTGCTAAAGCCTACTTGAAGGATTTTGAGCATAACCTTACTAGAATGTGAAATTAGACAAATTGTATGGTATTTGAAACATTCTTTGGTATTGTCCTTCTTTGGGATTGGAATAAAAACATTTTTTCCAGTCCTGTGGCCACTGCTAAGTTTTCCAAATATGCTGGCCTATTGAGTGCAGTACTTTGGCAGCAGCATCTTATAGGATTTGAAATAGCTCAGCTGGAATTTCATCACCACCACTAGCTTTTTCCTAGTAATGCTTCCTAAGGCCCACCTGACGTGACACTCCAGGATTTCTGGCTCTAGGTAAGTGGCCACACTGTTTTGGTTATCCTGGTCATTGTTGTGGTTATCCTGGTCATTAAGATCTTTCATGTATAATTCTCCTGTGTATTCTTGCCATCACTCCTTAATCTTTCCTGCTTCTCATAGGTCCTTGCCATTTCTGTCCTTTATCATGCCCATCCTTACATGAAATATTACCTTGATTTCTCCAATTTTGTTGAAGAGATCTCTAGTCTTTCCCATTTTATTGTTTTCTGCTATTTCTTTGCATTATTCACTGAAGAGGGCCTTCTTATCCCTCCTTGCTATTGTCTAGAACTCATCATTTGGTTGGATTTAGATACATCTTTCCCTTTCTCCTTTGCCTTTCACTTCTCCTCTTTCTTCAGCTATTTTATAATTTTCCTAGGCAACCATTTTGACTTCTTGAATTTCTTTTCCTTTGAGGTTGTTTTGATGACTGTCTCCTGTACAGTGATACAGACCTAGACCTCTGTCCATAGTTCTTCAGATACTCTGTCTACCAGACCTAATCCCTTGAATATGTCACCTTCACTGTGTCATCATAAGGAATTTGGTTTACGTCATACCTGAGAGATCATGGTGCAGAGATCTGTTAGATCTATTTGATTCTAAGGCTAGGCCTTTGCTTCATGTTCACAGACTTATGCATGAGGGTCAGAGGTATGGTTTGCCTTCCTCTGTTTCAGGTCTCACTAAGCTAGGACTACTGGTGGCTCAGAGGCCCCGCCCATTCAACCCCCTCTGATGCTGAGAACAGTTGTTGCCTTGGTTACATTATGACCTAGCCAGCGGTGATCACTGGATTTGCCTCAGCAGGGCTTGTGCTGCCAGAAGAGGGACAAGGGGACATCAGACAGCCTGCTAGTTCTGCTTAAGTGACAACCTGAGACCTTTGGAATCCTGGGGCTGCTCAACTGCCAGATGTCCGTGTTATCTCCCCAAACTGGCTGTGTTCCTTCTTTACATTGGTGAAGGCCTAAAGAACATCCTGCAGACATGTTTAACCCATACACAGGAGACACTCCAGCTGTCATTTTTGACAATGGATCAGGACACTGCAAAGTAGGTATATCTGGAGAGTTTGGACCCAGTCATGTCATCAGTTCTGTTGTGGGGCATCCTAAATTCAATATGACTGTACCAGTAGACAGGAAAATTACGTGGTGGGGGAAAAAGCCCTGATGAAACATGAAGCCTTGCAGTTGCACTATCCCATTGAACGTGGACTGGTAACAAGATGGGATGACATGGAGAAACTCTGGAAGTACCTTTTTGAGTGGGAGCTGGAAGTAAAACCCTGTCAACGACCTGTGCTCATGACTGAGCCCTCCTTGAACCCTACAGAGATTCGGGAGAAGACAACTGAGGTGATGTTTGAGACATTCAGTGTGCCTGCCTTCTATATGTCCAACCACGCGGTTGTAGCACTCTACGCCTCAGGCTCTGTCACGGGCCTCGTGGTGGATAGCGGGGATGGGGTCACATCCACTGTCCCCATCTATGAGGGTTACTCCCTGCCTCATGCTGTCAGCAAGCTCTATGTGGCAGGGAGGGACATCACAGAGCACCTCACCCAACTCCTGCTGGCTAGTGGATGTAGTTACCCTTGCATCCTCAACAAGGCCTTAGTGGATGACATCAAAGAGAAACTCTGCTATGTATCTTTAGAACCACAGGAAGAACATTGTAAGAAGCCAGAGGAGCTCCTGAGAGAATACATACTACCTGATGGGAATGTAATCCAACTTGGGAACCACCTCTACCAAGTACCTGAGATTCTGTTTGCACCTGACCAGTTGGGTGTCCACCACCCAGGACTATCCAAAATGGTCTCCAGCAGCATTATGAAGTGTGACGTTGACATCCAGAAGAATTTTTTTTTGCAGAAATGCTAGACATTATGACCTAGCCAGCGGTGATCACTGGATTTGCCTCAGCAGGGCTTGTGCTGCCAGAAGAGGGACAAGGGACATCAGACAGCCTGCTAGTTCTGCTTAAGTGACAACCTGAGACCTTTGGAATCCTGGGGCTGCTCAACTGCCAGATGTCCGTGTTATCTCCCCAAACTGGCTGTGTTCCTTCTTTACATTGGTGAAGGCCTAAAGAACATCCTGCAGACATGTTTAACCCATACACAGGAGACACTCCAGCTGTCATTTTTGACAATGGATCAGGACACTGCAAAGTAGGTATATCTGGAGAGTTTGGACCCAGTCATGTCATCAGTTCTGTTGTGGGGCATCCTAAATTCAATATGACTGTACCAGTAGACAGGAAAATTACGTGGTGGGGGAAAAAGCCCTGATGAAACATGAAGCCTTGCAGTTGCACTATCCCATTGAACGTGGACTGGTAACAAGATGGGATGACATGGAGAAACTCTGGAAGTACCTTTTTGAGTGGGAGCTGGAAGTAAAACCCTGTCAACGACCTGTGCTCATGACTGAGCCCTCCTTGAACCCTACAGAGATTCGGGAGAAGACAACTGAGGTGATGTTTGAGACATTCAGTGTGCCTGCCTTCTATATGTCCAACCACGCGGTTGTAGCACTCTACGCCTCAGGCTCTGTCACGGGCCTCGTGGTGGATAGCGGGGATGGGGTCACATCCACTGTCCCCATCTATGAGGGTTACTCCCTGCCTCATGCTGTCAGCAAGCTCTATGTGGCAGGGAGGGACATCACAGAGCACCTCACCCAACTCCTGCTGGCTAGTGGATGTAGTTACCCTTGCATCCTCAACAAGGCCTTAGTGGATGACATCAAAGAGAAACTCTGCTATGTATCTTTAGAACCACAGGAAGAACATTGTAAGAAGCCAGAGGAGCTCCTGAGAGAATACATACTACCTGATGGGAATGTAATCCAACTTGGGAACCACCTCTACCAAGTACCTGAGATTCTGTTTGCACCTGACCAGTTGGGTGTCCACCACCCAGGACTATCCAAAATGGTCTCCAGCAGCATTATGAAGTGTGACGTTGACATCCAGAAGAATCTTTTTGCAGAAATTGTGCTGTCTGGGGGCTCTACTCTCTTCCCTGGGTTCGAGGAAAGACTCATGAAAGAACTAGAACTGCTGGCCTTCAGAGGAACTCCCATCAAGATCACTGCTTCTCCAGATAGATGCTTCTCTGCCTGGATTGGTGCTTCCATCATGACCTCTCTGAGTAGTTTCCAGCAAATGTGGATCACTTCTGCCGAGTTCATGGAGTTTGGGGCAGGGATTGTCCAGAGAAGATGCTTTTAAAAGACTCAAGAGTGCAGGGGACAGCTTGACTTGTCAGCTCACAGGAGCACTGATGGAAGGTGACATCTTCCATAGAGCTTCAGCATGTATTCAATAAAAGTAAAATGGCATTTTGGGTGTTGGTTTCCTTTTGGTAGTACCAGAGTAAGTTTTGACCCAGGTACTGAATCGTTTTAAGTGATTATAGCTCACCCTTCCTGTCCCAGGGACCTATTGAGTTGTTTTCTCCTGAGACATTTTTGGGTTATATGTTTTGGCTGGGTCCACTTGCAGGATCTGTAGTTGAAGCAGGTACTTGAGCCTCAAGGCCTGGAAGCTTTTTTCAGTATGATGCCTATAATGTTCATTTTAAATAAGTGTCTCAGATATTTTTGCCCGATCGAGTGCTTGCAGAGACAGAATTACCAGGAGAAATGTGGGAAGGGATGGGAGTTAAGTTGAAGGAATGCTACTCAGCTCTTAGGGCTCAACTGACCCTTTCTGTCAGCTGGTTCGTAATTACCACAATAAGGCTCTTAGGTTAGGCAGGCTACCTTGGTAACTCAGACAGTAAGGAATCTGCCTTCAGTGCTGGATACCTGGCTTAGATCCCTGGATCAGAAAGAGCTCCTGAAGAAGGGAATGGCTACCCACTTCAGTATCCTTGCCTGGAGAATTCCATGGTCAGAGGAGTCTGGTGGGCTACAGTCCATGGGGTCACAAACAGTCAGACATGAATGAGAAACTAGCACTTTTACTGCTTTTCACTGTTAGGCAGAAGAGTAAAATAAAGCTGTTGTTTTTGCCAAATAGTAGAAATGTACAGAAAAAAATCACTATCTGATTAAGGATCTCTAAGCTTAGGGCCCACACTTTGTATTAAAGTATCGAGAATCAATACCTCTGGTGTTTTAATTGAAGTATAGTTGCTGTACCATATTATGTTATAGGTGTGCCATGTAGTTGGTCACATTTTTTAAAGGTTGTATTCCCATTATAGTTATTATAAACTATTGGTCCTGCTTTGTCTTGGTCCCATTTTCTTTGATACTCCTCAGTCTAGAGAGGGTCAGGTGTGGCCAAAAGAGTAGTTTAGGTCACATGTCTGTAAGATAGGGGGGGCATGGGCTTTTAAAAGACTCAAGAGTGCAGGGGACAGCTTGACTTGTCAGCTCACAGGAGCACTGATGGAAGGTGACATCTTCCATAGAGCTTCAGCATGTATTCAATAAAAGTAAAATGGCATTTTGGGTGTTGGTTTCCTTTTGGTAGTACCAGAGTAAGTTTTGACCCAGGTACTGAATCGTTTTAAGTGATTATAGCTCACCCTTCCTGTCCCAGGGACCTATTGAGTTGTTTTCTCCTGAGACATTTTTGGGTTATATGTTTTGGCTGGGTCCACTTGCAGGATCTGTAGTTGAAGCAGGTACTTGAGCCTCAAGGCCTGGAAGCTTTTTTCAGTATGATGCCTATAATGTTCATTTTAAATAAGTGTCTCAGATATTTTTGCCCGATCGAGTGCTTGCAGAGACAGAATTACCAGGAGAAATGTGGGAAGGGATGGGAGTTAAGTTGAAGGAATGCTACTCAGCTCTTAGGGCTCAACTGACCCTTTCTGTCAGCTGGTTCGTAATTACCACAATAAGGCTCTTAGGTTAGGCAGGCTACCTTGGTAACTCAGACAGTAAGGAATCTGCCTTCAGTGCTGGATACCTGGCTTAGATCCCTGGATCAGAAAGAGCTCCTGAAGAAGGGAATGGCTACCCACTTCAGTATCCTTGCCTGGAGAATTCCATGGTCAGAGGAGTCTGGTGGGCTACAGTCCATGGGGTCACAAACAGTCAGACATGAATGAGAAACTAGCACTTTTACTGCTTTTCACTGTTAGGCAGAAGAGTAAAATAAAGCTGTTGTTTTTGCCAAATAGTAGAAATGTACAGAAAAAAATCACTATCTGATTAAGGATCTCTAAGCTTAGGGCCCACACTTTGTATTAAAGTATCGAGAATCAATACCTCTGGTGTTTTAATTGAAGTATAGTTGCTGTACCATATTATGTTATAGGTGTGCCATGTAGTTGGTCACATTTTTTAAAGGTTGTATTCCCATTATAGTTATTATAAACTATTGGTCCTGCTTTGTCTTGGTCCCATTTTCTTTGATACTCCTCAGTCTAGAGAGGGTCAGGTGTGGATAAGAAAAGGCATATCATTTTGGATAGAGAGATTAACCATAAACTCTTCAAGGGACTCGGTTTTAGGAAGATCCACTTCTGGATTGCATAGTTTGGTGAAGAATAGAATAAAAGATGGTACTGGTAGAAGGAAGAGTGGAAGTGAGAGCAAATCCAAAAGAATTATAAAAAAAAAACATCTCAAATGAACTGAAACACTCTAAGAAGAATGTGTTCAGTTTTGCTCTTATCTTTCCAACAACATGTTCAAGTTGTCACATTGCTAGCTTGTTCATTAATACAGCCATGAAAATTACCAAACAAAAATCACTATATTTCAGGTATTTTATTTTTATATTCTTTGAGATATGTGGTTGAATATCACACTTCTGCTTACAAATCACTTACCAAAGCCACAAGCACAGAACCAGAAGTATGACATCTTCAAAAGGTAAGAAAGCATTACTATCAAACTATAGAATTACCTGCCTAAGAAAACCATTCCAAGAAAGAACGTAAAAATATTTACTGAGAATATATGCTCAGTAGTCCATCACTAAATGGACTTCTGAATGAAGCATAAGCTGGAATCAAGATTGGTGGGAGAAATATCAATAACCTCAAGAATGCAGATGACACCACCCTTATGGAAGAAAGCGAAGAGGAACTAAAGAGCTTCTTCATGAAGGTGAAAGATAAGAGTGAAAAATCTGGCCTCAATTTCAGCATTCAAAAAACAAAGAACATGTCATCTGGTCCCATCACTTCATGGCAAATAGATGGGCAAACAGTGACAAACTCTATTTTCTTGGGCTCCAAAATCACTGTGGATGGTGACTGCAACCATGAAAGGAAAAGGTGCTTGCTCCTTGAAAGAAAATCTATGACAAATCTAGACAATGAATTCAAAAGCAGAGACATCACTTTGCTGACAAAGGTCCCTATAGTCAAAGTTATGGTTTTCCCAGTGGTCATGTATGGATGTGAGTACTGGACCATAAAGAAGGCTGAACACTGAAGAACTAATGCTTTACTATGGTGTTGGAGAAGACTCTTGAGAGTGCTTTGGACTGAAAGGAGATCAAACCAGTCAATCCTAAATAAAATCACCCCTGAATATTCATTGGAAGGACTGATGCTGAAACTGAAGCTCCAGTACTTTGCCCACCTGCTGAGAAGAAATGACTCATTGGAAAAGACCCTGATGTTAGTGAAAATAGAAGGCAGAAGGAGAAGGGAATGAGAGAAGATGAGCTGGTTGGATGGCATCACTGAGTCAATAGACATGAGTTTGAACAGGCTCTGGGAGATGGTGAAGGACAGTGAAGCCTGGTGTGCTGGAGTGCATGGGGTCACTAAGAGTCGAACATGACTGTGTGACTGAACCGAAGTGAAGTGATATCTGAATGGTCTATGGTTTTCCCTACTTACTTTAATATAAGCCTGAAGTTTACAATGACCAGCTGATGATCTGGGCCACAGTCAGCACTATGTCTTACTTTTGCTGACTGTATAGTACTTCTCCATCTTTGATTGTAAAGAACATAGTCAGTCTGATTTCAGTGATCATTTTGTGATGTCCATGTGTAGAGTTGTTACTCCTGGGCCCCCAAATCATTTTCTTTTCAGATACAAATTTCTTCATCTCAGTGTCCCCAAAGCTCTTAACTCTTTCAGCACTAAAAGTAAAAGTCTCATCCAAATATCATCTAAAACTGATTTGGTTAAAACTCAAGATTTATCCTGGGACCAGTTTCCCTCTGACTCTAAACCTGAGAAACCATATCAGTTATGTGTTTCTGAAAATAGAATGGTGGGGCATAGACTAGACCTTTGCATTCTAAAAGATAGAAAAAAGATGGAAGAGATGATGGGTGCTAGGTACCTAGGTCCCAACACCTAACAAGACAAATTTCATGAGAGCTTAAACTCAAGAGTAATTCTCTGGCCAGATCCTCTACCCACTCTGGACCCACTGGGGTTACCCTGTCACTGTCAGGGCTCTGAGTGGCACTGGCCCTTTGGTTTTGGTTGGGTGATCTCTGGTATGCTGAAACTAAGGTGGCCCTTAGATGTCTGACTTGCTCTTGGGGCCATTCTGTCTTCTTGAATAGTAGAGTTCACAGTTGGAGAGCTTTATTGTCCTTTCAAATTTAAGAAGTCTGGCATGTTCCTTCATTTCACTCAGATCATTCAGTTCAAACTGCCATTGCTTCTGCTCTTTTGGCTTGGTTAGGTTCTTTTCTGGTTCACACTCATGCTAATCTATTTATCAAATGGCTGCTCTCCCCCACCTTTAATTACTGTTGTCTCCAGAAGAATGCTTTCTCAAGTTTTGGCAAGATTTTCCAAATTTTTAAGTTTTGGTTGCTTTAAGTTTAAAATTTCCTTTTATTTCTTTCTTCTTGTACTTTACTTTAAATAGTCCGGAAGAACCAATTCGTCCCATCAAACTTTTTTCTTAGAAATCTCAGCTAAATATCTAGTCTCAGTGCTTATAGTTTCACCTTGCTAAGACACACATAATTGAGCTAATTTTTTTTGCCACGTTTTAACAAGGATAGTCTTTCCTTGCAATGTAAGTTTTTTCTAGAAGGTACCTACAAACTTTTTCAGCCTTTACCCATTATCCAGTTCCAAAGCTGCTTCTGTATTTTTAGGTGTTTGTTACAACACCCACCCTTTTGTAGTACTAATTTCTGCTTAGTCAGCTTAGACTGCTATAATGAAATACCATACACTGGATAGATTGAAAAAATAGACATCTATTTCTCAAAGTTTCAGAGACTGGAAAATTCAAGATCTAGAATTCAGGAAATTCAGTGCTTGGTAATATGCTTCCTTCCAGTTTGCACGTGGTCACTGTCTTGCAGTATCCTCACATGGCAGAGAGAAAGTGGGCACTCCTGTGCTTATAAAGATATTCTATCAGAGGGGCCCACCATGGTGACCTAATCTAGCCCCTAGTTACCTCGCAAAGATTCCACTTCCAAATACCATCCCACTGGGGATAGGAAGGTAGGAATTTGGGGTGGGGGAGAAAGATTCAGCTCATAAGACCTGGCATACAAAATGTTACCTTAACAGCACAGTACGTTAGCACAGACTAAATCAGTAAATAATACTTCATGTTAATAGGAAATCTTAAGCAAGTTGTTGTGTGTTTAGAATAGACTGTATATTTGATAAAGTATGAGTGAGAGAAGGAGAAAGGCCATTTTGTGAAAGTTACCAAAGAATGTCATCTTTAGCCTATAAAATGATATAATCCAGGCATAAGCAATTTAATAGTGAAACGTTTTTAAAAGAGAGAGAGCTCATAATTTTTAGGATCATTTGAGGTGAAAAGCTTAAGTTTAATCATTAGTTTAAAGACAAAAATATTTAATAAAAACTAAATTTTATAATGACATTTTTGTCAGTTTGTGTAATAGATTTACCTCAGAACTGGTGATTTTCATTTTTATATGTCTGTTGCATTTTCATTTTTCTTTTTTGTTAAATGCCACATTTAATTATTTCTGGATTTGAGAGAGATAGTGCCCTACCATAAAAAAAAATCAACAAAATAAAATTTGACAAGGATTATTACAAAATTCAATATTTTGTTTCAGAATGCCATCTGCTAATGTTTTAGAAGAGATTTCTATGCTATGAGGCATTTGGGCTAAATGACCAACTTGTCATCTAGTCCCATTCAAGTTGGAAACAGTGATTATAAGTAAGGAATAGAGAAATACATACTATGTACTAATATAAACAGTAGTATACAGAGTGAAGTAAGTCAGAAGGGGAAAAACAGATATCATTTAATTTCACTTATATATAGAATCTAGAAAAATGGTACAGAGAAACTTATTTGCAAAGCAGAAATATAGACACAGATGTAGAGAACAAATTTATGGACACCAAGAGGGGAATGTAGATAGATAGAAAGATGGGCATTGATATGTATACACCTACTGTGTATAAAATAGATAACTAATGAGAACCTACTGTATAGCATTGGGAACTCTACTTGATGCTCCAAATAAATAAAACGCCTTCATTTCACTGCAAAAAGATAGTAATGTTGATACTCAAATTAAAACCAGTATGAGTACTAACACCAAAGCAAGTATTAATCCAATATCAGCCCTAATTAATATTAATATTAACATTATGCCACCATTATGTATAATGTTAAGATTTTATATGCACTTACATTAAATTCTCATAACAACTAAAAGAAGATATTATTATCTTCACTCTATAAGAAAGAAGACAGAAGATTTGTATAATGAACTTGCCTGAAGTCTCATGACTGAAAAATAATGGAATCTGGATTATACACCAAGTATGTTTATTTCCAAAGATTATGCTGTTCTGGCCAAATATTAGCTTTGTTTTGGGTCTTCTCATGAACACAGACTCTTTACCACCCTTATGCTATCTTGAATTATAACTTATCATGTAAATAGCTTAGAGCAATATCTCCATCAAGTTTTATGAAAATAATTTTAATTTTCTTTTACTGATTTCATTAGAGCTATGATTCCCCAGATTTGTCCTACATTTTCCTAGTAACAGTTTGAAAAGCAGATAAAGAAAGTGAAAAGAAATTAACCCAGATACCTAGGACAAAGCATTTCTTTGGCTCAAGGGAAATAGTAAAATTTAGTTTTCTACTAACACTGTAGTAGCTACAATGAACTCTTGATGTTCAGTTGCATTTTACTAATATGATTTTGTCTCCAGAGTTTCTGCTTTTTCACATATAATTGCTATTTTTCCTTATCCAGTAAGTTCTTATGTTTATATTATGCAATTTTTATTAAAGTCCTTCCTAGTGTTAATGCATTTGAAAATACAGCCATAAAGTTTTATATAATAGTCATAAACTGAAAAGAACACATTGATCGACTGGTCAATTATAATCAATTCAATAAGACATTGGCCTGGGCATATATATCTCCTCAGTCTAAGATCAGGTTCCTTTGTTCTTTAATTGCTTTTGAAAACTCATTCTATTCCTCCAATGAATAGGGATCAATGTGTATAGCAAACAGGACTCACATATCACCCTTCATATCAACATTTATTCTTCACATTTTATGTTTATGATAGATTGATGCATAGGTATTTTCTGTCCTTGCTATGACCAGTCAACCTTTCTGAAATAACAGTCAGTAAGAAAGAATTATCTCCATTCTGAGGGTCTGAGTGGCACTAAGTAGGACATATCATCTTGCTTGCTGACTGCTGTGTGTGAACAATACACCTATTTGAAGAGACAGCTGTTCTTAGCTCTGCGTGCAGATTTTGTCCATGGACAGGGCAAATCTAATTGACTCATTGGGGATTGATGGTGTAACACATAGATCTCATTACTACCAGGCAAAGAACCTGAGCTAACTGTACACAGATTGCAAGCAATTTTAAATTTATCTTAGAAGGAGTATGCTTAGATTCAGCGCTTTAAACCCTGCTGTTTATCTTCAATGTGAGACATATATCTAAACAATTTCTCACATTTAAAAATTACAGCAGTTTTTTAATATTCTTAATTCTCATTTCGTTTGAATCTAGTTCAGTATAAAAACAGTGCCACTGAACAGTATATTTCTGACTTAATTACTGTTCCACATCAAGGTGATTAAAGCTAAAGTAACACATCTAAAATTATAAAATTTTAAATAACACACACATACAAAATTAATCCTGGAAACTTTCCACCATAGACAGTAACATTTCTGACTTTTGTTTTTGAAAATCTCTTTGAAACAAGGACTGAAAAAGGCTGACAGGCTTGAATTACTTACTAAGTTTTGAATTAAAAAAAAAATCCTCAGTCCAAGCCCTATTTTGAATCAATCTGTGACCCCTCAGCAAGATAATTAGCTTCTCTGTACTGTTATTTTCTCATCTGTGAAATGGGGATGATAATAGTGATTTGGCATATGAAATTACTGTGAAGAATTATTGCTACATGCTTGAAAAATATGAAGTGCTATACAAATTACTACTAATTACAATAATCATACTACTATATGTGGGTGTCCTCTGCACAAAGTCTTTTGTTCAAACGTGCTATAATTATTCAAAAACATCTACTGAAAATTTGTCCTGGCTTAAACTGAACAGAACCGAGCTAGTTTTTTAGCTGTGAGTGTGGATCAGCAGTAGTAGCCTGCATTAAATGGAAATATTTATTTAAAATGGTAAAAATGTCCGACTAGGTCCAATGAGGAAGAGAAAGCTAGATTCTCATGTTGTGAATTACATTGATTCAGTGTTTTCAACAGGGTATGAACATAGTTCTAATTAATCTAAGTCTATAATTAGCACATCACTGTGTTATGCCCTGGTTCTGGAGCAATGAGAAAAAAAAAAAAAAAAAAAAGGTCAGTGAAAAAATGGCAAACATACTAATACCAGTATTTCTGTCTTTTTTTTTTTGTGGTTGTGCTGGGTCTTTCATTACTGTTCATGGGCTACTCTCTGGTTGCAGTGCATGGCCTTCTCAGTACAGTGACTTGTTGCGGAGCACAGGCTCGAGGAACATGGGCTTCAGTAGTTGCGACTTGCTGGCTCACGAGCACTTAGTTACGGGCTTAGTTGCTACACGCAATGCAGAATCTTCCCAGATCAGGGATCATAACACCTGTCCCCTGCATTGACAGGTGGATACCTTTCCACTGTACCACCAGGGAAGTCCTGTCTTTCACTACTTATAATTAACAAGTAGACTTTATCCTTAAATCAGGATTTCTAACTTTGAGACTATTGAGGTTTGGGGCTAGAAAATCTGTTTTTGTAGAGGGCTGTCCTGTGTATTGTAGGCTATGTAGCAGCATTCTCTGGATTCTACCACTAAATGCCAATAGCACCTTCCCACTTGTTTTGATAACCAAAAATGTCTCCAGGCACTGTCAAATGTCCTGAGGTTGGGGCAGTCACTCTTTGTTGAAAATTGCTGCCTTAAATCAGTGATCTTTCACTAGAATTTCTTGGGAGATGTTAAGGAATCAAAATATTTTGTTTGTTCATGGGGATGGTGATGGAGCAGAAGAGGGAGGCACTGCCGAAATGGTAAAATCCCAAACTATGATTGTACTCTGTAATCAGGTGTTCACTTCCATGCCCTATTCTTTTTCTGTTGTAACAGCTTTGTGTGCATGCTGTTTTGTCTGACTCTTTTGTGATCCCATGGACTGTAGCCCACCAGGCTCCTTTGTCCGTGGAACTTTCAAGGCAAGTATATTAGAATGGATTGCCATTTGCTTCTCCAGGGGATCTTCCTGAGCCAGTGATGAAACTCTCATCTCTTCCATTACAGGCAGATTCTTTACCATCTGAGGCAACCAGGGAAGCCTAGCTTTAGTGACTCTTCTTTCTTTCTTCTTACCCAAATGAATGAAACCAGTGGAGGTTTGGTGACTGTCAGTAACTGACTTGTTGAAATAGACAAGGGATGTCAGTCAAGGTCACCATCCGCAAAGCAAGATCCCCTCAGATCTCCCATTGTATTCTTATGGAAATTGTATCAACTGATAGCCTACTTACTTTTATTAACAACAACACAACCCTCCCCCAATCCCAGTGTTACAGCAAGGTTAGGCTGGGAAATCCAGTGACTGAAACCACATCATGTATCTCCTGTAGTTGACTCTGAGTCTTATAACTACTTTTGTAGATTTTGTGGGGGAATATAATATAAGGAAAAATAGATACTATTCTAGACAGATGCAGAGGTCATGTATCAGCTGTTTCATCTACAGAGTTTAAGTATGCTTGAAATTACAAAACACTGATATAGATGTCAAGGTGAAAGAATGCCATTGTGAGCTGTGGTATTCTACTGTTTCAGTATTATAATATTAGACTTAATGATGTCCCAAACGAGCAAACAAAAAATGTGTACTGTATGCATTCTTTTTTGTTTTTTGGTGAATTGTTATCAAAACACCAATGTACTTCACACTCCACTTCGTTAATAATAAAGAGGCAACAAGTATTGTTCTCTTTGTCACAAGGGCCAAGTGTCAGTTGCCATTATTAGTCTATGTGCTTATAGTTTACTTTTAACAGTTGTGTTAAGGTTAAATTCACATACCGTAAAACTCACGGTTTTCAGTTGTGCAATTCAGCATATTTTAGTATATTCACAAAGTTGTGCATGAATCAATTCTCATTCCCGGATTATTTTCATCTACCCAAAATGAAAGTTCACATTCATAAGGAGTCATTTCCCATTTCCTCCTCTCCTGAACTCCTGGAAACCACTAATATATTTTCTGTATATATGGATGTCCCTATTCTGGACACTTTGTGTTAATGGAATTGTATAATATGGTATTATACATTTATACATGGTGAAAATTTAAGTTTTTTGATTGGCCATTTGCTTCTCCAGGGGATCTTCCTGAGCCAGTGATGAAACTCTCATCTCTTCCATTACAGGCAGATTCTTTACCATCTGAGGCAACCAGGGAAGCCTAGCTTTAGTGACTCTTCTTTCTTTCTTCTTACCCAAATGAATGAAACCAGTGGAGGTTTGGTGACTGTCAGTAACTGACTTGTTGAAATAGACAAGGGATGTCAGTCAAGGTCACCATCCGCAAAGCAAGATCCCCTCAGATCTCCCATTGTATTCTTATGGAAATTGTATCAACTGATAGCCTACTTACTTTTATTAACAACAACACAACCCTCCCCCAATCCCAGTGTTACAGCAAGGTTAGGCTGGGAAATCCAGTGACTGAAACCACATCATGTATCTCCTGTAGTTGACTCTGAGTCTTATAACTACTTTTGTAGATTTTGTGGGGGAATATAATATAAGGAAAAATAGATACTATTCTAGACAGATGCAGAGGTCATGTATCAGCTGTTTCATCTACAGAGTTTAAGTATGCTTGAAATTACAAAACACTGATATAGATGTCAAGGTGAAAGAATGCCATTGTGAGCTGTGGTATTCTACTGTTTCAGTATTATAATATTAGACTTAATGATGTCCCAAACGAGCAAACAAAAAATGTGTACTGTATGCATTCTTTTTTGTTTTTTGGTGAATTGTTATCAAAACACCAATGTACTTCACACTCCACTTCGTTAATAATAAAGAGGCAACAAGTATTGTTCTCTTTGTCACAAGGGCCAAGTGTCAGTTGCCATTATTAGTCTATGTGCTTATAGTTTACTTTTAACAGTTGTGTTAAGGTTAAATTCACATACCGTAAAACTCACGGTTTTCAGTTGTGCAATTCAGCATATTTTAGTATATTCACAAAGTTGTGCATGAATCAATTCTCATTCCCGGATTATTTTCATCTACCCAAAATGAAAGTTCACATTCATAAGGAGTCATTTCCCATTTCCTCCTCTCCTGAACTCCTGGAAACCACTAATATATTTTCTGTATATATGGATGTCCCTATTCTGGACATTTTGTGTTAATGGAATTGTATGATATGTATGTATTATACATTTATACAGTGAAGGACTACCACATGTAACTAACAAATTGTTTTCCACAATAGCTACATAATTTCATATTCTCATCAGCAATATATTAGAGTTCCATTTTTTCTACATCCTTTCCAAAAATTATTTTCTGTTTTCCTTTTTTTTTCTTTATTATAGCCATGCTAATAAGTGTGAAGTGATTTCTCATTGTGATTTTGCTTTCCATTATCCTGATATCTAATGATGGGCTTCCCTGGTGACTCATTGCTAAGATTCTGCCTGCCAAGGCAGGAGACATGTATTAGATCCCTGGGTTGGGAAGATCCTCTGGGGAAGGAAGGGAACCTACTTCAACATTCTGGACTGGGAAATCCCATGGACAGGAGTCTGGCAGTCTACATACAGTCATGGAGTCTCAAAGAGTCAGACACGACTGAACAAGAATGTGATTTCTAATGATGTTGATTACCTTTTCCTGTGCTTAATGGCTATTTGTATATTTTCTTTATGGGAATTTTTATTCAAATGCATTGCCCATTTGGAATGTTTTTATTTTTACTGTTGTGCTGTGTAAGTTCTATATATATTTTGGATAACTTATGTTTATCAGATAATATGGTCTGAAGTATTTTTCCCTTTCTATGAATTGCCTTTTCACTTCCCTGATAGTGTGCTTTGAAGAACAGCTCTTATTTTAATTTTGATGATGTGCAATTAATTTTTATATGTATTCTTTACACTTTAAGTGTTATATTTTTTAAAAAGCATTACATTATCCAACGTCATGAAGACTTACTCATATGATGTTTTTCTAAGCATTTTATAGTTTTATCTCAAATATTTGCATTTCTGATTCATTTTAAGTTATATTTTGAACATGGTGGGAAGTAAAAATCCAACTGTATTCTTTTGTACATGGTTAGTCAGTTGTCCCAGCATCAGTTGTTGAAAACACCATGATTTCTTCATTTTATTATCTTGGTCAAAAATGAATTCAAAAATACAAAGAGTTATGCGTAGACTATCAATTCTGTTCTGTTTATCTTGGCTATGTTGCATATTAGCTATGCAGCTTTAATAAGCTCTTAATATTTTTATTAATATTCTTTTTGGACCTTGGTATATATGTTAGCTTGGACTGCTTTAAAAAATACCATAGTCTGAGTGATTTAAACAACAGACAAAAGATCGAGATATTCAAAGGTTCTCTGTCTGGTGGCCTTCTACTTCCTGACATTTAGACAAGCCACCTTCTCTGTGTGTGCTCACCTGGCCTGTCCTTAGTGCCTGTGCATGGAGAGAGAAAGAAATCTCCTTGTCTTTTTGTTCTTATAAAGGGACTAATCTTTTCATGAGAGCTCTACCCTCCTGACCTCATTAAACCTAATTACCTTTAGAGTCACCACCTGCAAACATCATCACACACTTGGGGTTAAGGCTTCAGCATATAAATTTGAGGGGATACAGACATTTCAGTTCATAAAATTGTCCTTGCCTATAAAATGGAAATATTAATCCCATACATCAATAGAGTTATTGTGAGAGCAGAATAAGGTGAAACATATATTAAAGTGCTTTGTAAATGTCCAAGTGTTATGGAAGTCTTTGTTGTTATTTTAAAATGTGATGGTCAGTTGACCTAAGAGCATGTAGTCATAGGAAAAAGATCCAATTCATTAACATTCTATTTCTCGTGTCTGTGCCAGAATTAGATGGTGCATTAGATGCAACACATATCCAAGTTGCCTAGATGTAATTTTGTAATCCAGGGTATATCTCCTTATATCCTATGGAAATGAAAGTTGCTCATCCGTGTCCAACTCTTTGTGACCCCATGGACCATAGCCCACCAGGATCCTCTGCCCTTGGAATTCTCAAGGCAAGAGCACTGAAGTAGGTATTCATTCACTTGTTTTAATATTATCCTGAGGAGTAATATTAGTCTACTTCCATCAACAGCAAATGGACTAGAGGATAAACTCAGTGCACTATCAAAAGTATGAGTACCTGGTCCATGAATACTGTAAGAGCTTTACTTTCAAAATGAACAGTCATTAAACTTGGATTTTCTATTCACACTGTATTGTTTCCCTATGCAAGACTTAAAGGTTTCATTTCAGTTTCTGAAACAGTCCATAAATTAGCAGGTTTCTTAATGATGGCTACTCAGTGACTTTCAATATTAAAACCCTTTTTCCTATATATATATATGTGTGTGTGTGTGTGTATATACATACATATATATATATGATACAGTTGTGGAGAGGTAAATATGTTTATAAAACATGCTAGTTACTCAACTGTGTAACTTCTTATAACATTATCTTCTATGAGAAGAACATTGTCTGTTATAAGAACATTATTATAAACAGAGCATTAGTTCTGTTTATTATTTTTGAAGTCCTTATATTCTCTATGTTGTGTAATAAAATATAGCAAGAATGCAATCTAGTAGCTTTATAGTATTGTTTGCTTTTGCTATAGACTACTCTTCTAAAATGTAAGTTCAAAGTCAAGAGATAATGTTTTCTGCTTCTGATAAACCCAAACTGACAATAGAAGTTGTGCCCTGAGCAAGTAGTAAACTCTCCTGAGAGAATATCAAAACAGTACCAGTAACTTCTCATCTTCTTCCATTTTATGATAAAAATCAACACCTAACATATCTTTAGGTACAATGCTGGATTACACATCTTAAATAAAACATTTTATCAGTACCTGAGATATGATAGTTTATGTGTTCTTTGCTTGGATTACAAACAGAAAACTTAATTTTTTTTGTCATGAAAAGATCCAATTCATTAACATTCTATTTCTCGTGTCTGTGCCAGAATTAGATGGTGCATTAGATGCAACACATATCCAAGTTGCCTAGATGTAATTTTGTAATCCAGGGTATATCTCCTTATATCCTATGGAAATGAAAGTTGCTCATCCGTGTCCAACTCTTTGTGACCCCATGGACCATAGCCCACCAGGATCCTCTGCCCTTGGAATTCTCAAGGCAAGAGCACTGAAGTAGGTATTCATTCACTTGTTTTAATATTATCCTGAGGAGTAATATTAGTCTACTTCCATCAACAGCAAATGGACTAGAGGATAAACTCAGTGCACTATCAAAAGTATGAGTACCTGGTCCATGAATACTGTAAGAGCTTTACTTTCAAAATGAACAGTCATTAAACTTGGATTTTCTATTCACACTGTATTGTTTCCCTATGCAAGACTTAAAGGTTTCATTTCAGTTTCTGAAACAGTCCATAAATTAGCAGGTTTCTTAATGATGGCTACTCAGTGACTTTCAATATTAAAACCCTTTTTCCTATATATATATATGTGTGTGTGTGTGTGTATATACATACATATATATATATGATACAGTTGTGAGAGGTAAATATGTTTATAAAACATGCTAGTTACTCAACTGTGTAACTTCTTATAACATTATCTTCTATGAGAAGAACATTGTCTGTTATAAGAACATTATTATAAACAGAGCATTAGTTCTGTTTATTATTTTTGAAGTCCTTATATTCTCTATGTTGTGTAATAAAATATAGCAAGAATGCAATCTAGTAGCTTTATAGTATTGTTTGCTTTTGCTATAGACTACTCTTCTAAAATGTAAGTTCAAAGTCAAGAGATAATGTTTTCTGCTTCTGATAAACCCAAACTGACAATAGAAGTTGTGCCCTGAGCAAGTAGTAAACTCTCCCTGAGAGAATATCAAAACAGTACCAGTAACTTCTCATCTTCTTCCATTTTATGATAAAAATCAACACCTAACATATCTTTAGGTACAATGCTGGATTACACATCTTAAATAAAACATTTTATCAGTACCTGAGATATGATAGTTTATGTGTTCTTTGCTTAGTAAAAAAAGAAGTATAAAAAGAGAAAAAAGATACAAAACCATTTTGGTGCTTACAAATAATAGGTAAGATCTTTCCCATTATCTGGAAATGATAAATCAACCTCTGCAGCACATAGTCAAACATTTAGATTCCTGTCTTTAGACTCTGAATAGATAGTCTGTTACTTGTAATAATCTAAGTTCAATTCCGCTGGTTTTTGTAAGGTTTATGCAGCACAGTGGAACTCTATATACAGTCCATAAAACAATATTTTGTACCAAGCTCTGTTTTGGGAAAAAAAATTTATGACAACTACAAAAGAAATAAATGATAATCTACAGTGTGAACACACACACACACATACACAATGTGTCTTCACACAACTACTCAGCTTCCAGGAATTTCAAAGCTTACTTAGCAGCTTAGGGGAAGCAGATACAGGATTCTGAAAGAGCAGTTGTTTCAAAGATTGCCTAATATAAGACCAGAAACTGTTTTTACAGCTTCTAAGTCTCTACAAGCCTGAACATGTTTTAGGTTCTTCCTGAGGAAGTGATGAGAACAAAACAGTATTGATTAATGACCACTCAAAGGTTTCAGAATCCACAGCTCTGAGATTGGAAAGGCAAAAATCTGTTCATTCAGATGCATTAAAAGTGAATTTCATACTCTGATCCATATACATAAGCTTGAAATTTAAGTAAATGGAAACATAATGGGTGAGAGATTGCAACAAGCAATACTCACCTACAGGTATCAGTTCTCTTCTAAATTCCTTTGGTAAGTGTTACCTAAATTGGGTACCAAGGGAGAGATTGGTTGCATACAGTAACCATTTTCCATTAAAATATCTAAAGGGCTGGGTAAGTCAGTATTATGTGAATTCAAATACATTCAAAACAAAATAAAATAATACCTTGGAATGAAATATCTATATATCTATCCATAACATATATTTCTGTATTATATATATATTCTTATTTCATATATGTACACATGTTTATAGAAATACATATTTATACACATGCAAAATATATGACTACATATGTACATACATGTGTGGCAAGTGTCCTTTTCTCAATAGCCATACATATATATAAAGAGAGACTTTTATCTGTAGTTATATATATGCTTATATAGTTATATATCTATATACACATATATATGTATAGCTATGATATGTAGACCTATGTATAGATACTACCTATAGATAATATTTTTCCATATATAGCAACTTGTCACACAAATTGGAGCTGATAATCACATGCAAATCTCAGTATTTCTCTATGTATTTGTGTTGAGTTCAGTGTTTAAGGTTTAAGTGCTTAATCCTCACTGCATCTCTTGGTCCAATTGTTTCTGTTCCTTTCTTTTTTAATTTTAGATGTATCTAGCAACTCTATCTGACTTACTTCACTCAGTGTGAGAATTTCTTGATCCATTCATGTGCTGCACATGGGATCATTTTCTTCTTCTTATGCCTGAGTAATACTCCATCATTTATATGTACCACATCTTCTTTATCCATTCCTCCACTGATGGATATTTAGGTTGTTTCCATTTCCTGGCTATTGTGAATAGTAGTGTAGTGAACGTTGGGGTGCATGTATCTTCTCAAATTGTTTTTTTTTTTTTTTTCCAAAAATATGTCAAAGAGTGGGATTACTGGATCATATGATAGTTGTACTTTTAGTTTTTTAAGGAACTGTTCTCCATAGTGACTCTACCAGTTTGCATTCCCACCAGCAGCACAGGAGGGTTCCCCTTTTTCCATATCCTCTCCAGCATTTAGTATTTGTAGAATTTGATGATGGCCATTCTGACTGATATGAGGTAATAGATACCTCACTGTAGTTTTGATATGCATTTCTGTAAATAATTAGTGATGTTGAGCATCTTTTCATGTGCTTTTAAGTATCTGAATGTCTTTTTTTGGGATACCCAGTTTTTGATTGGGTTGTTTGTTTTCTTGATACTGAGCTGCATGAGCTGTTTGTATATTTTGGGGATAAATCCCTTGTTGTTTGCCTTGTTTGCAAATATTTTCTCTCATTCTGAGGGTTTTGTTTTAACTTGTTTACGGTTTCCTTTGCTTTGGAAAAGCTTTTCAGTTTAATTAGGTCCCATTTTAAAATTTTGTTTTTATTTTCATTAATTTAGGAGGTGGATTGAAAAAGATCTTGCTGCAATTTATATCAGAAACTGTTCTCCCTGTGCTGTCCTATAAATATTTTTAGTATACAGCCTTACATTTAGGTCTTTAATTCATTTTGAGTTTATTTTTGTGTATGGTGTTAGGAAGTATTCTAGTTTCATTCATTCATTATTTCATTCTTTCATTTTTATAGTTTTCTGTATACAGGTTTTTTTGCCTCCTTATATAGGTTTATTCCTAAGTGTTTTATTCTTTTTGATTGGTGAATGAGATTTTTCCCTTAATCTCTCTTTCTGATCTTCCATTATTAGTTTATATAAGTGCAAAAAAGGTTTAATCATAGATGTATCTAGCAACTCTATCTGACTTACTTCACTCAGTGTGAGAATTTCTTGATCCATTCATGTGCTGCACATGGGATCATTTTCTTCTTCTTATGCCTGAGTAATACTCCATCATTTATATGTACCACATCTTCTTTATCCATTCCTCCACTGATGGATATTTAGGTTGTTTCCATTTCCTGGCTATTGTGAATAGTAGTGTAGTGAACGTTGGGGTGCATGTATCTTCTCAAATTGTCTTTTTTTTTTTTTCCAAAAATATGTCAAAGAGTGGGATTACTGGATCATATGATAGTTGTACTTTTAGTTTTTTAAGGAACTGTTCTCCATAGTGACTCTACCAGTTTGCATTCCCACCAGCAGCACAGGAGGGTTCCCCTTTTTCCATATCCTCTCCAGCATTTAGTATTTGTAGAATTTGATGATGGCCATTCTGACTGATATGAGGTAATAGATACCTCACTGTAGTTTTGATATGCATTTCTGTAAATAATTAGTGATGTTGAGCATCTTTTCATGTGCTTTTAAGTATCTGAATGTCTTTTTTTGGGATACCCAGTTTTTGATTGGGTTGTTTGTTTTCTTGATACTGAGCTGCATGAGCTGTTTGTATATTTTGGGGATAAATCCCTTGTTGTTTGCCTTGTTTGCAAATATTTTCTCTCATTCTGAGGGTTTTGTTTTAACTTGTTTACGGTTTCCTTTGCTTTGGAAAAGCTTTTCAGTTTAATTAGGTCCCATTTTAAAATTTTGTTTTTATTTTCATTAATTTAGGAGGTGGATTGAAAAAGATCTTGCTGCAATTTATATCAGAAACTGTTCTCCCTGTGCTGTCCTATAAATATTTTTAGTATACAGCCTTACATTTAGGTCTTTAATTCATTTTGAGTTTATTTTTGTGTATGGTGTTAGGAAGTATTCTAGTTTCATTCATTCATTATTTCATTCTTTCATTTTTATAGTTTTCTGTATACAGGTTTTTTTGCCTCCTTATATAGGTTTATTCCTAAGTGTTTTATTCTTTTTGATTGGTGAATGAGATTTTTCCCTTAATCTCTCTTTCTGATCTTCCATTATTAGTTTATATAAATGCAAGAGATTACAAAGTGTTAATTTTATATCCTGTAACTTTACCACATTCATTCATGAACTCTAGTAGCTTTTGGGTAGCATCTTTAGGATTTTTTCTGTATAGATTTTTTTACATATCCAAGTCAATATGATTTTAAAAGCTATTTCTAAAAATTCCTTTCAAGTTGTAGTGAGACAGAGTATTAAAGATCTCCCTGTTTAGGGTAGCAAAGTTTTTCTTCTACTTCCTATTCAGATGTAGTTTATGAGACTTGAACTCAGCCAGAAGATCAATATTCTATGATTGTTTGTTATTTACTATTTTCAGACACTTTTTCAAGTACAACAGTTAGGGTTAAAAGTCTGTTGCCTGCTTTTCTGATGTCTGGTTGTTTTACAATTTAACCTAAGCTATACAGACTACGCTTTGTTTTTATATGACAGTTACAAGTGTCTCTCTGGGTTAGTCCAATGATCCACACAGCTCAGTATTCTGTTTTGAACAATAACAGCTTTTTTTTTTTTAAGATTTTATTTATTTATTTATTTTGGGGAAGGGGCAGGTTGGGGAGGGAGGGGGCGGGCAGGCCACTTCTCTTGGTCTTTTCATTTATTCATTTTTCATCCATCTTTGTTCTTTGGCCCGTGTGGGCCTCCCATCGCGGTGGCCTCTGTTGTCGCAGAGCACCGGCTCCAGGCGCATGCGCTCCAGAGCTCCGGCTCAGCAATTGGACACATGGGTCCAGCCGCTCTGCGGCACGTGGAATCTTCCCAGGCCAGGGATCGAATCGGCGGCCCTTGCACTGCAAGGCAGTGTCCTTACCCACTGGACCACCAGGGAAACCCAGTAACAGCTATTTTAATTGCTGTAATTTTTACAAGACTCAGGAATTCCTGGTATCCAACTGTTTGAACTTAACACCTATTTAATTTTTTAAGGCTTTCTGACTGAATTTGTGACTGTAATTCTCCATTAGACTAGTTTATTTCTTCATTTTTATTTTCAGATCTATGTTACTGGCATTCATTTAGAATTATAAGCCAATAACAGAGAGCTTTGAAAAAATATTTGCAAAAACACAGCACACATATGTAGCATAGTATACATTAACAAATTGTTCATGGTATGTTTGACTGTATGATAAAGTTAGGTCTGGTCTCCGCTCTCTGGGGAGGACAAGAGGATGGCCAGCAAATGCATGAGAAGATGCTCAAAATTGCTCATTGTTATAGAAATGCAAATCAAAACTACAATGAGATATCACCTCACACCAGTCAGAATGGCCATCATCAAAAAGTCTACAAACAATAAATGCTAGAGAGGGTGTGGAGAAAAGGGAACCCTCTTGCACTGTTGGTGGGAATGTAAATTGATACAGTCACTATGGAAGACAGTATGGAGATTCCTCAGTAAACTAGGAATGGAGCCACCATATGACCCAGCAATCCCATTATTAGGCATGCACCCTGAGGAAATCAAGACTGAAAGAGACACATGTGCTCCACTGTTCACTGCAGCACTATTTACAGTAGCTGAAGCATGGAGGCAACCTAGATATTCATCTACAGATAAATAGATATAGAAGCTGTGGTACATATATGCAATGGAATATTACTCAGCCATTAAAAGAAATGCAGTGCTAATGAGGTAGATGAATCTAGAACCTATTATACAGAGTGAAATATGTCAGAGAGAGAAAAGTATTGTATACTGACACAAACATATGGAATCTAGAAGGACGGTACTGATGAATGAATATGCAGAGTAGCAGTGGAGAGGTGGACATGGAGAACAGTCTTACGGACATTGATGTGAAGGAGGGAAATATGCTGTGGGACTAGGGAATCTCAAACAGGGGCTCTGTGGTGATCTGGAGAGGTTGGATAGGGAGGGAGATGGGGGGAGATTCAGGTAGGGACACACATATACCTATGGCGGATTCAGGTCGATATGTGGCAGCAAACAACAAAACCCTGTAAAAAGAAAAGAAAAAAGAGAAAAAATACAGAAAACAAAAAGTTAGGTCTGGTCAGATTCATGATTATGACAAAAGCAACTGCTTTAGCTTTACACTTGTAGCTACTCTCAAGTTTACACAAATAGAGTGAACTTGATTGGGTTGTTTGTTTCTTTGATACTGAGTTGTACTTGAGTCAGTTCTAATGAGGTAGATGAACATAGAGCCTATTATACAGCGTGAAGTAAGTCAGAAGGATAAAGATAAATATTGTATACTAACACATATATATGGAATCTATAAAAATGGTACTGATGAATTTATATGCAGGGCAACAATGGAGAAACAGACATAGAGAACAGACTTATGGACATTGGGGAAAGGAGGGAGTGGGTGAGATATATGGAAAGAGCAACATGGAAACTTACTTTACTATATAGATAAGCAATGGGAATTTGCTGTAAGACTCAGGGAACTCAAACAGGGCCTCTGTAACAACCTAGATGAGTGGTATGGGGAGGGAGATGGGAGGGAAGTGCAGGAAGGAAGGAGCGTATGTATACCTGTGGCTGATTCAGGTTGATGTTTGGCAGTAAACAACACAGCTCTGTAAAACTACTATCTTTCAATTAAAAAAATAAAAAATATATTGTTTTAAAGAAAGCAATTTATTCTATACAAATACCTGCATTAGTTTAGAAAATTTTGAGTGAAGTAAAATAAGACCAAAAAAAAAAAAAAAAAAACCCAGGTCAAAGCATGAAGGGTAAGGGAAGTGAAAACAATGATAATCACAGCACATTGTCTTTTAAGAGGTATAGTCATGATAAATGAAGCAGTTTTGATCACACAAGACAAAGACTTTTGGTGACTGTTTTTGCTAAGTATTGTATTTTTATATTCTTAAGTTGAAAATAGAATTAAAGAAGGCATTAGAGACAAAATAATATCCCATCAGAATATCCTCAAGCTTCACTCTATGAATTCTAGCTAAACGAATTTGTTTTAAATGCCTAAGGAATGAGGATATCAATTGGCTATTGGGCTAAAGAGCTGGTAAGGAGACTCAGTAAGCCTTTCAGGATGAAGTCATTTGACTTAAGGGAATTTCTTCACCTTGGATAGAAAGGTGAAACAAAACCCTGTAAAAAGAAAAGAAAAAAGAGAAAAAATACAGAAAACAAAAAGTTAGGTCTGGTCAGATTCATGATTATGACAAAAGCAACTGCTTTAGCTTTACACTTGTAGCTACTCTCAAGTTTACACAAATAGAGTGAACTTGATTGGGTTGTTTGTTTCTTTGATACTGAGTTGTACTTGAGTCAGTTCTAATGAGGTAGATGAACATAGAGCCTATTATACAGCGTGAAGTAAGTCAGAAGGATAAAGATAAATATTGTATACTAACACATATATATGGAATCTATAAAAATGGTACTGATGAATTTATATGCAGGGCAACAATGGAGAAACAGACATAGAGAACAGACTTATGGACATTGGGGAAAGGAGGGAGTGGGTGAGATATATGGAAAGAGCAACATGGAAACTTACTTTACTATATAGATAAGCAATGGGAATTTGCTGTAAGACTCAGGGAACTCAAACAGGGCCTCTGTAACAACCTAGATGAGTGGTATGGGGAGGGAGATGGGAGGGAAGTGCAGGAAGGAAGGAGCGTATGTATACCTGTGGCTGATTCAGGTTGATGTTTGGCAGTAAACAACACAGCTCTGTAAAACTACTATCTTTCAATTAAAAAAATAAAAAATATATTGTTTTAAAGAAAGCAATTTATTCTATACAAATACCTGCATTAGTTTAGAAAATTTTGAGTGAAGTAAAATAAGACCAAAAAAAAAAAAAAAACCCAGGTCAAAGCATGAAGGGTAAGGGAAGTGAAAACAATGATAATCACAGCACATTGTCTTTTAAGAGGTATAGTCATGATAAATGAAGCAGTTTTGATCACACAAGACAAAGACTTTTGGTGACTGTTTTTGCTAAGTATTGTATTTTTATATTCTTAAGTTGAAAATAGAATTAAAGAAGGCATTAGAGACAAAATAATATCCCATCAGAATATCCTCAAGCTTCACTCTATGAATTCTAGCTAAACGAATTTGTTTTAAATGCCTAAGGAATGAGGATATCAATTGGCTATTGGGCTAAAGAGCTGGTAAGGAGACTCAGTAAGCCTTTCAGGATGAAGTCATTTGACTTAAGGGAATTTCTTCACCTTGGATAGAAAGGTGAAAGAAAATATTCTGTAGAGATCTTTCCTTCAGGTGATTTATAAACTGATACAGCAATAAAATTGTAATAGAATAATTATATTACAAAGCAACAGTCATCAAGACAGTATGGTACTGGCATGAAAACAGAAATATAGACCAGTGGAACAAGAGAGAGAGCAATAAGAGGATACCTTATTTTTGACAAAGGAGGCAAAAATATAAAATGGGACAAAGACAGCCTCTTCAACAAATGGTGCTGGGAAAATTGGACAGCTACATGTAGAAAAATGAAGTTGGAACATTTCCTAACGCCATACACAAAGATAAACTCAAAATGGATTAAAGACCTAAGTGTAAGACCACAAACCATAAACTCTTAGAGGAGAATATAGACAAAACATTCAATGACATAAAGCAAGATTTTATATGCCCCGCCTAGTAGAGTAATAGGACTAAAAACAAAAATAAACTTGCGGGACCTAATGAAACTTAAAAGCTTTTGTACAGCAAAAGGACCTACAAACAAGGTGAACAGATAACCCACAGAGTAGGAGAAAATAATAGCAAATGCGACAACAGACAATTAATCTCCAAAATCTACAAGCAACTCAGACAACTCAACGCCGTAAAAATGAACAACCCAATCAAAAAATGGGAAAAAGATCTAAAGAGACATCTATCCAAAGAAGACATACAGATGGCCAAAAACATGATAAAGTGCTTGAAGTTGCTCATTGTTAAAGAAATGCAAATCAGAACTACAATGAGATATCACCTCACACCAGTCAGAATGGACATCATCAAAAAATCTACAAACAATACATGCAAGAGAGGGTGCGGATAAAAGGGAACACTCTTGCATTGCTGATGAAAATGTAAATTGATACGGCCACTATGGAAGACAGTATGGAGATTCCTTTAAAAACTAAAAATAGAAGCACCATATGACCCAGCAATCCCACTGCTAAGCTTATACCCTGATGAAATCAAAATTGAAAGAGACATCTGTACGCCAATATTCACTGAATCACTCTATACAATAGCTAGAACATGGAAGCAACCTAGATGTCCAATGGATGCCATTAAAGTCAAATGGATGCAATTAAAGTGATAATGTAAAGAAAGGTATGTAGTGTTGAAAAGAGGAGAAGAAATGTTTTCTCATCTATGGGTTGTGGGAATTTAATTGGATCAGTCTTAGTGCACATAAGCTGGAAATATGTATCAAAGGTTTTAAAAATGAAAAAAAAATTATATCATGATTTTTTTTTAAGAGAAGACAGATTTTATATAATAAGTGATTACACAGCTGGGAAAAAAAGGTAAAATATACTTCAGAATGTTCCTTCAGATTTATGTATACCTTTAAGATTATCACTACAAAGTTGAATTCACACACACACACACACACACACAGAAACACACACACACACACAAACACACACCTCCTACTAAGTTATAGATGTTTGTGTCCATTACACATAGCAACTTGTAGTGTAGAACCTAAAACTCTGGTCGGTTATTTGCACTGCACAGAATAATTTTTAAATGAACTTTGAATAGCTAATACATTTATATAGTACAAAATGTTAGTAGTACAAAAGACTATATCCTCAAAAGCCTCCTTCCCACCTCTGCCCCCAGCCTCCAGTGACCTTCCTAGGAAGCAATCATTATTGCCAGATATTATGCATCCTTTAAAAGTCCATGTATATGCACCAACTGAGTAATTTTTTTATATTCCATAAAATTTTTATTTATTGTTATTATTTTATTTTATGGGGTTTTGTTGTTTACTGACACCCATTGACCCAAATTCACCATAGGTATACATATGTCCCCCCTGCCCAGTCCTGAACTTCTCCCTTATCTCCCTCCCCACCCCACCCCTCCAGGTCACCACAGGGCCTCTGTTTGAGATCCCCTAGTCCCTCAGCATATTCCCCTCCCTCATCCCAATGTCCATAAGACTGTTCTTGATGTCTGCCTCCCCATTGTGACTCTGCATATTCATTTATCAGAACCATCTTTCTAGATTCCATACACGTGTGTCAGTATACAATATTTATCTTTCTCTCTCTGACATATTTCACTCTGTATAATAGGTTGTAGATTCATCCACCTCATTAGAACTGATTCAAGTGCATTTCTTTTTATTGTTGAATAATATTCCATTGTATATATGTACCACAGCTTCTTTATCCATTCATCTGTCAATGGACATCTAAGTTGCTTCCATGTTCTAGCTATTGTATAGAGTGCTACATATCTTTTTTTTTTTTTTTTTTTTTTTTAGTGGGTAAGAGATGAGTAGAGTCATACTCATGCAATGAAATACAGACATCTTATTTTTTTAAACTTTTTTTTATAGCGTTTTGCAGATACTGCATTTTTTTAACAAGTTGAAGGTTTGTGGTTACCCTGCATTGAGCAGATCTGTTGGTGCCATTTTTCCAACACCATTTGCTCACTTTGTGTCTCCATGTTACATTTTTAATTCTGAACATCCTTTAATCTTTCTCATATTGCATTTGTTATGGGGATCTATGATCATTGATGTAGTATTGTAATTATTTTGGGGTGCCCCAAAACACACCAATAAGAGATGGCAAGCGATAAGTGTTCTGTGTGTTCTGACTGTTCTACCAGCTGTCGATTTCCATGTCTCTTTCCCTCTCCTCAGGCCTTTCTATTTCCCGATGTGCAGAAATGTTGAACTTAAGCCCGTAAAATTACACTGACCTCTAAGTGTTCAAGCGAAAGGAAGAGTCTCTTATTTTAAATCAAAAGCTAAAAATGCTTAAACTTAGTGAGGAAGGCCTATTGAAAGTCAAGTTAGGCCAAAAGCTAGGCCTCTTGCACTAATGAATTAGCAAAATTCTGAATGCAAAATAAAAGTTCTTTTATCAATGGTTTCATTTGCTGTGTGAAAGAAAGCTTTTAAGTTAGGTTCCATGTCTTCAGTTTTGCTTTGGCTTCCTTTGCCTGAGGAGATATATCCAAGAAAAACATTGCTATGATTTGCATCAAAGAATGTTTAGAATAAGACAAATTATATAATGGGGAAATATATTTACAAATGATATGACCAATAAGTAGTAGTTAATATCCAAAATATATAAACAACTCATACAACTCAATATCAAAAAAGCACAATCCAATAGCATATGTAAAGAAGACCTGAATAGACGTTTTTCCAAAGAAGACATATGGATGGCCAACAAGTACATGAAAAGATGCTTAACATCACTAATTACCAGAGAAATGTAAATCAAAGCCACAGTGAAATATCACCCCATATCTGTCAGAAGTGCTAGCATCAAAAAGACCACAAATAACAAATATTGGTGAGGACATGCTGAGAAGACAACCTTGGTACATATGCTCTTTGTGGTAATGTAGATTGGTGTGGCATGGAAGACATTATGGAGATTCCTCAAAGAACTAAAAGCTCCCATATCATTCAGCAATTTCACACATGGGTATATATCCCAAGAGATGGAAACACAAATTGGAAAATATACATGGACCCCCATGTTCATTGTAGTTCTGTTTCTAATAGCCAATACATTGAAGCAACCTAAATGTCCACTAACATATAAAGGTGAAGTGGTACATATATACAATGGAATACTACTCAGTCATAAAAAAAGAATGAAAAATTTGCCATTTGCAACAACATGAATGGACTTGGAAGGTATTATGCTTAGTAAGGAAGACAGAGGAAGACAAATACAATATGCTACCATTTATATATGTAATCTAAAAAATTAAACGTATATAACAAAACAGATTTATAAAGAACAAACCAGTAGTTACCAGTGGCAAGAGAAAAGGGAGAAGGGAAATATTAGGGTAGGGGACTAAGAGGTACAAACTATCAATACTGTGTTTAGAATAAGCTGCAAGGATATACTGTACAACACAAAGAATATAGCCAATATTTTACAATAAATAAGTGGAGTGTAATGTATAAAAATACTGAATCACTATATTGAACACTTGAAACTAGTTTAATATCTTAAGTCATCTATATTTCAGTAAAGCAAATAGAAACATATATGTGTGTGTGTATGTTGTTGTTGTTCAGTTGCCCAGTCATGTCCAACTCTTTGCAACCCCATGGACTGTAGCATGCCAGGCCTTCCTGTCCCTCACCATCACCCAGATGTGCCTAAGTTCACGTCCATTGCATTGGTGATGCCATCTAGCCATCTCATACAAAAAGCAAAAATCCAATAGCATATGTAAAGAAGACCTGAATAGACGTTTTTCCAAAGAAGACATATGGATGGCCAACAAGTACATGAAAAGATGCTTAACATCACTAATTACCAGAGAAATGTAAATCAAAGCCACAGTGAAATATCACCCCATATCTGTCAGAAGTGCTAGCATCAAAAAGACCACAAATAACAAATATTGGTGAGGACATGCTGAGAAGACAACCTTGGTACATATGCTCTTTGTGGTAATGTAGATTGGTGTGGCATGGAAGACATTATGGAGATTCCTCAAAGAACTAAAAGCTCCCATATCATTCAGCAATTTCACACATGGGTATATATCCCAAGAGATGGAAACACAAATTGGAAAATATACATGGACCCCCATGTTCATTGTAGTTCTGTTTCTAATAGCCAATACATTGAAGCAACCTAAATGTCCACTAACATATAAAGGTGAAGTGGTACATATATACAATGGAATACTACTCAGTCATAAAAAAAGAATGAAAAATTTGCCATTTGCAACAACATGAATGGACTTGGAAGGTATTATGCTTAGTAAGGAAGACAGAGGAAGACAAATACAATATGCTACCATTTATATATGTAATCTAAAAAATTAAACGTATATAACAAAACAGATTTATAAAGAACAAACCAGTAGTTACCAGTGGCAAGAGAAAAGGGAGAAGGGAAATATTAGGGTAGGGGACTAAGAGGTACAAACTATCAATACTGTGTTTAGAATAAGCTGCAAGGATATACTGTACAACACAAAGAATATAGCCAATATTTTACAATAAATAAGTGGAGTGTAATGTATAAAAATACTGAATCACTATATTGAACACTTGAAACTAGTTTAATATCTTAAGTCATCTATATTTCAGTAAAGCAAATAGAAACATATATGTGTGTGTGTATGTTGTTGTTGTTCAGTTGCCCAGTCATGTCCAACTCTTTGCAACCCCATGGACTGTAGCATGCCAGGCCTTCCTGTCCCTCACCATCACCCAGATGTGCCTAAGTTCACGTCCATTGCATTGGTGATGCCATCCTCTGATGCCCTCTTCTCCTTCTGCCCTCAGTCCTTCCCAGCATCAGGGACTTCTCCAAAGAGTCAGCTGTTCATATCAACTGTTCACATGACCAAAATATTGGAGCTTCAGCTAGAGCATCAGTCCTTCCAGTGAGTATTTGAGGTTGATTTCCCTTAAGACTGACTGATTTGAGATCTTTGCTGTCCATTGGACTCTCAGGAGTCTTCACCAGCACCATAGTTCGAAAGCATCAGTTCTTTGGTGTTCTGCCTTCTTTATGTAAGGTCCAGCCCTCACAACCATACATGCCCGCTGACAAGACCATAGCCTTGACTATATGGACATCTGTTGGCAGAATAATGTCTCTCCTTTTCAATACACTGTCTAGGTTTGTCATAGTTTTCCTGCCAAAAAAATAGTCTTATTTCATGGCTGAAGTCACCACCCACAGTGATTTTAGAGCCCAAGAAGAGGGAATATGTCACTGCTTCCACCTTTTCGCCTTCTATTTGCCATGAAGTAGTGGGGCCAGATGCCATGATATTAGATTTTTTAATATTTAATTTTAAGCCAGCTCTTTCACTTGTCCTTCACCCTCATCCAGAGGTTCTTTAGTTCCTCTTCACTTTCTGCCATTAGAGTGGCAATCATCTGCCTATCTTAGGTTGTTGATGTTTCTTCTGTCTGTCTTGATTCCAGCTTGTAACTGATCCAGTCTGGCATTTCTCATTATGTATTCAGTGTATAGTTTAAACAAACAGGGTGACAGCAGACAGCCCTGCTGTACTCATTTCTCAAATCTGGGTCTTCCATACAGGGTTCAAACTGTTGCTTCTTGACTCACATTTCTAAATTAATATCTTAAGTCATCTATATTTCAGTAAAGCAAATAGAAACATATATGTGTGTGTGTATGTTGTTGTTGTTCAGTTGCCCAGTCATGTCCAACTCTTTGCAACCCCATGGACTGTAGCATGCCAGGCCTTCCTGTCCCTCACCATCACCCAGATGTGCCTAAGTTCACGTCCATTGCATTGGTGATGCCATCTAGCCATCTCATCCTCTGATGCCCTCTTCTCCTTCTGCCCTCAGTCTTTCCCAGCATCAGGGACTTCTCCAAAGAGTCAGCTGTTCATATCAACTGTTCACATGACCAAAATATTGGAGCTTCAGCTAGAGCATCAGTCCTTCCAGTGAGTATTTGAGGTTGATTTCCCTTAAGACTGACTGATTTGAGATCTTTGCTGTCCATTGGACTCTCAGGAGTCTTCACCAGCACCATAGTTCGAAAGCATCAGTTCTTTGGTGTTCTGCCTTCTTTATGTAAGGTCCAGCCCTCACAACCATACATGCCCGCTGACAAGACCATAGCCTTGACTATATGGACATCTGTTGGCAGAATAATGTCTCTCCTTTTCAATACACTGTCTAGGTTTGTCATAGTTTTCCTGCCAAAAAAATAGTCTTATTTCATGGCTGAAGTCACCACCCACAGTGATTTTAGAGCCCAAGAAGAGGGAATATGTCACTGCTTCCACCTTTTCGCCTTCTATTTGCCATGAAGTAGTGGGGCCAGATGCCATGATATTAGATTTTTTAATATTTAATTTTAAGCCAGCTCTTTCACTTGTCCTTCACCCTCATCCAGAGGTTCTTTAGTTCCTCTTCACTTTCTGCCATTAGAGTGGCAATCATCTGCCTATCTTAGGTTGTTGATGTTTCTTCTGTCTGTCTTGATTCCAGCTTGTAACTGATCCAGTCTGGCATTTCTCATTATGTATTCAGTGTATAGTTTAAACAAACAGGGTGACAGCAGACAGCCCTGCTGTACTCATTTCTCAATCCTAATCTGGGTCTTCCATACAGGGTTCAAACTGTTGCTTCTTGACTCACATACAGGTTTCTCAAGACAGGTAAGGTGGAATGGTATTGCCAGATCTGTAAGAGCTTTCCATACTTTCTCATGATCTACACAGTCAAGGAGGGCATGATAACACACTCCAGTATTCTTGCCTGGAGAATCCCCATGGACATAGGAGTGTGGCAGGCTACAGTTAATAGTCACAAGGAGACATGACTGAAGCGACTGAGCACTCACAGTCAAATGCTTTAGTGTAGTTTATGAAGCAAGTAGATGTTTTTCTGAAATTCTCTTGCTTTCTCTATGATCCAGAGAATGTTGGGAATTTGATCTCTTATTCCTCTTCCTTTTCTAAACCCAGCTTGGACATCTGAAAGTTCTTGGTTCACATAATGCTGAAGCCTAGCATGCAAGATTTTAAGCATGACCTTACTAGCATGGGAGATGAGTGCAATTGTCCAATGGTTAGCAAATTCTATACTACTGCCTTTTTTGGGAACTGGGATGAGGGTTGACCTTTTCCAGTCCTGTCACCACTGGTGGATCTTCAAGATTTGCTGATATAATGAATGCAAGACCTTAATGGCATCATCCTTTAGGGATTTGAATAGTTCTCCTGGAATTACATTGCATGTTGTGGCTTCTCTGATCTTCTGTACAGATCACAGAATTTTCTCCATATTAGCAATAAGTCTATTTTACTTTATTATCAGTTCTGTGTTCATCAGGGTAGCACTTTTATTAATAATTTTCTTCAGTAACTTTTTCCTTAATATTTATGTGGTAACTCACTTCAGTCAGTCCCATAAACTGTAGCCTGCCAGGCTCCTTCATCCGTGGGAGTTTCCAGGCAAGAATACTGGAGTGGGTTGCCATGCCCTTCTCTAGGGGATCTTCCCAACCCAGGCATTGAACCCAAGTCTCATTATGTCTCCTGCATTGTAGGTGGGTTCTTTACCACTAGCACCACCTGGGAAGCCATAGCACTTTAATTAATAATTTCCATCAGTAACTTTTTTCTATGTTTCTTGCTAGGCTAGATCCAGCTATGTAGATGGTTTGATTTTTCTGAGATGCAATGGTATGTACTTGACTCTGGAGTCATATCACATCTTTCAGTATGCAACAGCTCAGGGCTTAACCTAAAATTCAAGATAACGTTCTGGATATTCTCATTGAGTTACCACTCACTTTAGGTGGTATGAGTAGGCTTTGCTCTGTGAGGTTTAGAAGAAAATAACATGCTACCTAACAATAACTGGATTGCCCTTCACAGATGTATTCATATTAAAATGCACTGTAGCAAAGGGAATTGCATTTGGAAAATTATCTATATCTGGGAGTAGGTTAGAGATTGAGTAGAAGTAACATGGTTATAAATCCCAGAGTAAGCCATTTGCCAATATTACTTGATCCCTTGTAGTTCTCCTCCATCATTAGGTGGGTTTGGAAACAGTTAGATATTGGAGAGCTCCTGTGAAACAGTGACTATGTCCTAGTTGTTTTGTTATCCTTTGTAATTATCACAGTGCCAGGCACATAGGAAGCACGTCATGCATGTTTGTTAAAAGGTGAAGAGGTCACAGTTACAGGAATATCATTGGCATCAATGTGAGGGAGGAAGGTAAACCTCCTAGGATTTTGATATTCAAACTGACGATACTAATTAATATCAATGTCTAGAAACAGTAGGGAGGGTATAGGTCTAAATTCCTTCTTGACACCTTTGGTGGATTTATTGCGGGTGGCAGTACCATATAACTGATGGAGACTGCCATATGAGCATAAAAACCAGTACACTTAAATGCCTTATACATGAAAAAAATGGATTAACCTTGTTATTTAGTTCCTTTGGCCTTTTCTGTTGTAGCAGCCAGGCATTATTGTTCATATTATACAGGATTCTTCAGGGGCAACTGAATTTGGGAAATATTAGGGCATCTTAAGAGAAACATTTGTCTTATGAGAAGAGGTACTTGACATTGTATTTTGATTATTTTTTTAAAAAGGCCAACCTTCTGAGTGGAAACAAGAAGAAAAGTTTATTTTCTAAAGATAAGCAACATGCTATATTTAAATCATGTATACGCACAGTGTAGATTTCTTGACGAGTTATTCCTGCTTTCAGTTCATATGTATAGCCTACTTTCAGCGTCATTGAAATTGCAACCCAAATTTAATAGGAAATGAAGGCAAAAAGGAAATCTTCCTCCTTTGCAGTGACATGTGATTCATTATATTAGTGCTTTTATAGCAGGATAAACACTGTAAAGATACAAGTTTAACTTTTTGATTGCTTTAAACATATGGCTGAGAGCAAGCTTGTATGCATCATTTTCTTGCTTTAGCATAATTTAGTTTTCTAAAGACCCAGGTGTCTTTGAACTGGAGGGGACACTCTTTTTAAAACCAGCAAATGTGATACCTGTCAACAAGGATAAACATGGTATTAATGAAAGTGTATGTTAATGCATTAAACTAGTAGAATATCAGCAGGATATCAGTTTCATTGCCAACTGATTTTTAGAGATGATCCACCATTTGAATTAGTGTTAGTGATAAATTATTTCCAAGTAGTATTAATCATACTCACTGGGAAATTAAAATGTCATAAAATGATGAAGTATTAAATAAACAGTATCTCACATCTCCACCTGCATATGCATCACAATATCACCACAATATTTGCTCAAAAACATTCAGAAGAGTGTTTTTAACCTGATGTTTGGTGATGTAAGTTTTTTTTTTTAACATTGTAGTCATTTTTTAAGTAATGCTTAATAAATACTTTCTGTAAGTGAAAATGTTTGCAGAGGAGAATGCTTTTTTTTTTTTTGGCCTCTTTTTAATTATTTATTTATTTATTTTCATTCATCTTTATTCTTTGCCTTGCATTGCAGTGGTCTCTCTCATTGCAGAGCACCAGCTCTGGGTGCATGTGCATCACAGCCCTGGCTCGTAATTGGACACACTGGTCTAGCTGCTCTGCAGCACGTGGGATCTTCCCAGGTCAGGGATTGAACTGGTGTCCCTTGCACTGCAGGGTGGAATCTTTACCCACTGGACCACCAAGGAAACCCGTAAAAATGTTTTATACTATGTGTTCACTGCTTTAAAAACACAACTACAATGGGAGAAGTCTTTTTAATTTTTTACATTGGTTTAGTTTGGTAGATATTCCCTTTATATATATGTGAGTTTTTAATATTCTGTGATTGCAAAGATTCTAATCAAATGGGGCTTAGAGTTCATTCCACAAATAAATTCGTCTTTGTTTGCAGAGGAATTGTGGATTATTATAAATTTATTAAATAGGTATAGATATGCTCTTCCACAACAAATATGTGTGCTCTTTGGAATTTAGTAGGGCAGCTCATTAAAACAGAGTCCTTTAAGTTCAAGCGTAGTCTTTATTTCTTTCTCTTTGTTACTGTATCTTGGAATGCTGACACATTTTAAGTTCAATGTTGTACACATCTACAGTATATTAAGACTCTAGGTTTAATTGTGGAGATATCTAACTCAGAGTTGGAACTGAATTCAAACTTCAAAGTGAAAGGGTGAATAGGGAGACTTGGTAAGGAAGCCAGTGGATTCCATGGAGGAGGAGGGGAACAAACTTTTTCTAGCCTAAATATTTGCCATGATAAGGATCTACTCTGAAAGTAACTTTATTGTTTTGTGAATGCAAACTGTTTTGCATTGGAATGTCTCATCTAGTCTTGATGTCTGGAGACCAGCCTCTGGCTAATCTTGTGTTAATGTTGTGCGAGTGGGTCTAGTAAGACTTCTACAGCCCAGACAATCTTGTTAATAACCAGTTGAACAAGTACAAAATGCTTAGCCTAAAGGAGCTACTCAGAATACTCTCTTACTCCCCTCCAGTGGTTTTGATGGAAACTTTCTCTGTTCTCTTTTTTTTTAATGAAACTTTTGCTTCATGAAGCTCTGCGTGACCAAAGCTTAGTCTTTTAATTCCGAAATGAAATTTTCTCCTTTGGAGGTCACGAATCCAACACCGTTCACCTAAGCTATCTACTATCATTTAGTAGAAATGATAAAATGATAAAAGAAAAAGAAAATGTTATAACATACTACCTAGCTCTCCTACTTAATACGAGGATCAACACTTGAAAATGTTTAGAATACATTACACTTAATGAATGAAAAACATTTCAATGAACCAAAATTCCTAGGATGAATTTTGAAAGTAAAAGTAGAGACAAGTGGATTATGTAGATGATACGTTACTAGGAAATAAAAAAAAAAAACTCCGTGACTATTAAATAAAATGTCTTAAATTAGAAATAAAGGTGGCTTTCATTACTAGTCTTCCTTTCCCAGAGTAAACTGGTTCATAAGCAGTGGTGACTTTGAAACAAATGGATCTCAGCCAGTAGCTCAAAAGTGATGGTGATTTTCAAATTCTACTTACTGTAGGTTCTCCAGACAGTCCCATCCAGGATATAAATTTTTGCCTTATGTTCATAATTTCTAGAACTACCTTAGTTCTCATTTCTAGAACTAAGCAGTCTTGACTTCATTATCACATGGGTAAATAGCTTCTGCCATGATGTAGCATTTTAGGTGGCCACTAAGAAGAGCTTTCCCTGAAGAATGTGAAGTTTAACATTTATAATTATGAAGGTGTTTTTTAGCATAATATATTCTTTCATGAAAATGTACAATATGTTAAACACTTTTTCTAGCTCAAAATTGCACTCAGCCTGCTTAAAAACGGATCTTTACTTTCAGCTTACCTTTGTTGTTTTTGTTTTTAGTGGCTAAGTCATGTTGAACTCTTGTGACCCCATAGTCTGTAGCCCACCAGGCTCCTCTGTCCATGGGATTTCCTCGTCAAGAATACTTGAGTGAATTGCCATTTCCTTCTCCAGAGGGCCTTCCCTACTCAGGGGTGAAACTCATGTCTCCTGCATTGGCAGGCAGATTCTTAACCACTGAGCCATCTTGGAAGCCCTGTTCTTAACTAGGAAAAGAAAAACAACCAAAAACTAATTTTACTTTCCTTAATCTTTCATCCTAAAAATGTGTTCTATTTACTCTGCACAACTCTAAATGTTTAGCTTCAGTTCTTGTCCTGCATTTTCTTGCCATGCACACTCTTCTTTATCCCTGAATCTGGCTTTAGGGATCCCATCACTATGCTGAAAGCCACTGTATGCAGGGTCACCATATCCAACGGACTTTTCTCCATTTTCAATATTAGCTAATAGAGGATCAACACTTGAAAATGTTTAGAATACATTACACTTAATGAATAAAAACATTTCAATGAACCAAAATTCCTAGGATGAATTTTGAAAGTAAAAGTAGAGACAAGTGGATTATGTAGATGATACGTTACTAGGAAATAAAAAAAAAAAACTCCGTGACTATTAAATAAAATGTCTTAAATTAGAAATAAAGGTGGCTTTCATTACTAGTCTTCCTTTCCCAGAGTAAACTGGTTCATAAGCAGTGGTGACTTTGAAACAAATGGATCTCAGCCAGTAGCTCAAAAGTGATGGTGATTTTCAAATTCTACTTACTGTAGGTTCTCCAGACAGTCCCATCCAGGATATAAATTTTTGCCTTATGTTCATAATTTCTAGAACTACCTTAGTTCTCATTTCTAGAACTAAGCAGTCTTGACTTCATTATCACATGGGTAAATAGCTTCTGCCATGATGTAGCATTTTAGGTGGCCACTAAGAAGAGCTTTCCCTGAAGAATGTGAAGTTTAACATTTATAATTATGAAGGTGTTTTTTAGCATAATATATTCTTTCATGAAAATGTACAATATGTTAAACACTTTTTCTAGCTCAAAATTGCACTCAGCCTGCTTAAAAACGGATCTTTACTTTCAGCTTACCTTTGTTGTTTTTGTTTTTAGTGGCTAAGTCATGTTGAACTCTTGTGACCCCATAGTCTGTAGCCCACCAGGCTCCTCTGTCCATGGGATTTCCTCGTCAAGAATACTTGAGTGAATTGCCATTTCCTTCTCCAGAGGGCCTTCCCTACTCAGGGGTGAAACTCATGTCTCCTGCATTGGCAGGCAGATTCTTAACCACTGAGCCATCTTGGAAGCCCTGTTCTTAACTAGGAAAAGAAAAACAACCAAAAACTAATTTTACTTTCCTTAATCTTTCATCCTAAAAATGTGTTCTATTTACTCTGCACAACTCTAAATGTTTAGCTTCAGTTCTTGTCCTGCATTTTCTTGCCATGCACACTCTTCTTTATCCCTGAATCTGGCTTTAAGGGATCCCATCACTATGCTGAAAGCCACTGTATGCAGGGTCACCATATCCAACGGACTTTTCTCCATTTTCAATATGTAATTAGCATTTGACAGTTTGAAGTGTTTGATATTTTGGCTTTTGTTGGCCTAACAGAGGCTGCTTTATCCTTATGAGTACATTTAACCACTTTATATTTGGGTATAAAAAAATTGTTTGCTATTCAAAATGTGTCAGAATATAAATATTTTATGGAGCTATCAGGCCTTTCAGAAAAAGTGTTTTGCAATAAAATTAAGCTTCAGTAGCAATAAATACTAGCCCCTTATGCTCTGAATGCTCATACATCTTTTATTCTCTTTGATGAAAGCTGTACTGAGGTTTTGGTGCTCCTTTGTATCCATATCAAGGAATGTCTGCCATCCAGTAGGCATGGTATTTCTGTAAGGCTTCTGCCTGACCTGTCTTGTTTACCAGTGTCTCTATAGAACCTAGTAGAGAACCTGACACATAGTATGTTCTCAATAAATATTACTGAATGAACTTACCTGGTAATAGACGTATTACGTTGAGAAGAAAATTATGTCTCATCAAATCTGAGGGCCAGTATTTCAGATGACAGGAATTTTATAATAACAACAGACAAACAAACAAAAACTAGTTTTACTTTCATTTTGTTTGTTGTGTTTTGTCTTATAGCACAGAGTTAAAAGAAATCAAAGGTAAGCTGTTCAGAAAGAGACTGCTTTAATATTACTAAGAAATGCTTTAGATTTTATTTAAAATAAAGCCTACTATTAGCCAATAGCAAGAATGTATTTCAGAAGGAAATGTTTGTTCGTGGACAAGAATGTGATCCTTTTCTGATCTGAAAAATCAAGATATTTGAGGTTCACACTGAAATGGAAACAGTGCCAGTTACTTTAATTTCCTTCTCTGGCCAAGATGAAAATATTATGTAATTCATTTGAATTAAAAGATCAAAACAAAACACACTCCTAGATTATTGAGGCCAGAAGAGGAGGTAAAACTATCCTTTTGATTATCTGTATCAGGTGGATAAACAGTTCTTGGCTAAGACAGAATTAGGCCACCAACTGCTGCAAGAAATTGAAAAGATCCTTGATGTCAAGATGGCTGATGTACAGTTGACATAGAAGAGGCACATTCAAGGTTTTTATTTACAGTAAGTCTGAATGAAGAGTTCTGAATTAAAACTGGAAATAAGAAAGACTAGGGGCTAGATCAGGATACAATTAATAATAGAAAAACTAGTGAGAAATATATCAAATAATGAATGTTTACAAATATCTAATGACTAATATTCAGTTTTGGTTGTTTTTACAGCACATTCTTTTTTTGTCACAAATGCATGAAAATGTATCTTACTCTTAGACAGACCAACATTATCTTGGACTACTCTTCAGACAGTTACTGTGACTGAGACACTTTCATAATCTGCTGGTAGTATCCTCTAATTGACTGTAAAATCATTTTGAGGAGTACATAGACATCTTGGAGGTTATTCTAAAACTAAAATATACAAACTTTCACCAGAAAAAAAATCATAGCTTTATATTCAGTTACTAAGTCCTCTCAGTTTTTTCTTCAAGTGATGATTTCATGCTTACAACAGTATTCCTGGGTCTAGTCTCCTGTAGCCCACATCGGGGAAATCTCTAGCAAGACATACTTTCTGTAGCATTTCCTGTGACATCAAGTCCAAAGAGTTCTGCCTGTGTTTCATAGTTTAAACCCATCCTAAGCTGATTCTACAGCTTTCATCTTCAGTGAAGCATTTTCTCTATTTCCCACTGGTATGCCATACTCATTTACCAGTCAAATATTTAGCTCTGATAATAATTGGAGTCTAATATATAAATAAGCCCTCTTCTGCCTATACAAATTTCACCTTTTTGTTGAAGTCCAGGCTGAATTCCACCCCTTCTTGAAGTTTTAGCAGGCTTTTCTTAATTGATAAATGGAAACAGTGCCAGTTACTTTAACTTCCTTCTCTGGCCAAGATGAAAATATTATGTAATTCATTTGAATTAAAAGATCAAAACAAAACACACTCCTAGATTATTGAGGCCAGAAGAGGAGGTAAAACTATCCTTTTGATTATCTGTATCAGGTGGATAAACAGTTCTTGGCTAAGACAGAATTAGGCCACCAACTGCTGCAAGAAATTGAAAAGATCCTTGATGTCAAGATGGCTGATGTACAGTTGACATAGAAGAGGCACATTCCAAGGTTTTTATTTACAGTAAGTCTGAATGAAGAGTTCTGAATTAAAACTGGAAATAAGAAAGACTAGGGGCTAGATCAGGATACAATTAATAATAGAAAAACTAGTGAGAAATATATCAAATAATGAATGTTTACAAATATCTAATGACTAATATTCAGTTTTGGTTGTTTTTACAGCACATTCTTTTTTTGTCACAAATGCATGAAAATGTATCTTACTCTTAGACAGACCAACATTATCTTGGACTACTCTTCAGACAGTTACTGTGACTGAGACACTTTCATAATCTGCTGGTAGTATCCTCTAATTGACTGTAAAATCATTTTGAGGAGTACATAGACATCTTGGAGGTTATTCTAAAACTAAAATATACAAACTTTCACCAGAAAAAAAATCATAGCTTTATATTCAGTTACTAAGTCCTCTCAGTTTTTTCTTCAAGTGATGATTTCATGCTTACAACAGTATTCCTGGGTCTAGTCTCCTGTAGCCCACATCGGGGAAATCTCTAGCAAGACATACTTTCTGTAGCATTTCCTGTGACATCAAGTCCAAAGAGTTCTGCCTGTGTTTCATAGTTTAAACCCATCCTAAGCTGATTCTACAGCTTTCATCTTCAGTGAAGCATTTTCTCTATTTCCCACTGGTATGCCATACTCATTTACCAGTCAAATATTTAGCTCTGATAATAATTGGAGTCTAATATATAAATAAGCCCTCTTCTGCCTATACAAATTTCACCTTTTTGTTGAAGTCCAGGCTGAATTCCACCCCCTTCTTGAAGACATCTTCAGTTACTCTGGAGATAAATCATGTCTGTCTTCTAAGAACCTGTGTTATGCTTACGAGTTCATATTACATACCTTAGTTCTGAATTGTATCCTATCTAATTTTGTAAGCTACTGTTTCAAGCATATTAGCCTTCTTTCTCCAAGTAAATTTCAGACATTTTAAAAAATATTTATTTATTTATTAGTCTTAGTTGCATCATGCAGGATCTTTCTCCTGTTGTTGAGGCAGTAGAGAGTAGTTGCCCTGAGCCATGTGGGATCTTAGTCCCCTGATCAGGAATCAAACCCCTGTCCTCTGCATTGGAAGGTATATTCTTTAACCACTGGACCACCAGGGAAGTCCCAATTTCAGACTTTTGAAAGGTAGGGAATGTGCATGGTATTTCCTTGAATTCCTCTCCCCATACTTTCAAATTATATTGGTTTACTTAATAGCTTGTTAATATAGAATTTAGAATGCTTCCTTCCTAAGAAAATGATTTGGCCATTATTCTTTACAAATATTTTTAATGTTCAGTGTATTTTTCTTCTTATAAAAAGAATTGCAATAAACTCTAGCAAGTATGCTTTATATGACTACAATGATACATTCCCTCTCCTCACTGACAAATTTTGTCTGGTAATATAAAACCTTTTGTTGTAAAAAGTTCATTATATGTGAGGCAGGGAGAAAACCAATTCTGGCTCTGTGTTCCAAACTATTTCTTTGACTTGTTTTCAGTTGCTTTTATTATCATAATCGTGACTTAAATATTTACTTAACGGCTTGCCTGAGGATCCTGCCCCTCTGCCTGACCATTAAAGTAAAATGCCTTTGTTCAGAACTCTGTCCACCTGTAGATGGCAGGAAGGGAGAAATTAACACATCCCCTGCCTAAGGCTTGCCATTCTAGGAGATGTTTGAAAGCTGAATGCCCTTTTTACTTTGCTTTCTCGCCTCACCCCCATCTCTGATCTATAAAAGAACTTGGCATCCAGACCCCAGTAAGATGTTTCTGAGGCACTAGCCTGCCATCTTCTCAGTCAGCTGCTTTTTGAGTAAAGTCATTTTCCTTGCCTCAACACCTCATCTCTTGGATTCATTGGCCTGTCGTGCAGTGAGCAGAGTGAGCTTGGACTTGATGACATGTGCATCTCGATAAATTCCTAAAATCTAATTTTATTATTTTGGAAAGGGCTTACATGTTATTGAATCCTTTCTAAAATAATAGCAATACTAATATCCTAGGAAGTTTTTTTATTAAGGCTATAAAATGCAAGTGTCATGTGTTTAGTGAACAAGGCTGATTCCTGCCTCTAACATTTAGGGAAACCAATGCATCTAATATTTAAGTGACTTTTCCTAACTATGTGGCATGTCTCTACAGGCTGCCTAGTAAGAATTTGAGTCAAATATTTAGTTATTGCACTTTAGACCATGTTATCAGTATTGTATTACCTTAAATACTTGAAAACTATCTTAGTATTTTACTCTCAGTAAGAGATACATTTATATTTGTGGCTCCAGTAGTGGCATGATTTTACACTGAAGCATTCATATTTTTTGGCCAGTGTCCCTTGAATGAAAGGTATATATTTTCAAGATGGCTCCCTAAAGTTAAGGAAACAGTTGTGATATCAGGAACTAAATCAAAATTGAACATACACATACAGTAGGTTTTGTATATATCAGAGAAATATAAGGAAACTGACATATTTTGAATACTTAGTATAGCCCAGAAACTCTATTTGATGTTTTAACTTGATGCTTAAAAACTAAAATGATATTGACAAAATTAAAAGACCCCAAAGCTGAAAGAGAGTAAATGACTCATACAATGAAACTTAACTGGTAGGTGACAAAGGTCAAATTTCAACTCATCTATTTGATTTTAATATATTGCTAAGTGTTAATCAAGACATATACTTAATTTATCACAGAGGGAATTTATCAGCTACTACCATCTGGAATCTGTGATACAAACCGAGTATGGTTCTGGGCAGATTCCCTAGACTCTTTGAAAATAGCTGGCTTGATCCTATCTTACTTAATTTGGGGATGTTCAGCTTAAAGTATAGAGCAAAGGCTGTGAAAATAAAATAAAGAACTTCCTACTGGAGAAATAACTTGATCCATAACTTTCTCACTAGATTTGTAGTAACTGAAAATAGCCTACCTAGCTCTTGGGGGAAAAAAGGTGGTGTTGCATTCTTCTCATGGACAAGTTAGAAAAAATTAGACTTTGTAGCAAAAATTCATAGAGGCCTTGTGCAAAATGATGATATGACTTATTCTTTTATGCTCCATAATAGCAATACTAATATCCTAGGAAGTTTTTTTATTAAGGCTATAAAATGCAAGTGTCATGTGTTTAGTGAACAAGGCTGATTCCTGCCTCTAACATTTAGGGAAACCAATGCATCTAATATTTAAGTGACTTTTCCTAACTATGTGGCATGTCTCTACAGGCTGCCTAGTAAGAATTTGAGTCAAATATTTAGTTATTGCACTTTAGACCATGTTATCAGTATTGTATTACCTTAAATACTTGAAAACTATCTTAGTATTTTACTCTCAGTAAGAGATACATTTATATTTGTGGCTCCAGTAGTGGCATGATTTTACACTGAAGCATTCATATTTTTTGGCCAGTGTCCCTTGAATGAAAGGTATATATTTTCAAGATGGCTCCCTAAAGTTAAGGAAACAGTTGTGATATCAGGAACTAAATCAAAATTGAACATACACATACAGTAGGTTTTGTATATATCAGAGAAATATAAGGAAACTGACATATTTTGAATACTTAGTATAGCCCAGAAACTCTATTTGATGTTTTAACTTGATGCTTAAAAACTAAAATGATATTGACAAAATTAAAAGACCCCAAAGCTGAAAGAGAGTAAATGACTCATACAATGAAACTTAACTGGTAGGTGACAAAGGTCAAATTTCAACTCATCTATTTGATTTTAATATATTGCTAAGTGTTAATCAAGACATATACTTAATTTATCACAGAGGGAATTTATCAGCTACTACCATCTGGAATCTGTGATACAAACCGAGTATGGTTCTGGGCAGATTCCCTAGACTCTTTGAAAATAGCTGGCTTGATCCTATCTTACTTAATTTGGGGATGTTCAGCTTAAAGTATAGAGCAAAGGCTGTGAAAATAAAATAAAGAACTTCCTACTGGAGAAATAACTTGATCCATAACTTTCTCACTAGATTTGTAGTAACTGAAAATAGCCTACCTAGCTCTTGGGGGAAAAAAGGTGGTGTTGCATTCTTCTCATGGACAAGTTAGAAAAAATTAGACTTTGTAGCAAAAATTCATAGAGGCCTTGTGCAAAATGATGTTATATTTATGACTTATTCTTTTATGCTCCATTTTGTGCTAAGGAAATATTGTGATATAAGAGTTCAATATTTTTGAGAAGTATCTGGTAAATAAAGAGTGAGAATTCTTTGTAGAATAACCATTACCACATCATATATATAGATATTTAACATATTATGAGTGTCTAATGTAAAGCAATGAAGTAAGAAAAACATATGCTGATTTATCAACAGCACAACTGTGAAAACAGGGAACAACTTTTCTTTCTCTATCTCGAGATAATGAGCTAAGCTTGGTTACTATTGCTTTGTTAAGTATGCAAAAGTTTCATTTTATTAAACATGAAAAATGAGAACTTTTATAAGACATCAGTTGCTGATGATTCAGTTTTATTCTCTGGCCTCTTGGTTTCTTTCTGAAATGAGTATCTCACCTATAAGTTATAGTCTCCAGGAAAGTAAAATCATCATGACCTTCATACATTCCCATTTCAAATACAAGTGTAAATAAATATAGTTCATAGAATTAATTAAAATTATACAGTTCTCCAGGAAATAGAAAAATAGATTTAAATATGAGAAACTTTGCACATAAAATAATGTGCCAGGTGTGTCCTTTATCTCCAGTAATTGGAAATTATGGAAAAAAAAAAAACCCTACTGAAATAATGACAAGAGTTGTTATTCCATACTTCTAACAATGCCCTGGTCTTTATATAGCAGAGGCAGCATACAGTGTAAACAACATCTTTTGATTAAACAAACATAGAATAGCCCTACATTCATCTTGATGTTTTAGAAATCTTTCTGTGTTTATTTGTTCTTGCCAAAGTAGTGACGCTTTTATCTTGGCATGTCATTCACTGTGACTGACACTCTCTGTCTAGAGGGACAGATACTAAAATGTATTAACTTTAGAATTGAGTAGATAAGCAACTTTGAAGTCATCTTTTGACAGTGTTGATCTCTGGCACACGGGTGTTTGTAATATGCTTCTGTTTAGTGATTACTAAGTTTGTGTTAAAAAGTATGACTATGAGACAGGTACAACAGAATTATGACTTTAATTTAACTTCAGCAATTTAACATAGTTCTTAAAGAAGTCCTGCTAGTACACAGAAATCAAATATGTCTGTTTTCCAACAAGCCATAAAATAGTATTAATCTTTCTTTATAATGGAGTCCTTCAATCACTTCTAGTTTTCAGCTTCAAAAAAAGTAGTCCTTAGAAACGGTGCATGCCCAAGTTTTTTTTTCCTATGGCATTTTTTTAGCACTAAAAATTTAATGTCATTGAAGTATAGTTTATTTACAATGTTTTGTTAGCTTCTGCTGTACAGCAAAGTGACTCAGGTATGTGGGCTTCCCTGGTGGCTCAGTGGTGGAGAATTCACCTGCTAGTACAGAAGATGGGGATTTGATCCCTGGGTCAGGAAGATTGCCTGGAGAAGGGCATGGCTACCCACTTCAATACTCTTGCCTGGAGAATCCCATGGACAGAGGAGTCTGGCGGATTACAGTCCATGGGATCTCAAAGAGTTGGACATGACTGAGCAACTAACACACACACACACACACACATATATATATTCTTTTTCATATTGTTTTCTGCTATTATTTATCATAGGGTATTGAATATAGTTCCCTGTGGTATACAGTTTATGCATCCTATATATATATATATATATATATATAAAAGTTTGCATCTGCTAATCCCAAGCTCTCAATGTGTCCCTCCCTCACTGCCTCCACTTAGCCAACCACAAATCTGTTCTCTGAGTTTCTGTTTAATGAATAAGTTAATTTAAATCCTTCATTTAAGTGTTCTTTCTAGGCTTTCTTTTGCTCCTCACTCTCTGCTTTCTTCCACTTGCAGGTATTTGCCCAACATAAGCACTCTGTTTTTTGGATACAGCCAGAATTTCAGTAGGACACAATGCACTGGACATGTCCTTCCATTTCCTCCTCACAAACGTGCTCATGTTCTAGTCAGTCAACAAATTTATGAATTAGAACATTCCTCCTAAACATACAGTATCCAACAAAAATGTACTGACTACTAACATTCTGTTAGTTAAACACTGGAAATATAATGGATGACTAAAACACTATTGATTTACCCTTGAGAACTAAGTATAATACACTAAAGAGCAACCAGGTATTATCCAATGGTAAGCACTAGAAAATATATTTCAAAATGGAAGACTTCTTACAGTGAGTATTAGAGGTGAGATTCTGTAGAATTCTATGGGAGAATAGAAGAGAGAATGACTAAGTTTACCCAGCAGATGAGGAAAGACCGCCAAGAAAATTTTGTATTTGAAGGAAGTCTTTGGGGATGATCAAGCACTTCCTAAGCACAGGGAGAAGTGAATTGGCATTCTTGGTAGGGAGGTAGTATGAATTTAGTCACAGAAATATGAAAAAAGGAGGGATTTTGGAAAAATGACAAATGGCTTGACTTGGAGCACTTGGATTAAGCAATAGGAGTTGAGATTTGAGAGGTAGGTTCAGATCTGCATATAAGATTGGTCATATCTCATCAAAGGAATTAGTACTTACCTATGAACAATGAGGGATCATTGCATGTCACTACATAAGGTGTCATGCTCAACTTTGTGGTGAGATAGGATTTTTGTATAGTGAATTAAATATATTCTGAATGGTTCCACAACTCGTTAGAAACTCTCCCTCCTGCATCCAAGTCAAATGTTCATGCACCTAGGTGTTTCCAGAGAGGTAAATAAAATGATGAACATCCCATGCATTGGCACAAGCCAGATGAGAAGTTATCTGAAAGCAGATATTTGGCTTCCCAACATCACTATGAATGGGATGCAGGTAAGTATCCCAGTAACTATTTGCATATGGCCAATGCTCTGAAGGCTTCTGCTCTTGTTTGGTTTTCCTGGTTGTTTTTAAGAGTAGAGAAATCATGGCTTCTCTAGACTGAAGGTTTATGTTAACAGTTATCTTGCCCTATTTTCTCACAATACATGAAATCACTGTATATCTGCTACCATGAGAAAACTAAGCCTCTAATGATTAAACAGATTCAGACATGGATAGTCAATCCCTTCTGTGGAAAATCATTGGATTGTTTGGCAGTTCAAGCCACTGAAAAGATTTCTGTGGCAGAATCAACAGTTTTTTCTGTCTTATCTATAGCCTACTGTTTCTAATTCTGCCATTGAGGGAATGAAAAAATAGTCTAAATCTTTCCTACATCACTATCTGTAAATCCTTTTGGGAAGCTATCATGTATTTTACATTAAGAAGCTACTGTATTTAATCACATAACCTAACTCAGTATGCTAGAATTAATATATCAGAGTTGGATTATTTTCTGGATTGTTCTAGAATCAGGAGACAAAGGATGTGTTTCCTTGGTGAAGACTTATTTATTTAAACAGTACAGCAAGCAATTTGGATATTTTTTTTTCTTTGGCCACTTCTATTGATTTTTCATTTATTTATCTCCATCCATCTTTGTTCTTTGGCCTATGTGGGCCTCCCATCACAGCAGCCCCTCTCGCTGCAGAACACCGGGTCTGGGTGTATGCGCTCCAGAGCTCTGGCTTGGTAGTTGGACACACTGGTCCAGCCCCTCCGCAGCACATGGGATCCTCCCAGGCCAGGGATCAAACTGGTGCCCCTTGTGTTGCAAGGTGGTGTCCTTACCCACTGGACCACCAGGGAATCCCCAATTTAGATATTTTTATTACTACTTTCAAATACAAGTTTAACCCTGTTTTCTTGGAAAAGTCCAAGGAACAGATAACATTTGATATCCTTGAGTTTCTCTCCTGTTGTCCAAGGGTAAGAAATTAGGAAACTCTGTGTAAAATGAGCCATCTTATAGACAAATCTGAAACATAACAGCAGCCGGGTAAAAGAAAGTATATTTTTCAGTTCATGTTTGATGTCCCATGTGGAGCTGGATATCTGAATGATACGTATATCTGCAGGGGTTTGATTATTCTTCTGTATAAATTAACTTCCATTTAAATTTTATAAAAATAAGACACAAGGCATGTTTTGTTCATGCTTTCAAATCAATTACACTAAACCACTTCAGCAATATGGCATCATGTGATGTTTCTATATATTTAAATTAGAAATCTACAGATGACAAAACTAGTAAATAGAATTAAACTATTGTAGAGGAAATGATCCAGATGGACCATTAAGCCATTAGGAAGCTATGTAAGGATGAAAGTATGGGTGAAATGCAGTAGAACAACCCTTTCCCATAATGCATCCAATTAAAATGCTAATAACTGTTCAGGCAACATTTAACTGGTCAAACACTCTTAAATCGGTTTAAATTTCATACACTTCTGCTAGAATACAGAGACAGACTCCTACCAATTTGAACCATACAAATGGCAAGAGAAGATGTAGTTGAAGGAAACTAAACTACGTTAATCATGACTACAAAGCTGAATGATGAACTAACTGTATTTTAAAATTTAGAATATAGTGGTCTGATCAGTATTCCTTATTAGTTTGTCAGCTCAGATCCTTTTAACATGAATACAAACTCCTTTATTAGACACCATCTAAGGAGAATGAAGAACCTTGAGAGAATATAAGTATAAATCAAATAAATGCCAACTGTATTATTAACTGTATTATTTCTCTTTTCTCACACTAAAAGTTTGGCCCAATAGTTCCCTCAGACCCTTGGGTTGATTGAGTTACAGTAACAATCATAACGCTATTAATCCCTGTCTCTGTAATGAGACACTGACAAATACAGTTTAAAGGAGCATTGAAGTCAAGTTTGTCAGTTACTGGTTCAGCTGTCCTTCCAAACAAGTTGCTATCATTGACCTATGGCTCTATCAATTGAATCTATCTTGGTAATCAAACTTGGTAATGAAGGTTACAAGACCAGTACTCTTCAAACAGTTCAGAGAACATCATTCATGTATATTCCAGTAACTTCCCTAAAGCAGGTATGAAATAGAAGTAGAAGAAAAGGTACATGGAAAACAAATCTATAAAAAAAAGTAGAAGGTACTTAAGTGTACAAAGAGAATTATACTTTCTCAGGGTTTTTCATATCACTGGTATCCAATAAGTATTTGTTAAAATTTTCAATTATACTTAATTAAGCAGATTTTAAATTATAAAACATTAACAGCACTTTAAATTTTACAGTCCAGTGAGGGGTTAAGACAATCAGGGATGATCTGTCACTGGCAAAGCCATGGTCCAGGGCACTTGCCATAGAGGCAGAACCCTCATGTTGTATGTCCTCAGAGTATCATCCTAAATGGAGGGAGGACTGATCAAAGACAAAATGATTCTTTAGCACAATTTAGGACACTGGAAAGTGCTGTTCAGCGTTACTTTCTTTTAAATAGAAAAAAATAATGTTAAAATACCTGTGGGACAAAAAGATCTCTAGTGCTGAAATGATCCAAATACCATAGTTCATAACAGTTCATAAATGTTTTCTTTTGTGTGTTCTTTGTCCTTTTCAATGAAAAGAACTATGATCTATTATAACACATATGAAATAGTAGTGCAGAAGAAAGAGCTTGAACTTCTGCTAAAGAAAAGCTCAAGCGACAAAATATGTTCTGAGATTTTGGTTTGAAAAACAAAGAAATATATTTTCAGAAAAGAAACTCATAGCTCATATTCAGAGAAGGGCAGATTTGATAACTCAAAAAGATTTTTAAGAACAGTAACCTCTGAAAACTATTTTGAGATGTTGTTTTCTCTTTTCAAAACATTGATATTTGAAAGAGAAAATGTGCTATATTTCAAAAAAAATTTTTTCTTGAAAGACCTTTTGTCTTGTTTATTCCATTTTCTCAGTCAATATCTGTATAAAATATATTCATTAAAATATTTAAGTTACCCAGCATAACCTGTAATGTATCCATGACAAAATTTTTAAATTGAATTTAATCAAACTTTTAGAAGTAACAGTTAACAGGGAATGGAGAAGGGAGAAGGGAACAAGTTAAATGTACCATAAAGAAAAAAAGCAAATCTAGAATGTAGGGTTATTAATAGGGCAACTTCTCTAATTTCTTCAAAAGTTCAGTATCATGAATAAAATTTGAGACTAATTTTATATTATAATAGATTAAGGAGCCCTAACAACCGAATGAAATGTATGAATCTTGATTGCATGCTAGTTATAAAAAAATGAAGTTGCTTTTGTGGCTAATTGGGAAATACTGAAAATGAATCAGATAGTAGACAATATTAGATATTATATTCTTAGGGGATAAAGTGAAATAATGGGTAGTAAGGAGATGTATGTGAAGTAATTGAGGAGGAACTATTAAGATGTAAGCCACATATGTTCACATAGTTTAGCAGTATATGTATATATAGATAGAAATGTAAATAAAACAACTGTGGCAAGCTGTTGACAGGTGTTGAATTTAGATGACAAATTTAAGGGTATTCATTATATTCACTGTTTGGAAGCTTTTGTTTAACAAAAGTTGGGAAATAAAAACAACCAATTTTATTAGGCAAATATATAGACAGAGAAATTTATATATATGCACATATATACTTAATTTTTATATGTCCACTTCAGGCCAGAACCTGTTCTAGATACTGGGGACATTCTTAAGGACAATATACCTGTAAATCCCTGTCCTTGTATGTGCTGAGAGTTAGTGTCAAAATCTATAATTTAATGAAAAGATGTTTGAAATAAATGTATTATAATAAATTGTACTCCTTGAAACTCACATGTTTTAAGAGTACAATTCATGGAGAGGATGAAGATGGTGGAGTAGTCAAGTGTGGAACTCACTTTACCCACAAACACATCAAAAATACATCTAAATGTGAAACACTTCTCACAGAAAATTCCAAACTGACAGAATTTCTCTCATACCACCAGCAGCAAGAAAGAGCCCCACATAACTGGGTAGGATGGAAAAATAAATAAATAACCAGCATCAGGACGGGACCAGCATCCCTGGCAGGTATCTGTGAAGGAGTGAAGGTCCGCATAGGCAGGCCCTCACCCTGGCAAGTGCCCTTGTGTGGTGAGAGATATGTCAGGACATTTGAGGAACTGGAGAAACTTGGACTCCAATTGGGAGAATGTGCATGCTGGCTTACTAGTAATCAGGGAGGAGAGAGGCCACTGCAGAGGCAAGCCATCTTGCTTTGCATTTCTCAGCCTGAAACCTGCACTGGGAGGGACTGCTGGTCCACGCTGTTCTCAGGCCCTGAAGCTTAAGTGAATGGACGCTGGCAGAGGACAAGGTCCATCTGAATAGAGACAGCCCAAATGAAATTATGAATCAGATAGTAGACAATAATTAAGATATTATATTCTTAGGGAAAAGGGAAATAATGGGTAGTAAGGAGATGTATGTGAAGTAATTGAGGAGGAACTATTAAGATGTAAGCCACATATGTTCACATAGTTTAGCAGTATATGTATATATAGATAGAAATGTAAATAAAACAACTGTGGCAAGCTGTTGACAGGTGTTGAATTTAGATGACAAATTTAAGGGTATTCATTATATTCACTGTTTGGAAGCTTTTGTTTAACAAAAGTTGGGAAATAAAAACAACCAATTTTATTAGGCAAATATATAGACAGAGAAATTTATATATATGCACATATATACTTAATTTTTATATGTCCACTTCAGGCCAGAACCTGTTCTAGATACTGGGGACATTCTTAAGGACAATATACCTGTAAATCCCTGTCCTTGTATGTGCTGAGAGTTAGTGTCAAAATCTATAATTTAATGAAAAGATGTTTGAAATAAATGTATTATAATAAATTGTACTCCTTGAAACTCACATGTTTTAAGAGTACAATTCATGGAGAGGATGAAGATGGTGGAGTAGTCAAGTGTGGAACTCACTTTACCCACAAACACATCAAAAATACATCTAAATGTGAAACACTTCTCACAGAAAATTCCAAACTGACAGAATTTCTCTCATACCACCAGCAGCAAGAAAGAGCCCCACATAACTGGGTAGGATGGAAAAATAAATAAATAACCAGCATCAGGACGGGACCAGCATCCCTGGCAGGTATCTGTGAAGGAGTGAAGGTCCGCATAGGCAGGCCCTCACCCTGGCAAGTGCCCTTGTGTGGTGAGAGATATGTCAGGACATTTGAGGAACTGGAGAAACTTGGACTCCAATTGGGAGAATGTGTGCATGCTGGCTTACTAGTAATCAGGGAGGAGAGAGGCCACTGCAGAGGCAAGCCATCTTGCTTTGCATTTCTCAGCCTGAAACCTGCACTGGGAGGGACTGCTGGTCCACGCTGTTCTCAGGCCCTGAAGCTTAAGTGAATGGACGCTGGCAGAGGACAAGGTCCATCTGAATAGAGACAGCTCAAAAGGCCAGGTGTCTGGCTGGAGCTGGACCTCAGAGCTCAGTGTCACCATGCACCCCCAGTAGGTACAGGTCTGCCATCGAAGCACATTATCAGCATATGCATGCTAGCACAGAGACCTGGAAGTGGTGGACTTTTTGGGTGCAGGCATGAGGCGAGGCTGACCTCATCCAGTGCAGAGTTTCTGAGGAGATGGTGGCTTATTTCCTCGTGGGAAAGTACTCTGGTTCCACCCATTCCACACCCGGCTTGAAGTTGAATCTGAGGCAAACAGGTCCTGGGAGAGCTCTGCCACCGAGGTAGCCCTGCACACAGATGGCATCACAACCTCCTTGATTCCAATTCCTGCAGCCACAACCGCTTGGTCCCCAGCACCTGCCTAGTACCAGGTTGAAGACAAACACAGTAAAGAAAAATAAGTGACTTTCAGCTCCTTCTTGGCAGATCCACAGATGCCTGCATAGGCAGCCCAAGAGATTGTTGTAACCACACAGGCCTCACTTCTGTCAGCGCTCACCTCCTTTGGGACAGAGTCAGCACTTAGGGCAATGGGGCCTTATGGAACCCGACCTTCAGGGCTTCTTCTTCAACAACTGGGGGGCAGATTCCACCTCTGACAAAGGCTGTGACAGCCATGGAGCAGGGAGAATGTTTTTCTTTTTCTTTTGTATAGAAGCTCTTTAGTTAGATCCTAAACTTTACAACTGTAAGAATAATAATGCAGGGTAGGTTTTCTAGGTTTCTGACATCAGGATGTCAGGACTCAGATGCTAGTTCCTATGTACATGCATATAAACATGTATGCAGAATGTTTAGATTTTATGTTACCAATTCATCTAACCAGAAAAAACAACAGGATTTTAGGGAGAAAAAAGGCAAATCTCATCACTAAATAGCAAACGTGAATGAATGAATGAATGAGTCAAAGTCCATATAATAAATTCAGCTAACAGATTGACTAGGAAATGTCTTACAGCCAAATGGATCATTTTGGCCTATATTCAGATCTAAACACTCATCTTTCTTTCCTCAGCCTGCCATATTTAGAAAGGGATGTGCTGAAATGAGAAACAGGCACACTGAAAAGAATACAGGGTTGGGCTTCCCTGGTGGTCCAGTGGGTAAGGACACCACCTTGCAGTGCAAGGGGTGCCAGTTCAATCCCCGACCTGGGAAGGTCCATGTGCCGCAGAGTGGCTGGACTGACTGATCTGTCCAACTATGGAGCTGGAGCGTATGCACCCAGAGCCGGTGCTCTGCAGCGACAGAGGCCACTGCGATGCGAGGCCCACACAGGCCAAATAACAAAGATGGATGAAAATGAAAGACCTAAAGAAGTGGCCAAAAAAAAAAGAATACAGGATTATCTTACAACAAAGCAAGCAGCAGCAGTGGCATTATTTGAGTTGTCTATCCTAGTTTAAGAAACCCAAGCATCAAAACCTATTTAGTTTAGGGGCAAACGGTCCTACCCAGTGCCGTAAAAATCTGAGGTCAAGATTTATGTTATAAAAACAATCTTATTTACTAGTAAGGTTATTTCATTCCCAAGAAACTGTTCATTAAATAGTCAAAAAAATCATACGACTGCATTTCCAAAAAGAAATATTTGAAAGTAGTTAAAGAGGTACATCAAAGTTTGGGGTAAAATTTGGTATGGAAGCCATCTAATTCTTTAAAGTTATCATATGCAGTACACATGCCTATTATCATAAAAGCCGTCATATGTAGTAGACATGTCTATTATCACATATAGTACACATGTCTATTATCATATGTAGTACACATGTCTATTATCATATGTAGTACACGTGACTACTCTCCTCCTGCTCATCAACTCCACCAGTTGGTACAGAAAGGTCAGCGTGATTTATTCAACTCACAAAATTGCCCTCTTTGGCCTCTCCTTCTCTTCACAAAGTTGTGTCCTCTTTAGCAGAGTGTCGATAAAGCCAAGTGCCACCTGTGCCACTGCTTTAGAAAGGAGGATTTAATTTGTAAAAACCCATTGATTTGTTTCCAGTCAATAGGATAGACTGAGCTGACACAGCAGGACACACTCTAACCCCATTCTACCTCACCTCCCAGTCAAATCACAGTGATTTGGAGACATGTAACTGAGTTTGACATCAAGAGAGGGAATGCTCAGGGTGCCAGAAATGAAAGAAATCAAGCCGGAAGAGGAAACAGAATAAAACTAAAATATGGAATAAGATCTATACAGCAGCGTTTGTGGTTCTGTGAATCTCTTTCTCCCACAGAAAGAGATTTCAGGTGCTGTGTCCCATGGATACACACAGCAGGAGGAGCTAGGCTTCATAGGGCAAAGTAGTTACCTTCCCTCCAGACAGTGAAGCCCTGCGTGTGCCATGCTTGGTTGTAGTGTCTGACAGCACAATACCCACAAAGTAGAGGGCTCTGAAACCAAAACCTTTTTTTAATGGTTTTATAACCGGAAAAACCTCAAGGTAAACAGAACAGGTAGGCATGTATCTGTTTTGTGGAAACATGTAAACAGAGCCTGAGCATATGAAATATTAACTATGAGCATATTTCATAACTCAACAGTTCCACTTCTTTTGGAAAACCTGCACATACTTACCAGGAGAAACATAAGGAAGTGTATTAAAATATTGTAAAAGCAGGACTCTGGAAAAGAAGGTAAATTTATCATTGGGAGAATAGATAACATAATTGTGTTCAGACAGTGATATTCATTAAGAAGTTAATATGCAGACTTATAGTTTGTGCATATTTTTCTATGTATATTCCAGTCAAAATTTAATTGTAATGCTGAGCAAATCAGAATTATTTTGGTTGTTTTAGTGATACAGGATTCTGTTATTTTTCTGTTGACAAATCATGATACAGTTATTGTATTAAGCAAGAGTCATAATAGTAGAAGACATTTGTCAGTTTTCACAGTCAATAGTCAGACAAAAAATAAAAGACCTAACAATTGCAAGAGATAATGGAAACATGATTAACCTAATAGTATAAAATAACCACAGACAATTTGAGAAATTGAGGAGAGTGAAGTGGTAACTAGAAGTGAATGCATGCATATAAACCCCAAACAATGAAGAGGTTATAGGATATACATATAGAAACTAGAATTTTCTATATTGATAAATCTGAAAATATTAAGTAAAAATATACACTGTAGTTTAATAGACATAATTATTTGGACTTCAGCAAGTGACCTAGAGAGTGATATGATAGTATATACATTTTGTATATATGTATACACATATGCATGTATATGCATATGTGTATACATATATTCTGTTCATGGAGTTTGTATGGCAAGAATACTGGAGTGGTTTGCCATTCCCTCCTTCAGTGGACCACATTTTGTTAGTACTCTTCACTATGACCCGTCTATCTTGTGTGGCCCTGCACGGCCTGGCTCATAGCTTCATTGAATTCATTACTTCTTTGCCATGAAAACGCTGTGATCCATGAAGGGGCGTCCTTTTCATCATAGGGGATTGAAATACAAAAATAGAAAGTCAGGAGATGCCTAGAATAACAGGTATAGCCTCTGAGACCAAAAAAGTTTGGCCTCAGAGTACAAAATGAAGCAGAGCAAAGGCTAACAGAGTTTGCCAAGAGAACACACTGGTCCTAGCAAACACTCTTTTCCAGCAGCAGAGGGGACAATTCTACACATGGCATCACCAAGAGGTCAATACTGAAACCAGATTTATTATAATATTCTTTGCATCAAAAGATGGACAAGGTCTATACAGTCAGCAAGAACAAGACCGGGAGCTGACTGTGGCTCAGATCATCAATTCTTAATTGCAAAATTCAGGCTTCAATTAAATAAAGTGGGGAAAACAACTAAGCCATTCAGGTATGATCTAAATTGAATTTCTTGTGATTATACAATGGATGTGATGAATAGATTCAAGGTATTAGTTCTGATAGAGTGCCTGAAGACCTATGGACAGAGGTTCATAACACTGTATAGGAGGCATTGACCAAAACCATCACAAAGAAAAAGAAATGCAAGAAGGCAAAGTGGTTGTTTGAGGAGGCTTTAAAAATAGTGAGGATAGAAGGAAAGTAAAAGACAGAGAAAGGGAAAGATATACCCAATTGAATGCAGAGTTCCAGAGATTAGCAAGGAGAGATAAGAAGACCTTCTTAAATGAAAACAAAAGAGAGGAAAACAAAGGGAAATTGTCTTGATCTCTTCAAGAAAATTGGAGATATCAAGGAAATGTTTCATGCAAGGATGGGCATGATAAAGGACAGAAATGGCAAAGACCTAACAGAAGCATGAGAGATTAAGAAGAGGTGACAAGAATACACAGAAGAACTATACAATAAAGGTCTTAATGACCCGGGTAATCACAACGGTGTGGTTACTCACCTAGAGCCAGATATCCTAAAGTGTGAAGGCAAGTGAGCCTTAGGAACCATCACTATGAACAAAGCTAATGGAAGTGTTAGAATTCCAGCTGAGCTCTTTCAAATCCTAAAAGATGATGCTGTTAAAGTACTTCATTCAATATGCCAGCAAATTTGGAAAGTTCAGAAGTGGCCACAGGACTAGAAAGGCCAGTTTTCATTCCAATCCCAAAGAAGGGAGTGTCAAAGAATGTTCAAACTACTGTAAAATTTCACTCATTTTACATGCTAGTAAGGTTATGCTCAAAATCTTTCCAGCTACACTTCAGCAGTATGTGAACTGAGAACTTCCAGATGTACAAGCTGGGTTTAGGGAAAAAAAAAAAGGAATCAGAGATCACATTGCAAACACTCATTGGATCATGGAGAAATCAAGGCAGTTCCAGGAAAACATTTACTTTGCTTCATTGACTATATGAAAGCCTTTGACTGTGTGGATGACAACAAACTGGAAAATTCTGAATGAGATAGGATGCCAAATCACCTTTCCTGTATCCTGAGAAACCAGTATGCAGGTCAAGAAGCAACACCTTATGTGAAACAACAGACTGGTTCCAAATTGGGAAAGGAGTGTGACAAGGCTGTATATTGTCACCCTGCTTATTTAAGTTTAATACAGAATACATCATGCAAAATGCTGGGCTGGATGAAGCTCAAGCTGAAGTCAAGTTTGCCAGGAGAAATATCAACAGCTTCAAATATGTGGGTGATACCACCCTAATGGCAGATAGTAAAGAGCGTTTTGATGAAGGTGAAAGAGGAGAATCAAAACGCTGGCTTAGAAGTCAAGATTGAAAAAAACTAAGACCATGCTATGAGGTCCCCAAACTTCACTGGTAAATAGAAGGGGAAAAAATTGAAATTGTATCAGATTTTATTTTCCTGGACTCCAAAATTATGGCTGACAGTGACTGAAGCCATAAAATTAAAAGAGGCTTCCTCCTTTGAAGGAATGGTACAACAAAGCTAGACAATGTATTAAAAAGCAGAGACATCACTTTGCTGACAAAGGTCTGTCCAGTCAAAGCTATGGTTTTTCCAGTAGTCAGGTACTGACGTGAGAGTTGGACCATAAGGAAGGCTGAGCACCAAAGAACTGATGCTTTTAAACTGTGGTTCTGGAGAAGGCTATTGAGAGTCCCCTGGACAACAATGAGAGCAAACCAGTCAATCCTAAAGGAAATTGACCCTGAATATTCATTGGAAGGACTGATGCTGAAGCTGAAGCTCCAATACTTTGGCCTCCTGATGGGAAGAGTGACTCATTGGAAATGACCTGACTCATTGGAAAGATTGAGGGCAGGAGGAGAAGACGGTGACAGAGGATGAGATGGCTGGATGGCAGCACTGACTCAGGGAACATGAATTTGAGCAAACTCTGTGAGATACTGAAAGACAGGGAGGCCTGGGGTGCTGCAGTCCATGGGGTCACAGAGACTGGGACACGACTTTGTGACTGAAAAGCAATAACAACATAATATATTCTAGAGTGGTGTACATATATAGTATATCTGTATATTCAGCATGTTTCTACATGATGTTGGTGCCATGAGGAGGTAGTATAAATAGAACAGTGAGGAATCTCGACATGTTATGATATATTCTACTGCCTTTATGACAAAGTATCTGAATCAAAATGATAATTATTATCATTCATTAATTTTGACAGGTCAATTGGATTTTCCTGTTTATCTGTTTACTTTGTGTACTTTTCTAATGTCTAAAACTTGCAAAAATGGAAATTAACTTGCAATTCAGACATTCTTTTCCCATCCTCAGAATATGTAATAAGACCACCTAGTTGAACCCCATATCCTCAATTATTTAACATCTTCATTAGTATATTGAGCATATCAGATCAAACCAAGCTGATATCAGGAAATTACTTAAAATGGAACTAAAACCTTCCAAAAGAATGTACTTTTAATTTCAGGTAACATTCATCCTATTTCATGTATCCATTTTTCTTTCTCAATGTATTCTGTAAAAACGACCCACAGCCTTATAGTTTCAAATAGCATAACAAAACATTACGGACTCAATAAAGAAAATGAATTCAACTGAAACAGTTTCAGGACAAATCAAAATATAGAGTTTAGAATTTTTCCCAGTTCATTAGAAATCTCAATTAACCAGAATGCCCCATACCCTAAGTAGTATTATCTTGAATGTAGGTTTTATAGTTGGCAATAAATCTGCAGGGGGTGCATTTTTAAGCTGGTGCAAGCATTCCAGGGGCATTCATTTCCATATGAATAATTAATATGCTAATTATAAATGGGTCATTTATTCATAGAAATCAGATCCTCAGTTCCTCAACTTGGTAACAATTTGCTAGTCATGAGTTTAAAGTTTTTTTTAATGTACTGGAAAAGAATAAAACTCAATTTCATTAAGAATTGAATTTAATTCAGAATTTGTACAAACCCAGCTGTTCCTTTAGCTCACTTTATGTGTATTCATGTTTTCCTCATTTCAGATGCAGGTATTTATAGAGACCCTATTCTATGTTACTGAGGTTCTGATAATATCTAGAATATATCGTATTGAAATTATTTCAATATTTCAGTTATTTTAATGATACTTCAGTAATACATCAGTGATTACAGTGATATTTCATTAGCATTCTTGGTTCTTACATCTAGGCTTTTATGTTTCACAGAACAATAAATTTATGTTATTTTGTTAGGTAAGATGTAATCTATATAAATATCAAATATTTTGAAGACTTTATTTTTTTGAGCAAATATAGGTTTATACCAAAATGACGAGACCAACACAGAGATTTACCATATAATCCTTGTCCCCACATATGCATAATATCTCCCATTATCAACATCACTCACCAGCACAGTATATTTTTTATCAAGGATGAATTTACTTTGATAACATCATAATCCACAATCCCTAGTCCATGGACTCATAGTCCATAGTTTATTTTAGTTTGTCCTTGTTGTCTATTTTACTGTTTCGGTAAGTGTATAATGACATAAATCCATTGTTAAAATATTATACACAGTATTTGCACTGCCGTTAAAATGCTCTGTGTCGCGCTTATTCATCTTCACCCTCGTGACACACATATATGCTCTTGGTAACCACTGACATTTTTATTGTCTCCGTAGTTCTGCCTTTTCCAAAATGTGGTATAGTTGGAATTACACAGTATGTAGCCTTTTCAGATTGATTTTTTTCACTTAATAATATCCATTTAGGTTTCCTCTATGTCTTTTTATGGGTTGACAGGAGTAGGATGGCTCAATTTTATAGTAAGAGTATGTTTAGCTTCGTTAGAAATCAACAAGTTGTCTTCTAACATGATCATACTGTTTTTTCATTTTCACCATGAAGAATGAGAGTTTGTGTTGTTCTGCATCTTCATCAGCATTTAGGGCCTTCAGTTTTCTGGACTCTTGCCATTCTGATAGGTGTGTAGTGGCACTTCATTGTTGCTTGATTTGCATTTGCACTGATGACGTGATGTGGAGCATCTTTTCGTATGTTTAATGCCATCTGTATATATTCTTTGCTGAGGTGTCTGTTAAGGTCTTTGGCCTGTTTTTTAAATTGGGTTTTTTTCTTATTATTGTGTTTGAAGGGGTTTTTGTGTGCTTTGGATAATAGGTATTTATCAGATGTATCTTTTGTAAATATTTATTCCCATTTTGTGGCTTGTCTTCTCATTTGCTTGATATTGTCTTGTGCAAACCAGAAGTATTTAACAAAGTCCACCTTATTCATTATTTTTTTCATGGATTATACCTTTGGTATTGTATCTAAAAAGGTATCACCATACCCAAATATAGACTTTTTTTGACCAAAATGACGAGACCAACACAGAGATTTACCATATAATCCTTGTCCCCACATATGCATAATATCTCCCATTATCAACATCACTCACCAGCACAGTATATTTTTATCAAGGATGAATTTACTTTGATAACATCATAATCCACAATCCTAGTCCATGGACTCATAGTCCATAGTTTATTTTAGTTTGTCCTTGTTGTCTATTTTACTGTTTCGGTAAGTGTATAATGACATAAATCCATTGTTAAAATATTATACACAGTATTTGCACTGCCGTTAAAATGCTCTGTGTCGCGCTTATTCATCTTCACCCTCGTGACACACATATATGCTCTTGGTAACCACTGACTTTTTTATTGTCTCCGTAGTTCTGCCTTTTCCAAAATGTGGTATAGTTGGAATTACACAGTATGTAGCCTTTTCAGATTGATTTTTTTCACTTAATAATATCCATTTAGGTTTCCTCTATGTCTTTTTATGGGTTGACAGGAGTAGGATGGCTCAATTTTATAGTAAGAGTATGTTTAGCTTCGTTAGAAATCAACAAGTTGTCTTCTAACATGATCATACTGTTTTTTCATTTTCACCATGAAGAATGAGAGTTTGTGTTGTTCTGCATCTTCATCAGCATTTAGGGCCTTCAGTTTTCTGGACTCTTGCCATTCTGATAGGTGTGTAGTGGCACTTCATTGTTGCTTGATTTGCATTTGCACTGATGACGTGATGTGGAGCATCTTTTCGTATGTTTAATGCCATCTGTATATATTCTTTGCTGAGGTGTCTGTTAAGGTCTTTGGCCTGTTTTTTAAATTGGGTTTTTTTCTTATTATTGTGTTTGAAGGGGTTTTTGTGTGCTTTGGATAATAGGTATTTATCAGATGTATCTTTTGTAAATATTTATTCCCATTTTGTGGCTTGTCTTCTCATTTGCTTGATATTGTCTTGTGCAAACCAGAAGTATTTAACAAAGTCCACCTTATTCATTATTTTTTTCATGGATTATACCTTTGGTATTGTATCTAAAAAGGTATCACCATACCCAAAGTCAACTAGATTTTCTCCTATGTTAATCTGATAGAAGTTTTCTTGTTTTTCATTTTATATTTAGGTCTGTGATCCATTTTCAGTTATTTTTTTTTAATTTTGGGCCTCTATTTATTGATTTTTTATTTATTTATTTTTCGTCCATCTTTATTCTTCAGCCCTTGTGGGCCTCCCATTCCAGTGGCCTCTCTTGTTGCAGAGCACCGGCTCTGGGCACATTTGCTCCAGAACGCTGGCTTGTAATTGGACACACCACCGGTCCAGCTGCTCCATGACACATGGGATCCTCCAGGGCCAGGGATTGAACCAGTGCCCTCTGCACTGCAAGGCAGACTCTTTACCCACTGGACCACCAGGGAAGCCCAATTTTCAGTTATTTTTTTGTGAAATGTCTAAGGTCTGTGTCTAGATTCATTTTTTTACATCTGAATATTCCATTGGTCCAGCAACATTTGTTGAAAAGACTATCTTCACTCCATTTTATTGTTTTTAGTCATTTGTCAAAGATAAGTTGAGTATATTTATTGGAGTCTATTTCTGGCCTCCTTATTCTGAAGTTATTTTTTAAACAAAAAATAAGACCTACATTAGTTTGTCAGATTTTTTTGACCAGATAAGAACATGAAAGAAGCATATTGAGTATCACCATCATTTCACATGAAGAAATACTACTCTGACATCTAAAGAATAAGAAAGACATAACGTCAGAAACAAAACAGTACATTAAATTGAATAATTTTAGTTCTATGTAAAATACATTAAATTATCCTTGCTCTTCTGATTGTCATTTCCAGTCAGTGAAAGCTTCTTTATTTTCATGCTGTATACTTTATGGTTTACGAGTTTTTCCTGTTTATAACATAGTTTGAAGAAATTGAAGCCTATGTTGGTTAACTACTCGTATGTGTAGGTTTCAGATTAATCCTTTGCATATATGTTGATGCATCTGAAAACTTTTTAGAAAATGCAAAGGCTGAAAGCAAATGATTGACCATGATGAAATCTCAATGCAGGTACTGACAAAGACAGTTGGTATACCTGATCCACAAAGGACCTGCTCATTAGAAAATGCATGGAGGTCTGTATTTCTGTTATCTTTGTTGCTACTTTTTAAAAACATGACACTTGGCTTCATTCACTATCTATCCCCAAATTGGCCCAAACCAACAGTAAAGGCCTGGAAAAGTTAAACACTCAGCTGAAAGTAAACCTCTGTAAACTCATATGAACACAAAAATTTGTTATAGAGTAAGAATAGTCAGTTTACAAAATGCACAACTTTGTTATTTATGTAGCTAACAAATCTTAAAACTTCCATACTTTAATACATGGAATCAATAAGAAATGTTTCATATTTTGTTTGAATTTTATATTTTATGCTGAATGAAGAGATTCAGTTACCCAAGTACTTTCAAAGTTTTCCATGTGCTTAAGAAATCTCTTTTTTAAATTAAATTTATTTTTATTTTCCCTACACTATATTCAGTCTTTAAACAGTGATGATAGTAACAAGGAAGGATTTATTTAATGCCTGTGCACTTTATGTGGATTTTTAAAATATGCTTATCAGTACTCTGAAGTGACTGTTACTGTAATTCCAACTGCAACCGCTATTATGAGGGAACTGAGAGAGGTTAAGGAACTTTCTCAGTATCTCACAGCTATTAAGGACAGGAGTGCAGATTAAAGCCCAGGTTTGTCTGAACTCAAAACGTTGGCTCTTCCCATGGTTTTACAATCATGTAATACACTGGGAAAAAAGTCCAATCATGTTTTATGTCCTAGCACCTCACTTAAGACCTGTATAATCTTGAGTTTAGTAACTCCTCTGAGCATTGGTTGTTTCCTTTTTAAAAATGGAGTAGAATCTTGGATCAAATGAGGTCATGTGTATAAAGCACAGAACTCTAAAGTACAGTGCAACTATAAAGGGAGTGGACAGTGCAGAATATAGAGATTGCTTAAACAGAGCCTGACATGTACTATGTGCTTATTATATGTTGGGAGGAAGGAGGAATGGACATAAAGGAAAAAGACTGAAAAGAGGCAAATATTAATATTAAGTGACTTGAGCATTGATATAAGACAATCCTGAATTCAAGTGTGATGGCCACTTGCTAGCCCTGCGACCCTTAACTAATCTGAGTATTGTTTTCTTGTGTGCAAGATTATATAAGAATTTATGATGATTAAAGAGAATATATGTAATGTATGTAGCATGGTATCTAGCAAGCACTAAGAGCTCACTAAATAAGGAAAAGAGACTAACTTGTTGTATATGGCTTACTGATATAAAAAGTATCCTATTATTATAGCCTATAAGGTGGTAATGGTTGATTTATGAATATGACATGATTTGGCATAGCCAATATTATTTTTTTACTAGTAATAGTGGTGTTAGTATTATTTGTTTGAAAGTGAAAGTTTTAGTTGTCAAGTCACGTCTGACTGTTTGTGACCCCATAGACTGTAGCCTACCAGGCTCCCCTGTCCATGGAATTCTCCAGGCAAGAATATTGGAGTGTGTAACCATTCCTTTCTCCAGGGGATCTTCCCAATCCAGGGATGGATTGAAGGCAGATTGTTTACTGTCTGAGCCACCAGGGAAGCCCGGTATTTTTCATATATTCATTCAGAGTTCTTCCATTTGAAGTCCCTACTGTGTGTGAGCACTGTACTAGGTGCTGGTGATTAAAAGACAAAAAGTCAAGTCCTTGAGACTCAAATGCTTAAGAGATGATTATTAATATTCCTATAAAAAGGAATGGAATCTGGAAAGAAGCATGCCAGAACACCAAACTTAACATGCCAAATATATGAACTTGACTCTGTAAAATTATACTAAGATCTTATTGGCTGAATCTCCTTTTCCTCTCGTTTCTGCCCCTATGATCCAGAGGTAAATCCACCACTGTTTATCACAGCCTCTGTCATTCTGTTCTTGCTTTTAATCTTTCTTAATGGGATAATTTTTTAACAGTAAAAGAGTATATATGAGTTCTTAAGAACCACATTCAGGCGACACAGTTCAGGTAAAGTTAGTTCTCGGTAAGAGAAAGAGTCAGTCAGAGGCTAATAAAGACAAAAAACCATCAGGTTGTTAAAAATTGCCTGACAGTAAAGGTGATTGATCCTGATTGGAATCAAAAAATATTTATCCTGAAGGAATCATGTGTTGTTTTAGGGTAAGAAGCTGATGATACATAACTTAGCAGGACCATATGGGGCCTTCCATGTCCTCTGCTATAGCTTCTCTCTAAAGTACTAATCACCATCACATGGAAGAAATAAACTACTTGATGGTGCTGAGCACATAGCCCCCAGGCCTAGGGACACTTAAGAATTGGATAATGTTAATCCCTATGACCTCACCATCAACCAGTCAGAGAACTGTGCATGAGCTGATCACACACCCTGGGATTTCCCTCTCTCTGAATGGGATAAATGAATAAAATTCTTCCCTATGCCATTGGTGATACTTGATTACAAGAGCAAAGGAGAAGAAAAGTTTTTGCCTATGGTAAATTTGGAAGTATGCCTTGGATTTGAGGGATCTTACCGGCCTTCAGCACTGCATTTCACTTGGCTGAGAACCAAAGTTCTAGGAATCTACGGCTTAACTAAAACACAATTTTGAGCAATGTGATTATATACACAATTTACTCTATGGCCTTGCTGAAACCTGGTAATGCTATGTTTTTCCATTATTATATCGCAGGGATTATGCTGAGTACATTACTTTTGTGATTATATTTAATCTTCAAAATAGCCTCATAAGATAGGTATGGTTATGGTTATTATTCTGCAGATAAAGGAATTGAGTTCTAGAATTATACCAAGAAGTATATCAGCGTAGGAGAAAAATATTAAGAGTAACCAAACCCACACTCAAGTCCTAATCCCCACTTAATATTTGACCTTGGACAAGTTTTATCCTGACTGTAGCCTTCTCATAAAATGAGAGTTTTAGACTATATTGTCTCTACCTTTTTCCCTCACACTAAAATTGTAATTAATTGCTCTGTTTTCAGAGGAATCAGAATAAATTAAATAATTTACACAGTATTTTGACAACTCTTCCCTAAGTCTACTTTATTTTTTAATTTTTTTTTTTAGGGAATTTCTTATTTATTTATTTATTTATTTATTTATTTATCTTTTTGGGAGGTGGGGAGGGAGGGGGACGGGCGGGCCACTTCTATTGGTCTTTCATTTCTCTATTTTCATCTGTCTTTGTTCTTTGACTCCTGTGGGCCTCCCATCGCGGTGGCCTCTGTCGTCGCAGAGTGCTGGCTCTGGGCTCATGTGCTCCAGAAGCTCCGTCTCAGTAATTGGACACATCAGTCCAGCTGCTCCGCGGCACGTGGGATCTTCCCAGGCCAGGGCTTGAACCGGCGCCCATTGCACTGCAAGGCGATGTTATTACCCACTGGACCACCAGGGGAAGCCCCTAAGTCCACTTTAAATCACTATATAAAATCTATTTATATAAGTATTCAGTAAAATTCTCTACTAAGAAATGAGTATAGACATTGTTTCTATAAAGAATTGTAAACCACAAAATTCAGATTGTTGCAGAAAATCCATTTCTGATTCCATGTTGGAAACTGTTTCTTTGACTTCTTTTTCATTGCTTTTGTTGTTATGCATGCTAAGTTGCTTCAGTCCTGTCTGACTCTGTGCTACCCTGTGGACTGTAGCTTTCAAGGCTCTTCTGTCCATGGAATGAATACTGGAGTGGGTTGCCGTTTCCTTCTCCAGGGATCTTCTGGACCTAGGGATCAAACCAGGGTCTCCTGCATTGCAGGCAGATTTTTCATTATTTTAATCTTCAAAATAGCCTCATAAGATAGGTATGGTTATGGTTATTATTCTGCAGATAAAGGAATTGAGTTCTAGAATTATACCAAGAAGTATATCAGCGTAGGAGAAAAATATTAAGAGTAACCAAACCCACACTCAAGTCCTAATCCCCACTTAATATTTGACCTTGGACAAGTTTTATCCTGACTGTAGCCTTCTCATAAAATGAGAGTTTTAGACTATATTGTCTCTACCTTTTTCCCTCACACTAAAATTGTAATTAATTGCTCTGTTTTCAGAGGAATCAGAATAAATTAAATAATTTACACAGTATTTTGACAACTCTTCCCTAAGTCTACTTTATTTTTTAATTTTTTTTTTTAGGGAATTTCTTATTTATTTATTTATTTATTTATTTATTTATCTTTTTTGGGAGGTGGGGTGGGGAGGGAGGGGGACGGGCGGGCCACTTCTATTGGTCTTTCATTTCTCTATTTTCATCTGTCTTTGTTCTTTGACTCCTGTGGGCCTCCCATCGCGGTGGCCTCTGTCGTCGCAGAGTGCTGGCTCTGGGCTCATGTGCTCCAGAAGCTCCGTCTCAGTAATTGGACACATCAGTCCAGCTGCTCCGCGGCACGTGGGATCTTCCCAGGCCAGGGCTTGAACCGGCGCCCATTGCACTGCAAGGCGATGTTATTACCCACTGGACCACCAGGGGAAGCCCCTAAGTCCACTTTAAATCACTATATAAAATCTATTTATATAAGTATTCAGTAAAATTCTCTACTAAGAAATGAGTATAGACATTGTTTCTATAAAGAATTGTAAACCACAAAATTCAGATTGTTGCAGAAAATCCATTTCTGATTCCATGTTGGAAACTGTTTCTTTGACTTCTTTTTCATTGCTTTTGTTGTTATGCATGCTAAGTTGCTTCAGTCCTGTCTGACTCTGTGCTACCCTGTGGACTGTAGCTTTCAAGGCTCTTCTGTCCATGGAATGAATACTGGAGTGGGTTGCCGTTTCCTTCTCCAGGGGATCTTCTGGACCTAGGGATCAAACCAGGGTCTCCTGCATTGCAGGCAGATTTTTTTCATTATTATAATCATACATAATGGGCTTCCCTAGTGGCTCAGATGGTAAAGAATCAGCCTGCAGTACAGGACACCAAGGTTTGATAAGGGTCATGTTGCTTGCATACCTCAGGTTATTGATATTTTTCTCAGCAGTTTTGACCCCAGCCTAAGCTTCATCCAATCTGGGATTTCTCATGATGTACTCTGCATATAAATTAAATAAGCAGGGTGACAATACACTGTCATGTTGTACTCCTTTCCCAATTGTTGCATGTCCAGTTCTTTTGCTTCTTGACCTGCATACAGGTTTTGCAGAAGGCTGGTAAGGTGGTCTGATATTCCCATCACTTAAAGAATTTTCCACAGTTTGTTGTGATCCATGCAGTCAAAGGCATTAGCATAGTCAGTGAAGTAGAAGTAGATGTTTTTCTGGAATTCTCTTACACTGTCTATGACCCAATGAATCTTGGCAATTTGATCTCTATTTACTTACTGTGCCTTTTCTAAATCCAGTTTGTACATCTGGAAGTTCTTGCCCAAAAAAGGGCTGTGCCAAAGACTTCAAACTACCACACCATTGCAACTCATTTCACATGCTAGCAGAGTAATGCAAATAATCCTCCAAGTGAGGCATGTGAAATGAGTTGTCATGGTGTGGTAGTTTGAACATTCTTTGGCATTGCCCTTTTTGGGGACTGAAATGAAAACTGACTTTTTCCAGTCCTGTGGCCACTGCTGGATTTTCAGAATTTGCTGGCATATTGAGTTCAACACTTTAACAGCATCATCTTTTAGGAATTTAAATAGCTTTGCTGGAATTCCATCATGTCTACTGACTTTGTTCATAGTGATGCTTCCTAGTGCCCACTTGTTGGTAGGCATAATTAGTTTGTGTTAAAATTCATTAATGAAACAAGTTGAAAGTTACTGCGAAGATAAAAGCTTTTCTCATTAGTCTGGACTTCATAAAAAATTGTCTGACATTAATAAGATCTATGCCCTCAATACACCAAATAACAGCATTTTCTTCAGGTCAAAAACCTCTCTGTAAGTTGTAAAACAGACCCTAGCATATATTATTGAGGAAATTTAAAGGTAATTAATTAGTCACTAGAATTTCTCAAAGTAATAGAACACTGAACTATCATGTCAGAGGGTGCCTATTTGGTTCACTAACCCTGAACAGTGTGTTAGTTGAAGAAGAAAACAGTTAACACTTTGAAAACACAAGGGAAATGACTGAATAAAAGGACGTTGTCCAAAAACAATTGATAACAGACATATGCAGACCAGAGAAAGCAGTAGTCATGGGGAATAATATGTAGTTTTATTCATGTCAAGTGAATTAGGTACAATTAGGTGTTTTATTTATGTATTTATTTTGGCTGTGCTTGGTCTTCACTGCTGTGTGGACTTTTCTCTAGTCGCAGTGCACGGGCTTCTCATTGCGGCAGCTTCTCTTGCTGCAGAGCACAGGCTCTAGGTGTGCATGGGCTTCAGTAGTTGCGGCATTTGGGCTCTAGAGCGCAGGTTGGATAGTTGTAGTTCATGGGCTTAGTTGCTCCTTGGCATGTGGGATCTTCCTGGATCAGGGATCAAACCCATGTCTCCTGCAATGCAGATCTTAGCTGTGTACTTATATGTGGATAATCATGTATAGTCTCCTGCTCTTGCAAACATGTTCTTGTAAACAAAAGGTACTCAGTTCAGTGGCTCTTTGTTAGAGATAAGTAATGATCTCCTCTGACGATGTTCCTCAAAAGCTTCTGGTGATGTGTGAATTTGGATCTATTCTTTACTCTCTATTTGAAGTAACAGTCCACACAAGTGTCCCTATAGAGCTTTGTGAGTGAATAAACAAATACAGTCATACTGCTATAAAGTTTATAAGCTGTCTACACTTGACTCTTTTTTGTGTAGATTAATGATATCTGAAAGGAAATTAATTCAACCAGTGATCCCAACTTGTGATTCGAAAGACAAATGATACAAGGTAGCTTATTTTACATGTGGCATGAGTAGTAAAGATTTAGACACATGGATCACACTATATTTATTAAGAAAATAACTTGTTCTGTCATACATGTCACAGAAAGTGGGAAGAAAGGTGTCGTTATTCTGCTGCTATATGAAAACTATTTGAAAACTACTGAAGAGCTGACAAGCAGAATGTTTTAAAGAAAACAGCAGACAGTATCCTCAAGAATGAACACGTTATATCTAAATTGGCTTATGTATATACAGAACAAATTCATTTCTCCAGATAAATATCTACCTAACTGTGATTCTAAAATGCGAATGGAATGTTCTGAATATTCTGCATGCAGCACTTTCTCCCTAAAACCCATATGGGGGCACTTATGACAAGAAAATAGCATAATGTTTTAGGCTAGCTACAGTATATGGCAGAAAAATTCTGGATAGGAAGCATGACAGAGGAGTTCTTATAGAGAAATCACAACGTGTTCCAACTTCACAGGCTCCCTTGAATACACTCGGAGAAGTTTAAATGCACAGTACAATGATGCGATGAGAGCATCTATCAGGTGAGAACTTATTTGTGCCTTGAAAATGCATTTACCTTTGCAAGTCCAATTTTGATATGATCTTGGGGTAGTTGTTGATCATAGAAAACAAACTATTCTGAATGACTTCACAAGATGATATGCTCCTGGGAAAAGATCTACACATGACTGTGGAAGCCATTTATTTATAAAAAAATTTTGAATATTCTCAAAACCAAAGATACTATGTATTTAAATCATCATTTCACACTAATCCATATAAACAATTTATAGTTCACTATCTAGATATATATGACACAAAACCTAATCTGCACCTAAAGATTAATAATGCAACAATGGCAATGCCATTTTAACATTTTCTTAAGTATTCTTCCAATTTTAGGTTCAAATATAAATATGTATCAATACATATTAGAATGATTAATTTCAGTTGTTATCTTTCTAAACAAGTAAATAAACGTCATACAGGCAGTTTTGGTGATTCAGTAGTCTTCAGTCTACTCTTATTTTCTACCAAACCATATTGACTCACTTCAAGACAGTTCAAAATATGAACGATAGCCACCTGACTTTTTAGCGAGCGCATGATTGATCATTGGTGAGAAGACATAGAAAGAAAAGGCTTTTAAATTGGAAAAAGAATGTTACTGAAGGCTGGAAGTTAGTTCTTAAAATTGGCAGAGGTATTATTAGTCTTTAAGGAACAGTTGAATGGTAAACAATACCCCAGGACAACACACATATTTCTGGTCTATGGTAATTAAAACAGTAGCAAGTTACAACAAATAAAAGCGGCAAAGTAATTTTAAGAAGTATCTGGTACAGTTAACACTAAAAAGAAAGCAGGGGCTTCCCTGGTGGTCCAGTGAGTAAAGAGCCCGCCTTGCAGTGCAAGAGACACTGGTTGACCTGGCTGAAGTCCACGTGCAGGCACTTTCTCCTAAAACCCATATGGTTAAAAAATTTTTTGAGCTACAGTATTCTGGATAGGAAGCATGACAGAGGAGTTCTTATAGAGAAATCACAACGTGTTCCAACTTCACAGGCTCCCTTGAATACACTCGGAGAAGTTTAAATGCACAGTACAATGATGCGATGAGAGCATCTATCAGGTGAGAACTTATTTGTGCCTTGAAAATGCATTTACCTTTGCAAGTCCAATTTTGATATGATCTTGGGGTAGTTGTTGATCATAGAAAACAAACTATTCTGAATGACTTCACAAGATGATATGCTCCTGGGAAAAGATCTACACATGACTGTGGAAGCCATTTATTTATAAAAAAATTTTGAATATTCTCAAAACCAAAGATACTATGTATTTAAATCATCATTTCACACTAATCCATATAAACAATTTATAGTTCACTATCTAGATATATATGACACAAAACCTAATCTGCACCTAAAGATTAATAATGCAACAATGGCAATGCCATTTTAACATTTTCTTAAGTATTCTTCCAATTTTAGGTTCAAATATAAATATGTATCAATACATATTAGAATGATTAATTTCAGTTGTTATCTTTCTAAACAAGTAAATAAACGTCATACAGGCAGTTTTGGTGATTCAGTAGTCTTCAGTCTACTCTTATTTTCTACCAAACCATATTGACTCACTTCAAGACAGTTCAAAATATGAACGATAGCCACCTGACTTTTTAGCGAGCGCATGATTGATCATTGGTGAGAAGACATAGAAAGAAAAGGCTTTTAAATTGGAAAAAGAATGTTACTGAAGGCTGGAAGTTAGTTCTTAAAATTGGCAGAGGTATTATTAGTCTTTAAGGAACAGTTGAATGGTAAACAATACCCCAGGACAACACACATATTTCTGGTCTATGGTAATTAAAACAGTAGCAAGTTACAACAAATAAAAGCGGCAAAGTAATTTTAAGAAGTATCTGGTACAGTTAACACTAAAAAGAAAGCAGGGGCTTCCCTGGTGGTCCAGTGAGTAAAGAGCCCGCCTTGCAGTGCAAGAGACACTGGTTTGATCCCTGGCCTGGGAAGATCCCACGTGCCGTGGAGTAGCTGGACTGGTGTGTCCAATTACCAGCCAGCGTTCTGGAGTGCATGTGCCCAGATCTGGTGCTGTGCAACCAGAGAGGCCACTAGAATGGGAGGTCCACACAGGCCAAAGAGTACAGATACATGAAAATAAATGGATAAAAAATCAAAGAAAAGAGGCCAAAATTAAAAAAAAAAAAAAAAAAAAAAAAGAAGGTAGTGTTTTCGCCATTAGAAATTGGGGGGATTCTATACTAAGAAGTGATAATGACAAAATTATGCATTTGTATGGTTATGATTAGGCACTATTATATCAGGAAAGCCCAATACTGTTCTCAGGTACAACTCTGTTTCTTTATTAAAATAATAAAGTGTTGAAGTGTTTTGACAAAAAAGATTAACACTTTATATATAAGGTTTTCATACACTTATGTAGCTATTAATACGCAATACTGTAAGCATTTGGTATTATTAGTACGTTTGTCCTATTGTACCACTGATCCATTAAGCCAGGCCTAATCCTTTTTTTTTTCTTAAGAGTTTTGTTGTTTGTTGCCATACATCAGCCTGAATCCTCCATAGGTATACACACATTTCCCACCCCTCCAGGTTGCCAAAGAGCCCCTGTTTGAGATCCCTTAGTCCCACAGCATATTCCCCTCCCTTACCTTAATGTCCATAAGACTGTTCTCCATATCCACCTCCCCATTGTGGCTCTGCATATTCATTTATCAGAACCATCTTTCTAGATTCCATATATATGTATCAGAATACAGTATTTGTCTTTCTCTCTCTGACATGCCTCACTCTGTATAATAGGTTGTAGATTCATCCACCTCATTAGAACTGATTCAAATGCATTTCTTTTTATGGTTGAATACTATTCCATTGTGTATATGTACCACAGCTTCTTTATCTATTCATCTGTTGATGGACATCTAGGTTGCTTCCATGTTCCAGCTGTTGTAAACTGTGCTACAGGGAACAATGATGTACATGTGTCTCTTCCAATTCTGATTTCCTCAGGGTATATGCCTGGTAGTGGGATTGCTGGGTCATAGGGTGGTTCTATTCCTATCTTTTTGAGGAATTTTCATACTGTTTTCCATAGTGACTATATCAGTTTACATTCCCACCAACAGTGTAAGAGGGTTCCCTTTTCTCCACAGCCTCTCCAGCATTTATTGTTTGTAACATTTTGATGATGGGCAAGCATAATCTTGTAAGCCAAAACTTTGAGGATGAAGATAGTCAGTGGGCCATACTAAGGCCAAAGCTTATACAGAGAAGGAAGGTTGAGTACTTATATGAGCACTTCTGTAGGTCTTAGGGATATAGTAGAATCTAACAAAAACCTTGTTTTGTGGAGGGGCGTGAAACATACAATAAATAAATAAATCATGTGGCATGTTACATGGTGATGAATCCTTTTTTAAAAAAAATATATTTCCTTTGGGGTTGGGGCGGGGACTGGTTGGGGAGGGAGAGGGGAAGGCGGGCCACTTCTATTGGTCTTTCATTTATCTATTTTCATCCATCTTTGTTCTTTGGCCCTTGTGGGCCTCCCATCGCACTGGCCTCTGTTGTTGTAGAGCGCCGGCTCTGGGTGCATGCACCCCAGAGCTCCGGCTTGGTAATTGGACACATCAGTCCAGTCGCTCCACGGCATGTGGGATCTTCCCAGGCTAGGGATCAAACTGGCACCCCTTGCACTGCAAGGCGATGTCCTCCACTGGACCACCAGGAAGCCCTGATAAATCCTTTAAGGAAAGATATAGCAGGAAAGGAGTAGAAATCCCTATTATAAAATTTTCCATCACCTCCCATTGTGGCTCTGCATATTCATTTATCAGAACCATCTTTCTAGATTCCATATATATGTATCAGAATACAGTATTTGTCTCTCTCTCTGACATGCCTCACTCTGTATAATAGGTTGTAGATTCATCCACCTCATTAGAACTGATTCAAATGCATTTCTTTTTATGGTTGAATACTATTCCATTGTGTATATGTACCACAGCTTCTTTATCTATTCATCTGTTGATGGACATCTAGGTTGCTTCCATGTTCCAGCTGTTGTAAACTGTGCTACAGGGAACAATGATGTACATGTGTCTCTTCCAATTCTGATTTCCTCAGGGTATATGCCTGGTAGTGGGATTGCTGGGTCATAGGGTGGTTCTATTCCTATCTTTTTGAGGAATTTTCATACTGTTTTCCATAGTGACTATATCAGTTTACATTCCCACCAACAGTGTAAGAGGGTTCCCTTTTCTCCACAGCCTCTCCAGCATTTATTGTTTGTAACATTTTGATGATGGGCAAGCATAATCTTGTAAGCCAAAACTTTGAGGATGAAGATAGTCAGTGGGCCATACTAAGGCCAAAGCTTATACAGAGAAGGAAGGTTGAGTACTTATATGAGCACTTCTGTAGGTCTTAGGGATATAGTAGAATCTAACAAAAACCTTGTTTTGTGGAGGGGCGTGAAACATACAATAAATAAATAAATCATGTGGCATGTTACATGGTGATGAATCCTTTTTTAAAAAAAATATATTTCCTTTGGGGTTGGGGCGGGGACTGGTTGGGGAGGGAGAGGGGAAGGCGGGCCACTTCTATTGGTCTTTCATTTATCTATTTTCATCCATCTTTGTTCTTTGGCCCTTGTGGGCCTCCCATCGCACTGGCCTCTGTTGTTGTAGAGCGCCGGCTCTGGGTGCATGCACCCCAGAGCTCCGGCTTGGTAATTGGACACATCAGTCCAGTCGCTCCACGGCATGTGGGATCTTCCCAGGCTAGGGATCAAACTGGCACCCCTTGCACTGCAAGGCGATGTCCCTACCCACTGGACCACCAGGGAAGCCCTGATAAATCCTTTAAGGAAAGATATAGCAGGAAAGGAGTAGAAAGTGCTGATATTTTAAATGCAGTAATCTAAACAAGCCTCAATAAAGTGAACGTTGAGGAAACACTTGAAACATGAGAAAGCTAGATAGGCAGCTATCTGGAGGAATAGCTTTATAGGCAGAGGGAACAGAAAATTTCACTCCTCTTTCTGTACTTCTGTGACAGTTAAAAAATTTTTTTTTCCCTTGTATTGTGAATAACCACTGAAAGCAACTGAGTGAATAAGATCACTCCTTGAAATACTATACAAAAGTGAACCACAACATATGAAGCTCATGGTTTGCTTTCCGTTAAGTAAAAATGACTACCATTCATCCAGTGACAGGTTCTGTGCTAAGAGATTCATGTGCATAATTTCTTTTATTTTTATAACCACACTATGAAATAGGTCTTATTATTCTCTCCATTTTATAGATGAAGAAACTGAGGTCCAAGGAAGATTATGTAACTTGCCAAGGCCATAAAGCAAGTAAGGTGCACGAAGCCAGGGACTAGAATTGGGACTTGATGGATTCAACAGTATACTGCCTCATAATCAAAAGTAAAAATAAAAACAGCAATGAGAGTCACACTGAACAGAAAACACAAGACTGAAAAGTATCTTGTCTTGTACCGTATCTACATAGGGCACACGGAAATTGGGATTTTTCTGTATAGTTTACTGGAACTTGTTTTCCAATGTTTTGTCAATGCTTCTGAATTTTAGAAAGGAGCACAATTATTTGGGCTGATGGTAAAAGAGAGAGCATAGAAGTCTAACCCAAACAGTGATTCAACCAGCAGTTGTAAAAATGAACAGAAGAAATCTGCTGGAACATTCCTGGCAGTAAAGGAAATCCTAGGGAATGATTTCAGTGAAACATATGATAAAGGTATCTGAACATTCAGCAAAGCATGCTTCCAGAAACTGTACTAAGTCAATTCCCTGGTCTATATGCTCTGCTATGTAGTAATATATTTTTGCTACTGAATTTTTCTTCATAAGACCTACTTCTATAGAACTATTCTTATTGATGACCACTAATAAGAATACTAGGCAGCCTTGCACTGCAAGGCGATGTCCCTACACTGAAAGGAAGAAAATCAAAATAGCAGGAAAGGAGTAGAAAGTGCTGATATTTTAAATGCAGTAATCTAAACAAGCCTCAATAAAGTGAACGTTGAGGAAACACTTGAAACATGAGAAAGCTAGATAGGCAGCTATCTGGAGGAATAGCTTTATAGGCAGAGGGAACAGAAAATTTCACTCCTCTTTCTGTACTTCTGTGACAGTTAAAAAATTTTTTTTTCCCTTGTATTGTGAATAACCACTGAAAGCAACTGAGTGAATAAGATCACTCCTTGAAATACTATACAAAAGTGAACCACAACATATGAAGCTCATGGTTTGCTTTCCGTTAAGTAAAAATGACTACCATTCATCCAGTGACAGGTTCTGTGCTAAGAGATTCATGTGCATAATTTCTTTTATTTTTATAACCACACTATGAAATAGGTCTTATTATTCTCTCCATTTTATAGATGAAGAAACTGAGGTCCAAGGAAGATTATGTAACTTGCCAAGGCCATAAAGCAAGTAAGGTGCACGAAGCCAGGGACTAGAATTGGGACTTGATGGATTCAACAGTATACTGCCTCATAATCAAAAGTAAAAATAAAAACAGCAATGAGAGTCACACTGAACAGAAAACACAAGACTGAAAAGTATCTTGTCTTGTACCGTATCTACATAGGGCACACGGAAATTGGGATTTTTCTGTATAGTTTACTGGAACTTGTTTTCCAATGTTTTGTCAATGCTTCTGAATTTTAGAAAGGAGCACAATTATTTGGGCTGATGGTAAAAGAGAGAGCATAGAAGTCTAACCCAAACAGTGATTCAACCAGCAGTTGTAAAAATGAACAGAAGAAATCTGCTGGAACATTCCTGGCAGTAAAGGAAATCCTAGGGAATGATTTCAGTGAAACATATGATAAAAGGTATCTGAACATTCAGCAAAGCATGCTTCCAGAAACTGTACTAAGTCAATTCCCTGGTCTATATGCTCTGCTATGTAGTAATATATTTTTGCTACTGAATTTTTCTTCATAAGACCTACTTCTATAGAACTATTCTTATTGATGACCACTAATAAGAACCTACAATGTGTTTAGGAGTTAGTCCTCATAGAAAGCATGCAAAAATGTATTAGGATCTTCATTTTAAAGAACAGTAAGTGTCATAAAACTCTTATCAGTTCCCAAAGACATTGAACTTCTAACTATATATTTATGGCATTTTTCAAGAATTTTAGACAAAAATGGGGAAAGAATAGTTAGAAAATTAATGCCAGTGACTTAGGCTACGTTTATTTTTCATACCTTGTTTGTAATCATGTCTTACCCATATATTTTAGAAAATATTTCTTTAATCAGTCTACTTCTAAAGATGGAGTTTGGAGTATAATCAATTAAACTTCATTGGAAATTGCATCTCTGTAGTTTTGTAGAAATTTATCCATGTGTCTTTCTAGGACTTTCCTTCAGTAATTGTACAAAATTGTACTTTTTAAAAAATATCCATTATTTTCATTGATTTCCCTATAGTAAAAGTCACAAATTAACATCATCTTAAAAAGTCTTTCAGGAGCAGAAGGTGGGCACAAAGACACATCTGTCACTTTGGTCTATCAAAGGAGACCATGGCAGCACTCTTGGGAGAAGTGACTTCCTTGGGGAATACTGCATAGGTGAATAATAATGCAGAGCTTTGTAACTGTCAGTGAAAGTAGCATTTGTATGAATAAAAGAAAATTAGATTTCTGTAGTGTGTCATCCACATGAAATTCAAATTGATCAAACATATACTTGTGACCCAATCAACATTATATTACTTTTCTACCCTCCATACCCCCCATGAAAATGAACACAACTGGCAGCACTATCCTTGTATTAAATACTGTCTAAACACTTGTGAAATATAAACTGCCATATATAAGTACTTCCTGTTGCATTCTTACTGCCAAACTGCCAAACTGAAAATATACTGGAAAAAAAATATACAGTACCACCAAAATCGGATAACACAGACATGTAAGTGTATTGTTTTGCTCTGTCTAAACATTCTTATTCATGACTTAAGGAACAAATATTGGCTAAAATGGTTTAAATTTTCTCTTTCACTCCCATTCTCTTTCCTTTTTCTTTTTGAGGGTTTCAGTTTTGTAATTACTAATTAATGTGGCAAGTCAACTAACTTTGTTGGTATTTAATAACAAAAAAGTCCTCATGAATTTTATATGGAGTTTTACCAACACACTGACTATTTTACACTCAGATTGTAACAGAAAAAAAGGCTGTGTTTTAGACATTAGACGTCCTAGATTGTGATTGTAAACTGTGCAAATTGAAGTCCTATTTTCCTGTACTACTCTTCCTGATTCTCAATTGATGTATCTGTAGAATCAAGAATATGTTTTTCTTGTCTATACCCCTAGGCTTTTGTGAATCAATTCAGGATACTCAATAAGGTATTTAAAACTGTCAAGTAAAACCCAAGATAAGGAATTACCATTTTACTGAAATACAGAAAAACAATTATTAACTAGTGAAAGTTGTGAATTCTAAATAATTTTAAAGTAATGCAATTTGATTATTTTTAAGTGTAGGAAGTAATTTGTATAATGTTTATACCTTACTGACTGAATAGTTAATAATTTATAATTAACATTTTCTTGTAAAGGGTAATATTCATGGTCATTGAAACATTTCTCCTTTTTAATAGTCTAAAATTGAGCTGTCCAGCATTTGCCTCATGTGGTTATTCATGTTAAGATTAGTAAGACTTAAAATTCAGTTCCTCATTACTGCTTGTAGTGCTCAATAACCACATGTGACTAGTGTCTACTGTATTTTACAGTACAAACATAGAACATTTCCTCTGTAACAGAAAATTCTACTGGACAGAGCAGGTAACATTTGAGCTGACTTGAAAAACAGAATAAGAGTTTACTGGTCATAGAAACATCTATACATTTGTAAGAGTGTGTGTTTTTACAGAAGGGGATTCTATTGGATAGTGCTAATCTAAATAGTCTTAGTACCCCAAAACCTGTTTATACCTTTATTTAGCAAAACCTTTATTTATAGATACCCTAATGTTAAAACCCCAATTAGCTCTATTCCAGTTATCATGCTTTAAAAAGAATGGTTTAAATTTTCTCTTTCACTCCCATTCTCTTTCCTTTTTCTTTTTGAGGGTTTCAGTTTTGTAATTACTAATTAATGTGGCAAGTCAACTAACTTTGTTGGTATTTAATAACAAAAAAGTCCTCATGAATTTTATATGGAGTTTTACCAACACACTGACTATTTTACACTCAGATTGTAACAGAAAAAAAGGCTGTGTTTTAGACATTAGACGTCCTAGATTGTGATTGTAAACTGTGCAAATTGAAGTCCTATTTTCCTGTACTACTCTTCCTGATTCTCAATTGATGTATCTGTAGAATCAAGAATATGTTTTTCTTGTCTATACCCCTAGGCTTTTGTGAATCAATTCAGGATACTCAATAAGGTATTTAAAACTGTCAAGTAAAACCCAAGATAAGGAATTACCATTTTACTGAAATACAGAAAAACAATTATTAACTAGTGAAAGTTGTGAATTCTAAATAATTTTAAAGTAATGCAATTTGATTATTTTTAAGTGTAGGAAGTAATTTGTATAATGTTTATACCTTACTGACTGAATAGTTAATAATTTATAATTAACATTTTCTTGTAAAGGGTAATATTCATGGTCATTGAAACATTTCTCCTTTTTAATAGTCTAAAATTGAGCTGTCCAGCATTTGCCTCATGTGGTTATTCATGTTAAGATTAGTAAGACTTAAAATTCAGTTCCTCATTACTGCTTGTAGTGCTCAATAACCACATGTGACTAGTGTCTACTGTATTTTACAGTACAAACATAGAACATTTCCTCTGTAACAGAAAATTCTACTGGACAGAGCAGGTAACATTTGAGCTGACTTGAAAAACAGAATAAGAGTTTACTGGTCATAGAAACATCTATACATTTGTAAGAGTGTGTGTTTTTACAGAAGGGGATTCTATTGGATAGTGCTAATCTAAATAGTCTTAGTACCCCAAAACCTGTTTATACCTTTATTTAGCAAAACCTTTATTTATAGATACCCTAATGTTAAAACCCCAATTAGCTCTATTCCAGTTATCATGCTTTAAAAAGAATGGTGTAGTAAATACTGAGTTTTATTTATGATGCATAAACAAATGATAAATTTTATGTATTTTATTCCTGCAAAATTTATAAGTTTACTGAAACTAAATGACAGTCCATCAGAGATTTACAGAACATTAGTGACTACTAGTTCAAACCTCTGTTTTGCATAAGAGACTAAGACTGAAGACTTTGCCAACAAAACTTTGGTTTTAGATGACAAGCCTAGTTTGATATTATTAAAAGGAGTGGAAAGTGAAATACTTAATTTTTTTTCCCGATTTTGACATTAATTAGTAAAATCCTTGCTCTTCTTATGATTCTGCCTATAGAAGTCAAACATACTGTTAGCTACACCATAGTTTATTGTCAGTAGTTAATGGATGGTAAAACCTCTAGACTTTTTTATTAAAAGGATAATTTTTACTACCCTGTAGATATCCAAATAGGCTGAAAACTTTGACAGGGAGTAGTAAATTGAATAGAAATTTAAAAATTTACCCATTTCATCTTTTTTGGAAAATTCAGAGTGACTGAGATAGAAAAGCTTGAGACATCTATCTATATCCTACTTATAGGAGTAGGTAAGTTTTGACTCTTCAAGACTCAAATCAAAATACAATCTTCAAAATTATTCACACATTTATTTTTTTTTAATTGGAGGCCTATGGTGTATTTAGCCACAACGTGAGGCTCAAGCTGCTGTAATATAGAGTATAATTTGATTATAATGTAGCAGGAAAACAGATACATATGAAGATTAATGAAATGGTTAGTAAGCAATATATTTGTAGCAAATGCTGTGTGTATGGCACTGTAGTACAATGTGATAACTATGCTACTCATGGAACTGACAAGCTTCATTGGAAATATAGAGAAAAGACCACCTAATGTTTCTTGTTGTTCAGTCGCTAAGTAGTGTTTGACTCTTTGCAACACCATGGACTGCAGCATGCCAGACTCCTCTGTCCATTGGATTCTCCAGGGAAGAATACTGGAGTAGGCTTCCATTTCCTTCTCCAGGAGATCTTCGCAAACCAGGGATCGGACCCATGTCTCTTGCATCTCCTGTATTGCAGGCAAATTCTTTACCACTGAGCCACCAGGGAAACTCTTGTAATTAAGTAATCTATGTAACTGTAGTCTATTTATGACTTTATTATGTTAATTATAGTTTTATTTTCTTCACTTTTCCAATGGTTATTTGTTTATGCAGTTATCTCCTCTAGTAAATCATAAGCAATTGAATAATGAGAACACTGTTGTGGACCAACAGACCTAGTATCTTCTAATGCACTTAGTAGATACTTTATAAATATCACTTTTGCATACTTTTACATATACAGCAAGAATAAGCAGGTAAAATTCAATGCACTTTTGATTGCATATGGACTTTTCCTTGGTTTATATTGATTTCTGAAAATGAAACAGCATGAAAATTTTAGAGTTCAGCACTTTTGTTCTGTTATTTTTTCATATATGCAAAAAGGAACATTTGCAACAATCTGTTGGAATATTTGATTAAAGATACCTTTGGTTTTAAGTATGTCACTTTTCTTAGAAAGAATGATGACCCTGTAAATAGGTTTTAGGCTTCTTGAAGTAGGACTTTTACCCAACCATATGTGTCTCTTTCTCTCTTGTCAATAGAGATCCAGTTGCCATGGCAACTGAGTTTTGTATAATGTTACAGAGCAAGATTTGTTGACAATTTCCAGTCGAATTACTGCCCAGCCAGGCTCTTAGAAGAAAATAATGCATATTCTATGTTGATAGCTTAAAAAAATGCACTTCTTGGTCTTGTCCTTGACATAGCAATCTACTTGTATTGGGGGGCACATTTAAAAACTATATATGTTTATCTCTGTAAAAATGATTTCTCTGCCTAAATGATACAGTATAACATATAAAGCATTATTTATGGAAAAGAACCCCAAGAAAGTATCTTTTGAGTATTTGTCTTATTCAAACAAGTACCTTGTATAGGAGCAGTATTATGAATAAGAAGGAGAGTGGCAGGGACAGTTGCTCATAATCATGATTATCTCCTTTTATACATGCAGTTAGCCCTCCATATCTGTGAATGGGGAACCTGCGGATATGTAGGGTCAACTATGAAGTTTGAGATTTTTGATTTTATCTGCAGTGGGCCCTGGAACTAATTCCACATGAATACTTAAGGATTACCGTGTTTAAAATAAAATTACAGTTTAGGAAATCTTAGGTTATTTCCTTCATTTTGTTTCCTAAATTTTTTTCTGACTAAAATTAAATACATTGTTCCATGGATGAAGAAAGAGGAAGAGAGAAAATTCCAGGTTCATCTCATGCATGCATGCATAGTCACTTAGTTGTGTTGGACTCTTTGTGACCCTTTGGACTATAGCCTGCTAGGCTCTGCAGTCCATGGGATTTCCCAGGCAAGAATACTGGAGTGGATTGCCATTTCCTACTCCAGGAGATCTTCCTGACTAAGTGATCGAACCTGCATCTCCTGTGTCTCCTGAATTACAGGTCGATTCTTTATCCTCTGAGCTATCAGAGAAGCCTGGGTTCATCTCATCTACCCTCTGAATTTTCTTTTGGCAGACTAGGAATTGGCTAGAAGATTACTTGAGTTGTCTTTAGTGATACCTGCCTGTGTATTTGAAAAACTAACAATCCAGCTATGACTTATTTGCCCTTAAAGGCATAGAAGAATATAAGCTGAGAGGACAGCCCCCAATCTCAGCTACTCTGTCACATAAACAGCATTGCTGTTCAGGTTCTGAGAAAGATAGGCCCAGGTAAAGAAGGTGAAAGGTAGGGATACGTTTGCAAAAACTCTAAATAGAAATTCAGGCAGAGCCAACTGATGAAACGGTGTTAGTGGTTCCTAATACCAATTAAGACAAACAACCCAATCAAAAAGTGGGAAAAAGACCTATAGAGACATTTCACCAAAGAAGATGTACAGATGGCTAACAAACACATGGAAAGATGCTCAGCATCATTCATTGTTAAAGAAATGCAAATCAAAACTACAATGAGATATCACCTTACACCAGTCAGAATGCTCATCATCAAAAAGTCTACAAACAATAAATGTTGGAAAGCATGTGAAGAAAAGGGAACCTTCTTGCACTGTTGGTTATGAATGTAAACTGATACAGCCACTATGAAAGACACTATGGAGATTCCTCAAAAAGCTAGGAATAGAACCACCCTATGGCCCAGCAGTCCCACTACTAGGCATATACCCTGAGGAAATCAGAATTGGAAGAGACACATGTACCCCATTGTTCACTGTAGCACAGTTTACAGTTGCTAGAACATGGAAGCAACCTAGATGTCCATCGACAGATGAATGGATAAAGACGCTGTGGTACATATATACAATGGAATATTACTCACCCGTAAAAAGAAATGCATTTGAATCAGTTCTAATGAGGTGGATGAATCTACAACCTATTATACAGAGTGAGGCATGACAGAGAGAGAAAGATAAATATTATATTCTGACACATATATATGGAATCTAGAAAGATGGAAACGTGTATATCTATGGAGGATTTGAGTCAATGTGTGGCAGTAAATAACAAAACTCTAACAACAACAAAAAAGATTAGTCCTGGCTTAATGGATCAGTGGTACAATAGAAAGTAAGACAGTAAGGCAGGAAAGAAGAAACAAAGGACCTACAAAACAGCCAAAAATAATATTAATAAGATGGCATCAGCAAGTCCTTACTTATCAGTAGCTGCTTAAAGTGTAAATGGTTTAACTATCCAATAAAAAGGCATAGAGTTGTTGAATACATGAAAAAATAAAACCCAACTATATGCTACTTACAAGAGACTCACTTTAGTGTTAAAAGCACTATGGGATCAAAGTGAAAGAGTGGAAGTGAATATTCTACACAAATGGAAACAAAAGAAAGGATGAGTAGCTGTATCTGTAGACAAAATAGACTGTAAGTCCAAAGTTGTAACAGGAGGGGAAAAAAGGTCATTGTATATTGATAAAAGGGTTAATTCATCAAGAGGATACAGTTGGGTACACATATATATGTACCCAACATCAGAGTACCAAAATATATTACACAGATACTTAGAGATCTGAAGTTAGAGATAGACAACAATACAATAATAGCTGTGCACTTCAATACCTAGCTTTTAACAATGAATAGATCATGCAGACAGAAAGCCATTAAGGTAACAACAAACTTGAATTATATTTAGACCAAATGAACATTATCAGAACAATCTATCCAAAGGCAGTAGAATATACATTTTCAAGGGCACACAGAACATTCTGCAGTATGGAACTTAGGCCACCAAAGAAATCCTAGCAAATTTAAGAAGATTTGATTAATACAGAGTATCTTTTCTGTTTGCAGTTGTGTGAAACTAGATATTAGTAACAGAAGAAAAACAGAATAATTCATGAATATGTGGAAATTAAACATCATACTCCTGAACAACCAGTGAGTCAAAGAAGAAGTCAAAGGGGAACTTTTTAAAATCTTGAAATAAATGAAAATGGAAACATAACCTACCAAAATGTATGAGGTGCAACAAAAATTGTTCTAAGGGGAAAGATAGTAATAATTGCTAGGTAAAGTTTAAAGAAGATTTTTAATAAAATACAACTTTATGCCTCTGAACGCTAGACAAAGAATAAACAAAGCCCAAGTTACTAGAAAGAAGGACATAAGAGAGATCAGAAAAGTAATAAATAAAATAGTGACCAGAAATATATTAGAACACCTCATTAAAACTGAGGAGTTTTGTTTGAAAAAATAAAATTGAGAAACAATTAATAGATGCACACGAAAAAGACAAGACTCAAACTAAAAAAAAACTACAAATGAAATTGGACGCATTATTAACTGATACCTCAGAAATGAAAAGGATCATAAGAGACTACTAAGACCAATTACATGCCAACAAACTCCTAGAATCCTCCAATCTACCAAGATTTAATCCTGAAGAAATAGAAAATATGAACAGATGAATAATTAGGGGATTGAATCAATAATCAAAAACTTCCCAACAGAGAAAACTGTAGGACCAAATGACTTCATAGGTGAATTCAACTCAACATTTAAATAAGAATTAACAGCAGTCTTTCTCAAACTTTTCCTTAAAAATTGAAAAGAAGGGCACACTTCCAAACTCAGGCCAGTATTTCCCTGATACCAAAATCAGATAAAGAGACTACCAAAAGGCAAAATAAGTACAAGCCAGTATCTCTGATCAATACAGATTCAGAAATTCTTAACAAAATGCTAGCACATCAAATTTATTAGCACATTAAAAGGATCATACAGTATGATCCATTTGGATTTATACCTAACATGCAAAGATATTTAAATACACCAGTAAATGTGATATATTACATTAGCAAAATGAAGGATACGAATCTTATCACTATAGTAGGTGCAGACAAAACCATGTAACAAAATAAAATATCCTCTTTTGATGAAATATGCTTAGCAAATTGGGTATAGAAGGAACACATCTGAAAGCACTAAAGGCTGTATTTAACAAGTCTAAAGCCAACATCATACTCCTACTGAAAGATTTAAATTGTTTTCCTTTAAAATCAGGAACAAGGATAGGGTGCCCACTCTAACTACTCCTATTCAAATAATACTTGAAGCCTTATCTAGGGTAGTTAGGCAAGAAAAAGAAATAAATCTAAATAGGGAAGTAAGAAGCAAAATTGTTTGCAGATGACATGGTCTTATGTATAGAAAATTCTAATGACTCTGTCAAAAAGTTATCAGAATTAATAAATGTACTCTGTAAAGTTGTAAAATACAAATAAACATACAAATCAGTTGTATTTCTATACATTAATAATGAACTGTTTATAAAATAAAGAACACAGCCCCACTTAGCATAAAAATCAATAAAAATATTAGAAGTATAACCAATGAGTTGAAAAATCCATATGCTGAGAACTATGAGACATTGATTAAAGAAAATGAATTAAGATGCAAGTAAATTGAAAGACCTCATGAGTTCACGGTTGGGAAGAGTTAATATATTTTTTTAGAGTTAGTACTTTTTAAGTGTTAATTCTATCCGAAGCCATCTATATATTCAGTGCAAGCCCTATCATGAATCTATTGTAATTTTCCACAGAAATTGAAAAATAATCTAAAATCTGTATGGAGCCTCAAAAGACCGTGAATGGCCAAAGCAATTCTGAGAAGAACTAACCTGGAAGCATCACACTTCCTGATTTCAAACTACATTACAAACCTGTAATAATAAAAATAATTTGGCTCTTGCATAAAAACAGACACATAGAGCAATGGAACAGAATGACAAGTGCAGAAATAAACCCAGGCATATACTGTCAAGTAATTGACAACTGAGCCAAGAATACTCCACAGAATATTTATTTCCTTGACCACTGCTAATATTTTTCATTTGTTGAGGACATGATATGCCTTACAAGAAATACACCAGTAAATGTGATATATTACATTAGCAAAATGAAGGATACGAATCTTATCACTATAGTAGGTGCAGACAAAACCATGTAACAAAATAAAATATCCTCTTTTGATGAAATATGCTTAGCAAATTGGGTATAGAAGGAACACATCTGAAAGCACTAAAGGCTGTATTTAACAAGTCTAAAGCCAACATCATACTCCTACTGAAAGATTTAAATTGTTTTCCTTTAAAATCAGGAACAAGGATAGGGTGCCCACTCTAACTACTCCTATTCAAATAATACTTGAAGCCTTATCTAGGGTAGTTAGGCAAGAAAAAGAAATAAATCTAAATAGGGAAGTAAGAAGCAAAATTGTTTGCAGATGACATGGTCTTATGTATAGAAAATTCTAATGACTCTGTCAAAAAGTTATCAGAATTAATAAATGTACTCTGTAAAGTTGTAAAATACAAATAAACATACAAATCAGTTGTATTTCTATACATTAATAATGAACTGTTTATAAAATAAAGAACACAGCCCCACTTAGCATAAAAATCAATAAAAATATTAGAAGTATAACCAATGAGTTGAAAAATCCATATGCTGAGAACTATGAGACATTGATTAAAGAAAATGAATTAAGATGCAAGTAAATTGAAAGACCTCATGAGTTCACGGTTGGGAAGAGTTAATATATTTTTTTAGAGTTAGTACTTTTTAAGTGTTAATTCTATCCGAAGCCATCTATATATTCAGTGCAAGCCCTATCATGAATCTATTGTAATTTTCCACAGAAATTGAAAAATAATCTAAAATCTGTATGGAGCCTCAAAAGACCGTGAATGGCCAAAGCAATTCTGAGAAGAACTAACCTGGAAGCATCACACTTCCTGATTTCAAACTACATTACAAACCTGTAATAATAAAAATAATTTGGCTCTTGCATAAAAACAGACACATAGAGCAATGGAACAGAATGACAAGTGCAGAAATAAACCCAGGCATATACTGTCAAGTAATTGACAACTGAGCCAAGAATACTCCACAGAATATTTATTTCCTTGACCACTGCTAATATTTTTCATTTGTTGAGGACATGATATGCCTTACAAGGAGGGGATCTGCCTCACACATTAATAGAATGGAAAGAATAATTTTTAAAACTATGCTTGGTATTAAAAATTGACAAGCTTTATTTCAAGTATGAGAAACTGCCAGTAAAATAAAAATGATTTTTCTTCTTTAGAAAATAAATATAAACCACAAAATTGGTATAAATTATATTCCTCATAGGTTTTCACAGATAGTAGATTATCTGTGTCATTTTTTTACAGTGAATAATACAATTGTTTTGACCCATTGTAATACTGAGTCACTGATTTAACTGTCAACACCTTAAATCAATCATAAATTTGTTCTTATCTACTACAGGAAATGAAAGTCCCAGTAGAAACACAACAAGAACTTTTTTAAAAATTTAAATACATAACCCTCTGAGGACTGAACATCCTATTCTAAATAATGAAGATTCAATCTTTAATTTATACAAAATATACATGAACTTTATATAAAACGTACATTTCTAGGTCTGAAGTTACTTCTTTGTACTTATCATTTATGTTTCATAGTGAAGCTAGATATTTGAGGCTTTAAGTATAATCCATTAAATGTAAATTATTCATTATGATTAAAAAGAGGAATAAACATAAATAGCTGGTCCAATAAACATAGTTGTAATGTAACAACACAAACAAGAGGGTATTCTTATTTTTACTTTTTTGGCTGCACCACGTGGCATGTGGAATCTTAGTTCCCTGACCAAGGATTGTAACTGGGCCCCCAGCATTGGACACATTGAGTCTTAGCCACTGGGCTATCAGGGAAGTCCAAGAATTTATCCTAAATTGTCTTCAGTATCTGCTAGGTCAAATTTGTACCAATATTTATCAGTTTTTAAGTTACTAAAACTGTATAAAGCCTGTCTACAATACTTTTGAATTATTACTAGCAAATGACCATTGCCTCTACATTTTCATATATACATATATCAGAAATTGGTGCTTTGTAAAGAACTCTACTGTATTGATTTCAGGTTAGGAGATGTGAACTGCTTACATTGTGTTCTGCTGTCAGATTTTAACAAACATATCATTTGATACTATATGATGTGTCACAGGTCATAGATGTACTTAAAATAAATCAAGCTGTTCTGTGTGACTATAGTATGCATACCCCGATCCAACAAATGCTCAAAAAGGAAGATTGAATTGATTGAAAGTAAACCTAACTAGACCTTGTAAATCATACGGTATGACATTTAAAATTTAGATAACACTTATTATTTTCTGCTTCAAGACTGTTTAGGTGATCGATCTTTCTCTTTGAAATCTGTAAGCACTACGCAGACATTACATTATTTGGAAGACTTAATTCTCTGTTGGTAATCAGTATTTACCACTGTGGAGATTTTCAGTTTATTTTTTGTTATTCACATTTTTGACACAGTCTGACTTCTGAGTATTCAGAGTGATAATTTCTTGCATTTATATAGCACTTTGTTTCTCAAAACACTTCCAAATGTATCCCATTTGGTCCTCTCAGCACCTTGTAATATAGGGTAGCTGGTGTCATGAGTATGTACATAAGAAACTGAGACGCCTATGTTCAGACAACTGGGATCAGGATTCTGGACTCAACTTAGGGTTCACTGCTCTATTCTTAATTAAGTACTGCCTTCCTTTATTGATTTCTAAAACACCTTTTTAAATATATGGCTCATTTTATTTGAAATTATACAACTTTATTTATACTTACTAGAGTTATACAAGTGAACTATACACATTTTAAGTATGTACCTTATATCAGTTATAAGTGTATATTCCCCGACTATTTACAGAGAGCCTGATGCTTTAGTATCCCCTGAACACAGTATTACAAATACTTTTCATTGCTTTGGAAAAAACTCTCTTATTTTCCTATTAATAATGATAACATGGAGTAAAGGTCCTAAACATCCAAATATTTGCCTTAACCTCAGTGCTAGATGTTTTAGTTTATAGGCTCAGTTGTAAGGTCACTTATGTCTAACTCTTTACAACCCCATGAACTGTGACCTGCCAAGTTCTGTCTGTTCCAGCTGTAATACTGGGGTGGGTTGCCATTTTCAGGGATCTTCCTGACCCAGTTTTTTACTGTATTGATTTCAGGTTAGGAGATGTGAACTGCTTACATTGTGTTCTGCTGTCAGATTTTAACAAACATATCATTTGATACTATATGATGTGTCACAGGTCATAGATGTACTTAAAATAAATCAAGCTGTTCTGTGTGACTATAGTATGCATACCCCGATCCAACAAATGCTCAAAAAGGAAGATTGAATTGATTGAAAGTAAACCTAACTAGACCTTGTAAATCATACGGTATGACATTTAAAATTTAGATAACACTTATTATTTTCTGCTTCAAGACTGTTTAGGTGATCGATCTTTCTCTTTGAAATCTGTAAGCACTACGAGACATTACATTATTTGGAAAACTTAATTCTCTGTTGGTAATCAGTATTTACCACTGTGGAGATTTTCAGTTTATTTTTTGTTATTCACATTTTTGACACAGTCTGACTTCTGAGTATTCAGAGTGATAATTTCTTGCATTTATATAGCACTTTGTTTCTCAAAACACTTCCAAATGTATCCCATTTGGTCCTCTCAGCACCTTGTAATATAGGGTAGCTGGTGTCATGAGTATGTACATAAGAAACTGAGACGCCTATGTTCAGACAACTGGGATCAGGATTCTGGACTCAACTTAGGGTTCACTGCTCTATTCTTAATTAAGTACTGCCTTCCTTTATTGATTTCTAAAACACCTTTTTAAATATATGGCTCATTTTATTTGAAATTATACAACTTTATTTATACTTACTAGAGTTATACAAGTGAACTATACACATTTTAAGTATGTACCTTATATCAGTTATAAGTGTATATTCCCCGACTATTTACAGAGAGCCTGATGCTTTAGTATCCCCTGAACACAGTATTACAAATACTTTTCATTGCTTTGGAAAAAACTCTCTTATTTTCCTATTAATAATGATAACATGGAGTAAAGGTCCTAAACATCCAAATATTTGCCTTAACCTCAGTGCTAGATGTTTTAGTTTATCGGCTCAGTTGTAAGGTCACTTATGTCTAACTCTTTACAACCCCATGAACTGTGACCTGCCAAGTTCTTCTGTCCATGGAATTTCCCAAGCTGTAATACTGGGGTGGGTTGCCATTTCCTTTTCCAGGGGATCTTCCTGACCCAGGGATCAAACCTGTGTCTTTTGCTTCTCCTGCATTGGCAGGCGAGTTCTTAGAGCCACTGGGGAATCTGTCCTAATTCTAGATGTGTAAACCAGACTGCTAACTCTCTACCCTGATTTATCAGTAAGAATTAGTGAACTTTTATATCTATAAAAATAACATTTTTAATGCAAGTTTCAACTGTACAGGTATGCTTACTACCTTCAAATCCCTAAGTATATTATTATTTAGTCATGTAGCATAAAATTAATAATAACACAAGGGGAATAATTGGCATATTATCATTGCAGATATGAAATGCCTGTGCCTTTTGCAACACATGGAAAAGTACAATATTGATTTATATTTGTTATCCAAATGGCTAGATACTATGGTAAAATAGTTATGATTTGTCATTCCATAGCATTATTTTTCTTAGCATTGATGTAAAAGTATTTTTCAAAAGTAACAGGTAGCAATGGAATTTAGAGTATTTTTAGTAGTGAATTCATTACCTAGAACATTAAGACATCTCTGTAAGATTGAGTAACTCTAACTGAGTATACTCATTTGGTAGTGAAATTTTCTCTGCTCTTGAGAAAATAATTATTATGTATAGGGCAATGTGTAAATTTGTTAAGTATTTTGAAATACGTATCTTTGTGGATATGTATAAATAACAAGTATTGCTTTATTGGAGACTACTGTTCACTACCAGTGGCACCAGGACAAAATATTGACCATGAGAACTCCCCAGGCATCTCAGTACTCTTGAACTAACCAGTGTAATTACCCATGGAGCTACTGAAACCCTCTGGAAACTTTTTTTTTTTTTTTAAAGATTTATTTATTTATTTTGGGCGGGGGTTGGGTTGGGGATGGAGGGGAGCGGGCGGGCCACTTCTATTGGTCTTTCATTTCTCTATTTTCATCCGTCTTTGTTCTTTGGCTCCTGTGGGCCTCCCATTGTGGTGGCCTCTGTTGTCGCAGAGCACCAGCTCTGGGCGCATGCGCTCCAGAGCTCCGGCTCGGTCATTGGACACATCAGTCCAGCTGCTCTGCGGCACGTGGGATCTTCCCAGGCCAGGGCTCGAACCGGCGCCCCTTGCACTGCATGGCGGTGTCCTTACCCACTGGACCACCAGGGGAAGCCCTGGAGACTTTTTATTTCTAGTTTTTTTCCTAAACTTTTCTGGAGGGGTAAGTGAGCTTAGATAGCTGAATGACAGCTTTATACTGGAAGGAAGAAGGGTTATTTTCTTTTTTTACAACCTTTATTTTACTTTTAACTTTTACAGAGTTTAGTTGTTTACAGATATATATGTCCCCAGATTAGTCATATGTATATCCCCCACTTCCCACCCCTCCCGACCATCACACAGCACCCCCGAAGGATCCCCTCTTCTCACAGAGCAATGACTGTAGCTATTTCCTTCACTTATGATAGTACAGGCCTTCATGCTACTTCCTTTACGCCTCCCACCCTCTATTCCTTCCCCACAATGTCCATATGTCCACTGAGAAGGGTTATTTTCAAATGTTCTCCCAGGAGGCCAGTATTGAAGCTGAGGTCTCGGTGCATGATGTGTTTGCAGTTTTGTCGATAGAAACTCAAATGCCAGATGTGCCCCAATAATCTACACCATGGAGTTGATAATATTCCAGGGAAGCCACTAAGCACAAAGATGTCATATTATCCATTTACAGTGTTAATGAGCTTCAAGCAATTTTAAATACAATGCGTTTTGAAGTGACATCTACCATTCTACAGATACTGAAACCTCTGAATTTGTGAAGTTGCCCTATTCTAGTGAACTGAGTTGCTAGTGTAGATTGGATAACTAGGACTGATAAAAACGGAGATTCAAGTAACAGTGCAAATAACTGACTGAACCCATGGGGAAAATGCAGACACACCTGCACCTTTGCAAAGTATTTGCTTTGCAAGAGGCAAAAACTGCCTTTTGTGACAGAAAACTCCACACTGCTTGCTCAGTTTCATTGTTGAGGCCTCTTCCTTAGCATAGGAGAAGGGAGATGCTGGGACTGGTGAGGTTGGGGATTTAGCACACACTAAAAGAACAAAACTGTTTTATTTGGTTCAGGTAGCTTTTACTATTTAGCATCTTGTAAGCATTGAATCTGTAACAAGACCAAATGGAACGATTCCTGCCATCCAAGAAAATTTCCTTTCTTCTCCCACATCCACTCCCGGTAGGGTCCATTTTGAGGGGAGGTTCCCTAAAGTGTGTACAAAACTGTTAGGCATGGCATGCGGGATGCTGAGGGAAAGTAGTTCTGTTAGTAATAACATGTTTAAATTAAATATCTTATAGTTACACTGCTAATAAAAAATTCTGTTCAATTATTATTTACTCAACACTGTTTTAGATACTATAGTGGATATAAAATGTGAGAGAAATGTCTGTCCTTTAGTAAGAGGAAACTCACTGGAAGCCAACATAGGTCTATATGGTGAGAGATCTAGAAGTCTGTGAGATTTTTACAATTAAAGTGGGTATCGGTTATACATGCTTTAATCATGTGAGATAATTCTTTAAGATAAATCTCATTCTATTAATATTTCTATCTGTCTCTATATATTTATGTGTGTGGGTATGTGTGTGTGTGTGTGTGTGTATGTGTGTGCTGGGAAGCTTTGGGTATTAGTTTTCTAATCTGATTAGATTTTAAGGCACTAGTGACTATTTTCATTGGTAAAGAGGACACATTTGACACGGATAGTTATGTGACAATGGAGATCTGCAAAATATCACCATTGGATATCTTACTCAAATACTTACAAAAAGAAAAGTTCTGGTTGACCACATATTTGATACCTTAAAACGTTTTTGTTAAAATAATGAGTATGATAAGATTGGCTTGTTGCTCTGATTGCATTAGGGGAAGTAAGGGGGAAAAGAGTGAACTCAGTTCAGTTCAGTGCAGTTGCTCAGTCGTGTCTGAGTCTTTGTGACCCCATGGACTGCAGCACGCCAGGCTTCCCTGTCCTTCACCATCTCCTGGAGCTTGCTCAAACTCACATCCATTGACTCAGTGATGTCATCCGAACATCTCATCCTCTGTTGTCCCCTTCTCCTTCTGCCTTCTGTTTTTCCCCAAATCAGGTGTTTTCTAATGAGTTGTCTCTTCATCAGGTGGCCAAAGCATAGGAGAATGGGAGATGCTGGGACTGGTGAGGTTGGGGATTTAGCACACACTAAAAGAACAAAACTGTTTTATTTGGTTCAGGTAGCTTTTACTATTTAGCATCTTGTAAGCATTGAATCTGTAACAAGACCAAATGGAACGATTCCTGCCATCCAAGAAAATTTCCTTTCTTCTCCCACATCCACTCCCGGTAGGGTCCATTTTGAGGGGAGGTTCCCTAAAGTGTGTACAAAACTGTTAGGCATGGCATGCGGGATGCTGAGGGAAAGTAGTTCTGTTAGTAATAACATGTTTAAATTAAATATCTTATAGTTACACTGCTAATAAAAAATTCTGTTCAATTATTATTTACTCAACACTGTTTTAGATACTATAGTGGATATAAAATGTGAGAGAAATGTCTGTCCTTTAGTAAGAGGAAACTCACTGGAAGCCAACATAGGTCTATATGGTGAGAGATCTAGAAGTCTGTGAGATTTTTACAATTAAAGTGGGTATCGGTTATACATGCTTTAATCATGTGAGATAATTCTTTAAGATAAATCTCATTCTATTAATATTTCTATCTGTCTCTATATATTTATGTGTGTGGGTATGTGTGTGTGTGTGTGTGTGTATGTGTGTGCTGGGAAGCTTTGGGTATTAGTTTTCTAATCTGATTAGATTTTAAGGCACTAGTGACTATTTTCATTGGTAAAGAGGACACATTTGACACGGATAGTTATGTGACAATGGAGATCTGCAAAATATCACCATTGGATATCTTACTCAAATACTTACAAAAAGAAAAGTTCTGGTTGACCACATATTTGATACCTTAAAACGTTTTTGTTAAAATAATGAGTATGATAAGATTGGCTTGTTGCTCTGATTGCATTAGGGGAAGTAAGGGGGAAAAGAGTGAACTCAGTTCAGTTCAGTGCAGTTGCTCAGTCGTGTCTGAGTCTTTGTGACCCCATGGACTGCAGCACGCCAGGCTTCCCTGTCCTTCACCATCTCCTGGAGCTTGCTCAAACTCACATCCATTGACTCAGTGATGTCATCCGAACATCTCATCCTCTGTTGTCCCCTTCTCCTTCTGCCTTCTGTTTTTCCCCAAATCAGGTGTTTTTCTAATGAGTTGTCTCTTCATCAGGTGGCCAAAGTATTGGAGTTTCGGTTTCAGCATCATTCCTTCCAATGAATATTCAGGGTTGATTTCCTTTAGGAGTGACTGGTTTCATCTCCTTGCAGTTCAAGGGATTCTCAAGAGCCTTCTCCAACACCACACTTCAAAGGCATCACCCTTCAGCACTCACCCTTCTTTATGGTCCAACTCTCACATCCATACATGACTCCTGGGAAAACTATAGCTTTAACTACACAGACTGTCAACAAACTGATGTCTATGCTTTTGAATACACTGTATAGATTTGTCATAGCTTTTCTTCCAAGGAGCAAGAGTCTTTTAATTTCATGGCTGCAGTTACCATCTGCAGTGATTCTGGAACCCAAGAAAATAAAGTTTGTCACTGTTTCTATTGTTTTTCCTGTTGATTTACCATGAAGTGATAGGACTAGATGCCACGATCTTCAATTTTTTTTGAGTGTTGAGTTTTAGGCCAGCTTTTTTACTCTCCTCTGTCACCTTCATCAAGAAGATTTTTAGTTCCTCTTCACTTTCTGCCGTAAGGCTGGTGTCGTCTGGATGCATGAGGTTATTTCTTCTGGCAATCTTGATTCCAGCTTGTGCTTCATCCAGACCAGCATTTTACATGGTGTACTATGCAGAGATGTACTAAGCAGGGTGACGTTATACAGCCTTGACATACTCCTTTCCCAGTGTTGAACCAGTCTGTTGTTCCCGTGTCCAGTTCTAACTGTTGCTTCTTGATCTGTATACAGGGTTCTTAGGAGGCAGGTAAGGTGGTCTGGTATTCCCATGTCTTTAAGAATTTTCTACAGTTTCTTGTGATCCACAGAGTCAAAGGCTTTAGAGTAGTCGATGAAGCAAAGTAGATGTTTTTCTGGAATTCCCTTGCTCTTTCTATGATCCAACGGATGTTGGTAATTTGATCTCTGGTTCCTCTTCCTTTTGTAAATCCAGCTTGTACATAAATTCTTGGTTCATGTACTGTTGAAGCCTTGGATGATTTTGAGCTTGGATGATTTTGAGAGTGAGCTCAGGGCTTCTAATTCTCAATTCAAGCTGTACATAAAATTACCTGAATATTTCTATGACTTCCTTAAAGTAAATACTTATCTCCTAGAGTATCAGGTGTGAGATGGCTGAAAAAAAAAAACCCAGAGTCTCATCCTGTTAGTGGGTGAATGGCATGATTTTATTCCCAACCTCATAAGGCCTCTTCTTTCAATGTTGGGGCATTAATTTGGAGTGATTGGAATCATGATAATTGGAATGGGAACCTAGGACAGATTTCAATGAAAGAGGGATATTAAACCTCCAAATTCTCAAGAGTCATCTTGGCCACCTCTTTTACTTCTGTCTGAGAAGTTTAATCCGGGTTTGCCTATGGAATTTGTATAATGGCCTCCCCTGAGATAGGTAAGAAACTACAGATTGAGAAAAAATAATCAGAATTTTAAGGAATTAATATACATTGGCTCTGAATTTATACTAATTCCAGGAGACTCAAAATATTTCTATGGTCCACCAATGAAATTAAGAGTTTATACTGGTTAGGTACTCAATGGAGCATCAGCTTAATTGAATCGCACATTGGGCCAGTGGATCTGCAAACTGATTCTTCAGCTTCCCCAGTTCTGGAATACATGCACAGAATAAAGGTACTCAGCAACTAGTAGAATACACATATTAGTTACCTGACATACGGAATGAGGGTGTTATGGTAGAGAGGCTAAATGGCCCACATTCCAGGATGGATTGCAGAGATCTATCCCACCATCAAAGACTTGAAGGATTCTGGGATGGTGATTCTTTTACCATATCCCATTCAACTCACCTATTTGGCCTGCAGGAAACAGGTGGGTCTGGAGAATGACAATGGAGTATCATAAATTTACTCAGGTGGTTACTCAGTTGCAGCTGCTGCTGTGTAATTTTATTGTTTGAGCGAATTAACACATACTTTGGCACCTGATATGCAGCTATTGAATGTATCTGGTATATACATATTTTTCTCTGTACCTGGTAATTAAGGTCACCAGAAGCAGTTGGCTTTCAGTGGATATAACCAACAGTGTACCCGCATTGTTCTGCTTCCGGAGAGTATCAACTCTCCAGCTCAATGTTATCACAGAAATGGTGGAAACTTGATCTCCTTTCCCTTCCACAAAATGTTACAACTAAAAAGAGGCATAACTCCTAGTGGGTATCGTTGGATATTTCAGACAACATATTTCTCATTGGGATGTGCTATTCTGGCTCATTTACCAAGTTCCATAAAATCTCATAGTTTTCAGTGCAGGCTTTCCAACAGATTCAGAGTGTCTTGAAAGCTGCTCTGCCACTTGGACTGATGATCCAGAAGATCCAATGATGCTTGAAGTGTTAGTGGCAGATAAAACATGACCCATTAGTGAGTCATTTAGTATTAATAGATTCTTGGGATTTTGGAGCCAATCCTGTCATCTTTGTGGATAACTAACTACCCTTTCTTTTTGAGAAACAACTTTTGACTTTCTACTGAATCTTTCTTTGTAGAGACTGAATGGTTGGCCATGGGCAACCAAGTTATGCTGAATTGCCCATCATGAACTGGGTCTTTTATGAGCCACCAAGCCAGAAGTACTCCATCATCAAATGGAAATGGCCTATATTGGGTGGGCCAAAAAGTTTGTTTGGGTTTTCCATAAGATGTTACAGAAAAGCCCATGTGAACTTTTTGGCCTACCCAATACAAGCTCAGGATTGAACAGACTGTGAAGGCACAATTAATTATATAACAAAGTGAACCTAATGCATATTGTCCCTTCTCCTGCTGTATATCCTTCTTTACCCAGCCTGTACCTGTGTCCTCATGGGGAATTCCCTATGATTAGTTGACTCAGGAAACTCAGGCCTGATTTATAGATGGCTCTTTATGACATGTAGGCACCCTCTGAATGTGGACAGATATAGCAGTACAGCACCTTTCTGAGACATCCCATTGGTGAAGAAAAATCCTCCCAATCTGCAGAACTTTGAGCCATGCACCTGGTTTAATTTTCAATAAAGGAAAAAATTGCCAGAAGCATGAGTATATGTTCATGGAGTATGGACAGTGATTTGTCTGGATGCGTAGAAGCTTGAAAGATGATTGGAAAACTAGTGACAAGGAGATCTAAGGTGGAGATATGTGCATAGACTTCTGTGAATGTGCAAAACAACATGAAGATATTTGTGTTCTGTGTGGTTACTACTAATTAGTGACTTAAGCAGAAGAGGATTTTAATAATCAGTTGAGTAGGATGACACATTCTAAAGATAGCAGTCAGACTCTTTCCCCAGCTTCCCTTGTTATTATCTAAGGAGCTCATAACTTTGGCCATAATGGCAGGGGTGGAAGTTATCCTGGGCTCAGCAACATGTACTTCAGCTCACCAAGATAGAGCTGATTATAGCTACTGCTGGGTGAGAATTTGCCGGCAGTAGAGGCCAACACTGAATCTCCAGTATGGACTGCTCAAAGTGACCAGACAGGTGCCTGATGTCAGGTTGATTGTATTGGGCCACTTCCATCATGGAAGAGGAATTACCTGATTCTTACTGGCATAGACACTTCGTATATAGATTTGCCTTCCCTACACACAGTACCTCTGCAAGAACTGTCAGATGAATACTTCATGGTGCCTTATGTACCATCATGGTATTCTACAAAACATTACTTTTGATGAAGGAACCAACATCAGAGTAGATGAATTGTAACAGTAGCCCCATCATCATGAAATTAAATGGTCGTACCATGTTCCCCACCATCCTGAGGCAGGTGGCTTGATAGAAGAGTACAGTGGCCTTTTGAAAAGTCAGTCACAGTGTCAGCTAAGTGGCAGTACTTTCTAGGTCTGGGGTAAGATTCTCTGGGTGACTCTATACTTTGAATTAATATCCAATAAATGGTATAGTTTCTCCCATAGCCAGGAGTATACATCAAAAAATGTGCTGTGTTTTGTCTCTCATTTCTTCTTTAATAAATTATTTTCTAAAAAGAAAAAAAAATAGATGGAACCCATGGGAAGAGGAAGGGGAAAGACATGGATTCTTTTTCCTTGGTGATAGTGATTTAAATTATTTGTTTTGAACTATTTCATGAATATTTAGTGTATACTAAACAATGATTGAAAAGTCAGGCAAAGGGTGGAGGAATGACACATCAAGTAAGGAAGACAGTAGAGTTTAACCAATGGACAGTCCTTGAGAACTAGAGATGGAAAAAATACATAGTCATTACATGGAATGACAAAAAATATTTTCATTTCTTGGTCAAAATGTCCAATTGGTTGTGGCTTCATGGGCTATAAAGGATTATTTGAACACATCTGGGTTCAAAGCATAATAACATGATGAATTAGACATTTGTTTAGTGTCATGTTTATGCTAATTTCAGTTACTTCTAGCCTGCCCTTTTTTCCTTTTCTTTATAGAAATGTTTAAAATGGTCACACAGTGGCAGAGACAAGAATAGAATCCAGGTCACCTGACTTTTATTTCCTTTTCTCAGTATGATTCTGTCTTGAGTAGAAAAGTTCTATAGGGTTATATTCATATTTAGGAAAATAAAAGTAGCAAATAAAATGCTATTTACATAATGAATAAAATTATTGTTTAAATATTAGAATTAGGAGATTTTATAGTAGATTAGCAGATTATTATCTATCTTACAAAACTTAGTGTAGAATGTATTTAAATAGCCAATTTACCTATTACTATAAAAACATAATCCATTTTATAAAAACATAGCCTATTGTGTTTTATTGTAATGAGAAATTATTTTCTCATTCCATCTTCCCACTAACTTTCTCCCTGAGATAACTGACAATCGACATTAACAGCCTAGTTCTTTTGCCCTTGCTTGTAGGACTATGTATGTATATATAAACAACTTTCTAATTTCACTTAGTATATCTTGTTAATATCTGCAGGTCAATAGTTACAGTTCTGTTATCTTTTCTGATGTTTTAATGTGCGTATACACTTGTTTCATGAAGTTTTACATAAATGGGATTACACTATTCTTTGATAGATTTGGAGTGCTATAATTTTCCTGTTTTACGCTCTCAGGTTGGTTTCCTCCAAACTCCAACCATTTAGACTGTTTGTATTACAGAAGGGTGATTTGGGCATTGAAACAGATGGCTAGTATTAAAGACCATGAAAAAAATTCTTTCCTTGGTGATAGTGATTTAAATTATTTGTTTTGAACATTTGAATATTTAGTGTATACTAAACAATGATTGAAAAGTCAGGCAAAGGGTGGAGGAATGACACATCAAGTAAGGAAGACAGTAGAGTTTAACCAATGGACAGTCCTTGAGAACTAGAGATGGAAAAAATACATAGTCATTACATGGAATGACAAAAAATATTTTCATTTCTTGGTCAAAATGTCCAATTGGTTGTGGCTTCATGGGCTATAAAGGATTATTTGAACACATCTGGGTTCAAAGCATAATAACATGATGAATTAGACATTTGTTTAGTGTCATGTTTATGCTAATTTCAGTTACTTCTAGCCTGCCCTTTTTTCCTTTTCTTTATAGAAATGTTTAAAATGGTCACACAGTGGCAGAGACAAGAATAGAATCCAGGTCACCTGACTTTTATTTCCTTTTCTCAGTATGATTCTGTCTTGAGTAGAAAAGTTCTATAGGGTTATATTCATATTTAGGAAAATAAAAGTAGCAAATAAAATGCTATTTACATAATGAATAAAATTATTGTTTAAATATTAGAATTAGGAGATTTTATAGTAGATTAGCAGATTATTATCTATCTTACAAAACTTAGTGTAGAATGTATTTAAATAGCCAATTTACCTATTACTATAAAAACATAATCCATTTTATAAAAACATAGCCTATTGTGTTTTTATTGTAATGAGAAATTATTTTCTCATTCCATCTTCCCACTAACTTTCTCCCTGAGATAACTGACAATCGACATTAACAGCCTAGTTCTTTTGCCCTTGCTTGTAGGACTATGTATGTATATATAAACAACTTTCTAATTTCACTTAGTATATCTTGTTAATATCTGCAGGTCAATAGTTACAGTTCTGTTATCTTTTCTGATGTTTTAATGTGCGTATACACTTGTTTCATGAAGTTTTACATAAATGGGATTACACTATTCTTTGATAGATTTGCGGAGTGCTATAATTTTCCTGTTTTACGCCTCTCTCAGGTTGGTTTCCTCCAAACTCCAACCATTTAGACTGTTTGTATTACAGAAGGGTGATTTGCGGGCATTGAAACAGATGGCTAGTATTTGTTCCCTGATTGTTTTACTTATCACTAAATAAACAGATTGTTTGTGGGAATTAAGTCTTCAGTTAACATCTTAGTATGTATGTATTAGCATCTAACATGTAACTAAGAGTTAACATCTTACTGAGTATATATATACATACTTGCAAAGAGTTTGTCCTTGTAAGATACTCATCTTGCTTTTCCTGTCCAGTAACAGCTTATGGAAAATGTTCCATCTCAAATGGTATAGCTCTAATTCATTATTTTAATGGTTATATTACCATAAGTATGGCTGCTTCACAATTTATCTAACTAATAATATAAGTAAATGTACCCATTCCTTTTTATTCTTATTCTTTCTCTCTATAAACAAAGCTGCAGCAAGCATATATGTATGTGTGTTCTTCCATATTGTTGTTTTTATTACAGTATGCCAAATTCCCAGTAGTGGGGCTTTGACCTTGAATGATATGTATATTTTAAATGTAATGGTTTTATTAAATAACTTCTCTAAATGGTTCTGGTAAGTCAAAATCAAAGCCTGCATTTTATGAAACCAGTCTTTCTCTCCAAGTTCCTTCCATTTATAAAAGGGCTCTTTTTCTTTTTCTCTTTTTTTGGCAAATAAAAAATAATGCATGAAAGATCATTTCACACTGTTGTATGTATTTCACTGTTAGTGATTTTAGCATCTTCTCAAATGTGTTAGTCATTTGAATTTTTGCATTCTACATTGCCTTTTCATTTTCTTTGTCCATTTTTCCCCATGGGGATGCTTTTTTTTTCTTGACAAATTCCTTAGAGCATCAGTATGAGCATCACCTATGTGTTGCTTGTCAATGCCCACTCTCCAATCTCATCTATTAAAACCTGCATTTTAATAAAATCCCTATGTAATGCACCTTAAATTTTGAGAAGCATTAGTGTAGATATTGCAACTTTTCTTCTCATCGTCTTTCTTATGTCCAAATTTATTTTTTATGTATTTACTTTTTTAATGCATTTTAATGCCTTAGAAAAGTTATTAATTTTTAATTAATCAGAATGCTTATTTTGTTTTCCTTTTACAAATTTTAGGTTTCTTGGTGAAGCTTTTCTTTTTCTTTTATTTATTTATTTATTTATTTATTTTTGTACATGTATATTCCCAGATCATTCATATGCATATCCCTGGACCCTCCCCCCACCCAGTTCCCCTCCTCCCATCCCTCCAGACCATCGCTCCAAGTGGTTGTAGGTACTCCTATTCCCCTAGCACAATGACAATAGCTATCTTTTCCACACATGACAGTATAGGTTTCCATGTTGCTCCCTCCCACTGTTCGGTCTCCACAATGTCTTTATGTCCATTCTCTGTTTTTCATGAGTTCACTGCGTGTGTTATCATGACCATCTTACTAGATCCCATATATATGAGTTAGTATACTATATTTGTCTTTCTCTTTTTGACTTACTTCACTTTTTATGATAGGTTCTAGAGCCAGCCACCTCATTAGGACTGAGTCTTCTGCATTTCTTTTAACAGCTGAGTAGTATTCCATTGTATATATGTACCAGAGCTTCTGGATCCATTCATTTGTCGATGGACATCTAGGTTGCTTCCATGTTCTGGCTATTGTATAGAGAGCTGCAATGAACATTGGGGTACAGGTGCCTCTTTCATTTTTGATTTCATCAGGATATAGGCCTAATAGTGGGCTTGCTGGGTCATAGGGTGCTTCTATTTTTAGTTTTTTAAGGAATCTCCATATTGTCTTCCATAGAGGTTGTATCAATTTACATTCCCACCAGCAATGCAAGAGGGTTCCCTTTTCTCCACACTCTCCAGCACTTCTCAAATGTGTTAGTCATTTGTTTGTTTTGATTCTTTGTCCATTTTTCCCCATGGGGATGCTTTTTTTTTCTTGACAAATTCCTTAGAGCATCAGTATGAGCATCACCTATGTGTTGCTTGTCAATGCCCACTCTCCAATCTCATCTATTAAAACCTGCATTTTAATAAAATCCCTATGTAATGCACCTTAAATTTTGAGAAGCATTAGTGTAGATATTGCAACTTTTCTTCTCATCGTCTTTCTTATGTCCAAATTTATTTTTTATGTATTTACTTTTTTAATGCATTTTAATGCCTTAGAAAAGTTATTAATTTTTAATTAATCAGAATGCTTATTTTGTTTTCCTTTTACAAATTTTAGGTTTCTTGGTGAAGCTTTTCTTTTTCTTTTATTTATTTATTTATTTATTTATTTTTGTACATGTATATTCCCAGATCATTCATATGCATATCCCTGGACCCTCCCCCCACCCAGTTCCCCTCCTCCCATCCCTCCAGACCATCGCTCCAAGTGGTTGTAGGTACTCCTATTCCCCTAGCACAATGACAATAGCTATCTTTTCCACACATGACAGTATAGGTTTCCATGTTGCTCCCTCCCACTGTTCGGTCTCCACAATGTCTTTATGTCCATTCTCTGTTTTTCATGAGTTCACTGCGTGTGTTATCATGACCATCTTACTAGATCCCATATATATGAGTTAGTATACTATATTTGTCTTTCTCTTTTTGACTTACTTCACTTTTTATGATAGGTTCTAGAGCCAGCCACCTCATTAGGACTGAGTCTTCTGCATTTCTTTTAACAGCTGAGTAGTATTCCATTGTATATATGTACCAGAGCTTCTGGATCCATTCATTTGTCGATGGACATCTAGGTTGCTTCCATGTTCTGGCTATTGTATAGAGAGCTGCAATGAACATTGGGGTACAGGTGCCTCTTTCAGTTTTGATTTCATCAGGATATAGGCCTAATAGTGGGCTTGCTGGGTCATAGGGTGCTTCTATTTTTAGTTTTTTAAGGAATCTCCATATTGTCTTCCATAGAGGTTGTATCAATTTACATTCCCACCAGCAATGCAAGAGGGTTCCCTTTTCTCCACACCCTCTCCAGCACTTGTTGTCTGTCGATTTGTTGATGATGGCCATTCTGACAGGTGTGAGGTGGTATCTCATTGTGGTTTTAATTTGCATTTCTCTGATAATAAGCGAGGTTGAGCATCGTTTCATGTGCTTTTGGGCCATCTGTATGTCCTCTTTGGAGAGGCGTCTCTTTAGATCTTTTTCCCATTTTTTGATTGGGCTGCTCATTTTCCCTGTGCTGAGTTGTCTGAGTTGCTTGTAGATTTTGGAGATTAATTCTTTGTCTGTTGTTTCATTTGCTATGATTTTCTCCCACTCTGTGGGGTGTCTGTTCAACTTTTCGGTGATTTCTTTTGCTGTACAAAAGCTTTTAAGTTTCATGAGGTCCCACATGTTGACTTTTCTTTTCAGTTCCACTATTTTAGTAGGTGGGTCAGAGAAGATCTTGCTTTGATTGATGTCCTTGAGGGTTTTGCCCATATTCTCCTCTAAGAGTTTGATGGTTTCTGGTCTTACATTGAGGTCTTTAATCCATTTTGAGTTGATCTTAGTGTATGGTGTCAGGGAATGTTCCAATTTCATTTTTTTTGCATGTAGCTGTCCAATTCTCCCAGCACCACTTGTTAAAGAGGCTGTCTTTGTCCCATTTTATAGTTTCTCCTCCTTTATCAAAAATAAGGTGCCCATAGGTGCGTGGGTTGATCTCTGGGTTCTCAATCTTGTTCCATTGATCTATAGTTCTGTTTTTGTGCCAGTACCATACTGTCTTGATAACTGTTGCTTTGTAGTAGAGTCTGAAGTTAGGAGGCTGCACCCTTTAGGACATTTTAAAGCTGAGTAGTATTCCATTGTATATATGTACCAGAGCTTCTGGATCCATTCATTTGTCGATGGACATCTAGGTTGCTTCCATGTTCTGGCTATTGTATAGAGAGCTGCAATGAACATTGGGGTACAGGTGCCTCTTTCATTTTTGATTTCATCAGGATATAGGCCTAATAGTGGGCTTGCTGGGTCATAGGGTGCTTCTATTTTTAGTTTTTTAAGGAATCTCCATATTGTCTTCCATAGAGGTTGTATCAATTTACATTCCCACCAGCAATGCAAGAGGGTTCCCTTTTCTCCACACCCTCTCCAGCACTTGTTGTCTGTCGATTTGTTGATGATGGCCATTCTGACAGGTGTGAGGTGGTATCTCATTGTGGTTTTAATTTGCATTTCTCTGATAATAAGCGAGGTTGAGCATCGTTTCATGTGCTTTTGGGCCATCTGTATGTCCTCTTTGGAGAGGCGTCTCTTTAGATCTTTTTCCCATTTTTTGATTGGGCTGCTCATTTTCCCTGTGCTGAGTTGTCTGAGTTGCTTGTAGATTTTGGAGATTAATTCTTTGTCTGTTGTTTCATTTGCTATGATTTTCTCCCACTCTGTGGGGTGTCTGTTCAACTTTTCGGTGATTTCTTTTGCTGTACAAAAGCTTTTAAGTTTCATGAGGTCCCACATGTTGACTTTTCTTTTCAGTTCCACTATTTTAGTAGGTGGGTCAGAGAAGATCTTGCTTTGATTGATGTCCTTGAGGGTTTTGCCCATATTCTCCTCTAAGAGTTTGATGGTTTCTGGTCTTACATTGAGGTCTTTAATCCATTTTGAGTTGATCTTAGTGTATGGTGTCAGGGAATGTTCCAATTTCATTTTTTTTGCATGTAGCTGTCCAATTCTCCCAGCACCACTTGTTAAAGAGGCTGTCTTTGTCCCATTTTATAGTTTCTCCTCCTTTATCAAAAATAAGGTGCCCATAGGTGCGTGGGTTGATCTCTGGGTTCTCAATCTTGTTCCATTGATCTATAGTTCTGTTTTTGTGCCAGTACCATACTGTCTTGATAACTGTTGCTTTGTAGTAGAGTCTGAAGTTAGGGAGGCTGATCCCTCCAACTCCATTTTTCTTCCTCAGGATTGCTTTGGCTATTCGAGGTCTTCTGTGTTTCCATATGAACTGTGTTATTATTTGGTCTAGTTCTGTGAAAAATGTCAGTGGTAGTTGAATAGGTATTGCATTGAATCTGTAGATGATATTTGGTAGTATGGTCATTTTCACAATATTGATTCTTCCAATCCAGGAACATGGAATATCTCTCCATCTGTCTAAGTCTTCTTTAATGTCTCTCATGAGTGTCTTGTAATTTTCTGTGTACAATTCTTTTGTTTCTTTGGGTAGGTTTATTCCTAGATATTTGATTCTTTTGGTTGCAATGGTGAAGGGGATTGCCTCTTTGATTTCATTTTCTGATTTTTCATTGTTTGTGTATAGGAATGCCAGTGACTTCTGTGTGTTGACTTTATATCCTGCAACTTTGCTGAATTCATTGATTAGCTCTAGTAGCTTTGTAACCGTGTCTTTGGGATTTTCTATGTATAATATCATGTCATCTGCAAAAAGAGAGAGCTTGACTTCTTCCTTTCCAATCTGGATTCCTTTGATTTCTTTCTCTTCTCTTATTGCTGTTGCTAGGACTTCCAGGACTATGTTGAATAGCAGTGGTGAAAGTGGGCACCCCTGTCTTGTTCCTGATCTTAGAGGGAATGCTTTCAGTTTTTCACCATTAACAATAATGTTCGCTGTTCGCTGTAGGCTTCTCATAGATGGCTTTTATTATGTTGAGATAGGTTCCTTCTATACCAATTTTCTGAAGAGTTTTGATCATAAATGGATGTTGTACTTTGTCGAAGGCTTTTTCTGCATCTATTGAAATGATCATGTGATTTTTGTCTTTCAACTTGTTGATATGGTTTATCACGTTGATTGATTTGCGGATGTTAAAGAAGCCTTGCATGCCTGGGATGAACCCAACTTGATCATAATGTATGAGTTTTTTGACATGTCGTTGAATTCTGTTTGCTAGGATTTTGTTGAGGATCTTCGCATCTAAGTTCATCAGTGAAATTGGCCTATAGTTTTCCTTTTTTGTGTTGTCTTTGCCTGGTTTGGGTATCAGGGTGATGGTGGCCTCGTAGAATGTGTTTGGGAGTTTTCCTTCCTGTGCAATTTTTTGGAAGAGTTTTAGAAGGACAGGCATTAGCTCTTCTTTAAATGTTTGGTAGAATTCGGCTGTGAAGCCATCTGGTCCTGGGCTTTTATTTTTGGGTAGATTTTTAATCACAAATTCGATTTCTGAGCTTGTGATTGGGTTGTTCAAAGTTTCTATTTCTTCCTGGCTCAGTCTTGGGAGATTAATCCTGTCCAAGAAACTGTCCATTTCTTCCAAGTTGTCCAGTTTGTTGCCATAGAGTTGCTCATAATAGTCTCTTAGAATCCTTTGGATTTCTGCATTATCTGTTGTAATCTCTCCTTTTTCGTTTTTGATTTTGTTGATCTGGTTCTCCTCTCTCTTTTTCTTAATGAGTGTGGCCAGTGGCTTGTCAATTTTGTTTACCTTTTCAAAGAACCAGCTTTTTGTTTTATTTATCTTTACTATTGTTTCTTTTGTTTCTTTCTCATTTATTTCTGCTCTGATCTTTATGATTTCTCTTCTTCTGCTGGCTTTGGGATGCTTTTGTTCTTCTTTCTCCAACTGGTTTAAGCAGAGGGTTAGGTCAAGAATCTCTAGATTACTTATTTAGCCTTATACATATAAAGAATTTTTAAATTTGTTTCCCATTGACTTTAATATCATTTTATTTTGATATGTTGGAGAAAAGGGTTTTGTTTTATATCTTTAAAGATTACTAGCCAATGGTACATGTGCTACATATTAAATAAACTATTCTTTTAACACTCAATTGAAATCCTATCTGTGTATTATATTGAATCCTTGTATGTCCAAGCATCTGTTTTTGAATTCCTTTTTCTGATCCACTGATGTATTTCTTCATTTCTATATCAATACCATATTGATTTGATTACAGTAGATTTATAGAATATTCTCATCTAGTACAGGAAGTGACTACTCACTAATCTTTTGATTTTTCTTGGTCATTGTTGTCATTTACTTTTCCAAATGAACCTTGAATGTTTTTGGTTTCTAACAATAATAAAACTTCCTAATGTATAACTTTGGGATTATAGTTAGCATTGAGGGGCTCAGATGGTAAAGTATCTGCCTACAGTACGGGAGACCTGGCTTCCATCCATGGGTTGCGAAGATCCCCTGGAGGAGGGCATGGCAGTCCACTCCAGTATTCTTTCATGGAGAATCCCCATGGACAGAGGAGTCTGGCAGGCTTCAGTCCCTGTAAAGATTTGGACAAGACTGAGCAGCAGAGCACAGCACACAAACATGTATATTCACTTTAGTATCATTTTCATTTTATAGTATAAAATATTTACATACAATAGTATATAGTCTTTATAAAAGTCTTTATATACAATATCTCCCCTTTTAGTTTTTTCTAACTTAATCCTGTCAAGAAACTGTCCATTTCTTCCAAGTTGTCCAGTTTGTTGCCATAGAGTTGCTCATAATAGTCTCTTAGAATCCTTTGGATTTCTGCATTATCTGTTGTAATCTCTCCTTTTTCGTTTTTGATTTTGTTGATCTGGTTCTCCTCTCTCTTTTTCTTAATGAGTGTGGCCAGTGGCTTGTCAATTTTGTTTACCTTTTCAAAGAACCAGCTTTTTGTTTTATTTATCTTTACTATTGTTTCTTTTGTTTCTTTCTCATTTATTTCTGCTCTGATCTTTATGATTTCTCTTCTTCTGCTGGCTTTGGGATGCTTTTGTTCTTCTTTCTCCAACTGGTTTAAGCAGAGGGTTAGGTCAAGAATCTCTAGATTACTTATTTAGCCTTATACATATAAAGAATTTTTAAATTTGTTTCCCATTGACTTTAATATCATTTTATTTTGATATGTTGGAGAAAAGGGTTTTGTTTTATATCTTTAAAGATTACTAGCCAATGGTACATGTGCTACATATTAAATAAACTATTCTTTTAACACTCAATTGAAATCCTATCTGTGTATTATATTGAATCCTTGTATGTCCAAGCATCTGTTTTTGAATTCCTTTTTCTGATCCACTGATGTATTTCTTCATTTCTATATCAATACCATATTGATTTGATTACAGTAGATTTATAGAATATTCTCATCTAGTACAGGAAGTGACTACTCACTAATCTTTTGATTTTTCTTGGTCATTGTTGTCATTTACTTTTCCAAATGAACCTTGAATGTTTTTGGTTTCTAACAATAATAAAACTTCCTAATGTATAACTTTGGGATTATAGTTAGCATTGAGGGGCTCAGATGGTAAAGTATCTGCCTACAGTCAGGGAGACCTGGCTTCCATCCATGGGTTGCGAAGATCCCCTGGAGGAGGGCATGGCAGTCCACTCCAGTATTCTTTCATGGAGAATCCCCATGGACAGAGGAGTCTGGCAGGCTTCAGTCCCTGTAAAGATTTGGACAAGACTGAGCAGCAGAGCACAGCACACAAACATGTATATTCACTTTAGTATCATTTTCATTTTATAGTATAAAATATTTACATACAATAGTATATAGTCTTTATAAAAGTCTTTATATACAATATCTCTTCTAGTATCTCAACTCAATCTTGAGATAAAACATTATTTTTCTAATTATTATAATTTGTACCCAAATACTATGGCTCTCTTAACTATTAGCTCATGGCCACAGTATAAAACAGTAATGAACAAATGCAGAGTGCAAGAGAGTCAATAGGATATATTGAAGAGAACGTAGGCTTTGGAATTGGAAACAATTTTGAATATCTTGAGCTAATGCTAATTATTTAACCTATCGGAGCATCAGATTCCTCATTTATAACAAGCGTATAATAATTGTTATACTTGTGAAGATTAGGTTATTGTACTCAGAAAATAATCAAATATATAATAAGCACATAACAAATATTAGTTACAAAATTCCCTTTATGCTGTAACCTTGCAGCAAACTTCTGTAGATTTGAAAAATGCTCTATTCATTAATTTTTGTTACCCTGAAGCATTTTTGCTGAGTCTGGGACCCTATTAAAAAAATACTATGTGTGTAAAAATATGTTTATGCTTAAGGATTTCTAAATACATGTTCATTACCCATGGGGATGATTTACATTAATCAAGTAGAACTTTTTGTACAAAATACACTGATGATCCCTGCATTAATTTGCTATTTCTCTTTGCTCCTGTCAGATAAAGGGAGTTCTTTTACCTGAAATACACAAACACTAAAAAAGTCCTATTGAAGAGTATAAGTTAGAGTTGATCTTTTTATTTCTTTTCTGTTGGTCATTTATTTACTCAGTAAATATTTACTGAATTCCTGCTGTGTATCAGGCATGTGATAGGCACTGGGAATGAAAGTATAAGCATGAATGAGTGCTCCTTGCTCACATGGAGGTTATATGATAACATGGAAGACAGATGAAAAGATTATAAATTGTTAAACTACAGTCATGTGTTATAAGTAAGTGATAAAAATTAAGAAAGAATATAGGGGCTTCCCTGGTGGCTCAGCAGTAAAGAATCTGCCTGTAGACACAGACGTGGGTTTGATCCCTGGATCAGGAAGATCTCCTGGAGAAGGAAATGGCAATCCACTCTGGTATTCTTTCCTGGAGAATGCCATGGACAGAGGAGCCTAGTGGGCTACAGTCCATGAGGGTGCAGAGTTAGACACAACTGAGTGACTGAGCACAGCACATATGAGCATTTAAGCAGGGAGGGAAGGAATGGTAAAACTGAAACCTTAAGAATAAAATGGTATTAATCAAGTAATTGAGGAATGAGACATTTAAGGAGTGAAAACAGTGAAGGCCTTAGGCTATGAGAAGCACGCCCTCAGAAGCGGAAATGCAAAATTAAGTTTGAATGGGTTAGGGTTTATGATCTTATCCTAAGAACAATGGGAAGTTACCCTTGGATTTTAAGTAAGAGAGTTCTTCTTTTAAAAAATTACTCTGAAGAGTAGAAAATGTAGAAGGGCAGAAGTGGATATAAAAAACCAGAACAAGTTGATCATTCGCTCGTATTACAAGTGCTGCAAGTTTGAGAAAAATATACAGGGGAAATGTTCAAATGAAAGAAATTCTGCTAATTAACCTGGTCTTTTTGTGCATTAGAAGGCGTCACTGTTATTTGATTAGCAATATAACACAAGGGTGGTGCTATCGGGACACCAGTGTTTTCTGGGATCACACTTTGAAAACTTATGACACAGAGCCCACAAGTAAATATAAGTATGTCACTTTTGGCTTTTCTGAATGCACTCCTTGTGTTCTTAAATGAAATGAGACCGGTTCTGTTTTTGTGATTTACAGATTTATGTTTAGAGGAATAGCTTATATATTGAAATGCCCTGAGATGATTGTTTGGAAAGACTGTAGACTTTTTTTTATCAGACAACCCTATGTTTGAATCTCAGCATCTTCATAAATGAGTACAAGAATCTCACTGAGCCTTGATTTCCTTAGCTGTAAAAACAAAGTGCTTTTTTAGGTACTAATTTTACAGGTGCTAATTGAGATCTAATTTAATGAATGTATGTATGGTGCTGAGAACAATACCATTACTCAGTGATGGTAATTATAGTGATGGAAGAATTAGAATAGAGATAGTAGTTACATTTATTATTTTACTCATTGTCACACTGGTTAAAAGAAAGTTCTTGCCATGCATCACAAAAGGCATTAGAGAGAAAGAATCCTTGATGGTACAAAAGTGAACACAGAGTGCCTTCAGAAGCTTTCATCAAAGCTGAGCCATTTAGAACATCAGACAAGAAAAAACTACTCCCAACGTATGACACACAGAGAAATTCTTCACTCACAAAATGGGAAAGTTAGCATTATAAGGATAGAAATGTGAGGAGAAATGTTCAAAGAGAAAAGTGATGGCAGAATGGCTCAAAATCAGTCCATTTACCCCCCCACCAAAAGAAGAATGAAAGTGGTTATTTCTTGTTATTCATGTACATGGGTAGAGTGATTTTACCCATTTTGGTTTATTTCATAAAGCATTTGTAATATTGCATGCTACATGCTGTGATCATTTTCAATATTCAAAAATTACTCTGAAGAGTAGAAAATGTAGAAGGGCAGAAATGGATTTAAAAAACCAGAACAAGTTGATCATTCGCTCGTATTACAAGTGTTGCAAGTTTAAGAAAAATATACAGGTGAAATGTTCAAATGAAAGAAATTCTGCTAATTAACCTGGTCTTTTTGTGCATTAGAAGGCGTCACTGTTATTTGATTAGCAATATAACACAAGGGTGGTGCTATCGGGACACCAGTGTTTTCTGGGATCACACTTTGAAAACTTATGACACAGAGCCCACAAGTAAATATAAGTATGTCACTTTTGGCTTTTCTGAATGCACTCCTTGTGTTCTTAAATGAAATGAGACCGGTTCTGTTTTTGTGATTTACAGATTTATGTTTAGAGGAATAGCTTATATATTGAAATGCCCTGAGATGATTGTTTGGAAAGACTGTAGACTTTTTTTTATCAGACAACCCTATGTTTGAATCTCAGCATCTTCATAAATGAGTACAAGAATCTCACTGAGCCTTGATTTCCTTAGCTGTAAAAACAAAGTGCTTTTTTAGGTACTAATTTTACAGGTGCTAATTGAGATCTAATTTAATGAATGTATGTATGGTGCTGAGAACAATACCATTACTCAGTGATGGTAATTATAGTGATGGAAGAATTAGAATAGAGATAGTAGTTACATTTATTATTTTACTCATTGTCACACTGGTTAAAAGAAAGTTCTTGCCATGCATCACAAAAGGCATTAGAGAGAAAGAATCCTTGATGGTACAAAAGTGAACACAGAGTGCCTTCAGAAGCTTTCATCAAAGCTGAGCCATTTAGAACATCAGACAAGAAAAAACTACTCCCAACGTATGACACACAGAGAAATTCTTCACTCACAAAATGGGAAAGTTAGCATTATAAGGATAGAAATGTGAGGAGAAATGTTCAAAGAGAAAAGTGATGGCAGAATGGCTCAAAATCAGTCCATTTACCCCCCCACCAAAAGAAGAATGAAAGTGGTTATTTCTTGTTATTCATGTACATGGGTAGAGTGATTTTACCCATTTTGGTTTATTTCATAAAGCATTTGTAATATTGCATGCTACATGCTGTGATCATTTTCATTGGTTACTTTCCCAGAGAAAACCTATCAGATATCAAATTGGTATTTATTCTCTTTATTTAAATGAGTAAAGTGAGTAACAAAGTATGTTCTTATAATGATTCAGTTTGTTGATGACAGTTCTTTGTCCAGTAAAACTGAATCCTAGTCTAAATTTTCGTTCCCAACACACTCACTGAATGTTGTCAAAACCTAAACCACATAAAACATAGAGGGTGATTCTAATAAAACATTGAATTCAGTAGCCAGTGCTTCCTCAAGTATTGTTAGTTGTCATCACTTAAAAGCAAGTACCATAGTAAAGCCTTGACTTCTCACACAACTTATTAATAACAGCCAAAAAAGGGAATGGGAATGACTTAAAAATTAAAATATATAGGCTACATCAATGCATCCATTCCTCATTCATTGAATACTTGTTACATTCCTGTCCTATACCGAGTGTTTAGTATTCAAGACAAAGAAGGCCATTTGGGAATTAATGTTTCTTGAGAGCTTGAGGTTTTCCAGTTTCCTCATATCCCCTGACACCCTTCCTCAGACATATTTGCCATTTGCAACTTTTATCTGTTCAGCATCTAAAATACATCCAAATGCATTAGGTCTTTCTCCAAATGCACAGGTTAACTCCTAAACCCAAGCCATCTTTCCTTTAATTGAAATCACTGCAGCAGCATCTTTTCACTGTTGCCCTACATCAGTCCATTCTCTACACAGAAATCACAGTGACCTTTCATAAAATATGAGACTTTCCTTTTTATTGTTATTAAGATTTTAATTTTAGAGCAATTGTAAATATATAGCAAAATTTAGAAGAAAGGACAGATTTCTCATGTCCCAAAGCACCCTCCTCCACAGGCTCCCTTATATCAACATCGCTTATCAGTGTTTTTGTTAATATTGATAAATTTATGTTGACAACGTCCTCATCACCAAAATTTCATAGTTTGCATTACCATTCATCCTTGGTGTTGTACATTCTAACGGATTGAACAAATGTACGGTGACATGTAGAGTATCATACAGAGCATTTTCATTGCCTTAAAAATCATCTGTGTGTTGCATATTCATTCTTTCCATCACCCCTAACCCCTAGGCATTCACTCAACTTTTTACTGTTGCCATAGTCTTGACTTCTCCAGAATGTCATACAGTTGGAATCACATAGTACATAGATTTTTCAGATTAGCTTCTTTTAGCCAGCAATATACATTTATATTTCCTCCATGTCTTTTTGTAACTTGATAGCTCATTGCTTTTTGGTGCTGGGTAATATGTATTGTCTGGATGTGTCAAAGTTCGTTTATCCATTCACCTGTGCTGTGCTTATCCGACCCTTTTGTGACCCTGTGGACTGCAGCCCACCAGGCTCCTCTGTCCATGAGGCTTCTCCAGGCAAGAATCCTGAAGTGGGTTGCCATACTCTCTTCCAGGGGATCTTCCCAACCCAGAAATTGAACCCAGGTCTCCTGCATTGTAGGCAGATTCTTTACCATCTGAGCCACCAGGAAAGCCCTATCCATTCACCTACTAAAGGATATTTTGGTGGCTTCCAAGATTTGAAAATTATAAATAAAGCTGCTATAAATATTCCTGTGCAAGTTGTTGTCTAGACATAAGTTTTCCACTCCTTTGGGTAAGTATCAAGGAACATGATTGCTAATTTATATGGCAAGTATATGACTAATTTTCTAAGAAACAGCCAGCTGATCTTCCAAAGTAGCTATTCTGTTTTGCTTTCCCACCAGCAATGATTGAGAGTTTTTATTGCTCCACATCCTCATTAACATTTGATGTCGTCAGTGCTCCAAATTTGGAGATTCTAATTCCCTTGTAGCTCAGTCGGTAAAGAATCTGCCTGCAATGAAGAAGACCTGGGTTGGGTTTCTGGGTTGGGAAGATCCCTTGGAGAAGGAAGTGGCTACTCACTCCAGTATTCTTGCCTGGAGAATCCCATGGACAGAGAAACCTAGCAGGCTACCGTTGATGGGGCTGCAAGAGTCAGACACGACTTAGTGACTAAACCACCAATAGATATGAAGTGGTACTGCACTGTGGCTTTAATTTTCATTTTCTTGACAGCATATGTTGTGGAACATATTTTAATATGTTTATTTTCCATCTAGGTTTTCTATGTTACCTTCTAGCAGTTTTATGGTTTTGTGGTTTGCATTTATGTCTTTTTTTTTTTTTTTTTTTTTTGCTTAACCCAACCTTCAAGGCCCTGCCTGATCTGGTCCCTATTGACCTCTCCAGCTTATGTGCTCTCCTAGATTGCTGCTTTCTGTTCTACAGGTTTCATTCAGTCGTTACCTCCTCCGAATGACCTTCTTTGACCATTTATTCTAAGATAAATTTCCTTTCTCTCCTATTTAGCTACTATCTTACATTATTCCATTTCATTTCTCTACAACATTTGTCACCTACCATATTTTCTTATGCATTTGTTTACTTATTCATTAGCTATAGTGTACCTACTCCCAGTTGTCTATTCACTAGAACATTTGTTTTTCAAATGTAAAGATATCACTTCTTTCTGTCCTCTGCTCTGTTTATAGCTCCCATAACAATGACTTGATGTAGTGGATGTTCAGTCAATATTTTAGAAATATCTTCTCAATATGGGTAATATTTCATCAAGTTTTGGTTCAGAAAAAGGCAAGCCTTACTCATCTAAAATTATTTTTTAATGGGAAAGTCTATCTCTAATGTGTTCTGTTAGTTTCTATTTTATTGCTAATGCATAATTACTTCAGATGTTAGCCATGTTCAAGGGCCTCTGCCAGATGCATTTATACCTGATGTCATCTATTTTTACCACACCTGTATATACCTGATTTCATTTATTTTTCACAACTTTTCACATACACACACTCACATACACACATGCATGCACACAAATCCCTTACAATGCATGTTCCCCAAGTCAGTTCCCTCTAGTTAGCTGAAACAGAATTAATCATGCTGGAAACCCTGGATCACATCCTCCTCTCCTTCATCTTGCTCCCGATGAAATAAAGATTGTCACTGTGGCTTTAATTCCATGCCAAGTGATACAGTTTTTCCTTCCCATGACATTAATATGTGCAGAAGCCCATACTGTGGTGTGCCATTTTGGTCAGGTGCTTGGACAGGCCACATGATTAACTATTGCAGAATTATCTAAGGAATTGGATTTTCTCAGTGAAGTTGGAGCTTTCACAGGATACTCACAGAGCAGAGGCATGGGGACATTTCAGTAGATGATTCTTTAAATAAAGTTTGACAGACAGAAGGCTTAGTTCTCTGCATCGCCTCTTTACATCTGGTCTATTATTGTGTTATTCTCTTTCATATTTCATTTGACTTTCCCTATGGGTGTGCATTTTATGCCCACTTTTCTTCCAACTTAAGATTCCTGCTATAAAACATTTATGTTCATGAAACCTTTCAGAGTCTTTAATTTTAATAATACTTAAGGTTAGCAATATTGAGATTAGCTCTTCTGTTCTGTCAGCCTGGCCATGGTTTAATAAGTGTAACAGATGAACTGATTTTGTTGTTTTGCCTGTCCTAATCTTTTTATTTGTCTAAGACTTGGGGATGAGATCTCTATGGAGAATTTCTCCCAGGGTTTACTCATTTTCTCTCATCATATTTAGCCATCTATAAAGTCATCATATTTAAGATGGATGGATATTTTCCATTCCCTTTATTAATATTAAATTCCCACAGCAGAATTATTTAATAGTAAATATGACAAATATTTATAAAATCTATTTTTTTATTGTGTTCCCTGCTTTTGGCCTTTATTTTACTTACGCTCTTGATTCTTACTGGCACCATGGTTTCTTGAAACATGCACACCCAAGGTATAAATTTCATCTTCAGATGTTAGCCATGTTCAAGGGCCTCTGCCAGATGCATTTATACCACACCCTGTATATACCTGATTTCATTTATTTTTCACAACTTTTCACATACACACACTCACATACACACATGCATGCACACAAATCCCTTACAATGCATGTTCCCCAAGTCAGTTCCCTCTAGTTAGCTGAAACAGAATTAATCATGCTGGAAACCCTGGATCACATCCTCCTCTCCTTCATCTTGCTCCCGATGAAATAAAGATTGTCACTGTGGCTTTAATTCCATGCCAAGTGATACAGTTTTTCCTTCCCATGACATTAATATGTGCAGAAGCCCATACTGTGGTGTGCCATTTTGGTCAGGTGCTTGGACAGGCCACATGATTAACTATTGCAGAATTATCTAAGGAATTGGATTTTCTCAGTGAAGTTGGAGCTTTCACAGGATACTCACAGAGCAGAGGCATGGGGACATTTCAGTAGATGATTCTTTAAATAAAGTTTGACAGACAGAAGGCTTAGTTCTCTGCATCGCCTCTTTACATCTGGTCTATTATTGTGTTATTCTCTTTCATATTTCATTTGACTTTCCCTATGGGTGTGCATTTTATGCCCACTTTTCTTCCAACTTAAGATTCCTGCTATAAAACATTTATGTTCATGAAACCTTTCAGAGTCTTTAATTTTAATAATACTTAAGGTTAGCAATATTGAGATTAGCTCTTCTGTTCTGTCAGCCTGGCCATGGTTTAATAAGTGTAACAGATGAACTGATTTTGTTGTTTTGCCTGTCCTAATCTTTTTATTTGTCTAAGACTTGGGGATGAGATCTCTATGGAGAATTTCTCCCAGGGTTTACTCATTTTCTCTCATCATATTTAGCCATCTATAAAGTCATCATATTTAAGATGGATGGATATTTTCCATTCCCTTTATTAATATTAAATTCCCACAGCAGAATTATTTAATAGTAAATATGACAAATATTTATAAAATCTATTTTTTTATTGTGTTCCCTGCTTTTGGCCTTTATTTTACTTACGCTCTTGATTCTTACTGGCACCATGGTTTCTTGAAACATGCACACCCAAGGTATAAATTTATCACTTCTTGCAAGTTGCTGAGGGAGTAGGGGCCATGTTTAGTTATGCTTGGTTTCTCAACAGCTAGCTCTGTGTGTGCGACAAAGTAAGTGATTTATGAATGTTGCTTAAAGGAGCTGAGCTGAAATGAACTGACAGCTTCCAGGTTAAATGGTTATATATCCTCATTGTCTTCACTCTACCTGACAGATGTTTCTCTTATCACTAAATGTAGGTATGAAAAAAAAAAAATGTAGGTATGTAGTACTAGCTGCTACAGCAGAAATTCTTAAAAAAAAAAAAATACCGACTTTTTTGATCTAACTGTATATGCACAAATATAGAAAAACCAGCTGAGGTAAAATGAGAATTGATTATATTCTCTGGGTTGATCTTAGTTTAGTGAAACATCTGCTGTATATTTTCAGGTTGACTTATTTATAATACATATCGTCATCTTTGGTGTAAGGCATAAAGCCTCTTTTCTTAACTCATTAACTTTAATCGGAAAAGATGCATTTTTAACCACATGACTCAAACCACTTTGTAAACACTGATGGCCACATGCACCCTGGTCTAAAGGCACTTCAATAATAAAGATAATATATCCGTGCTCATTCATATCTGACTGTTAGTGACCGCATGGACTGTAGTCTGCCAGCTCTATCTGTGGCTAGAATACTGGAGTAGGTTGCCATTTTCTACTCCAGGGGATCTTCCTGACCCAGGGGTCAAATCTGTGTCTTCTATATCTCCTGCATTGGCAGGTGGATTCTTTACTATGGTGCTCCTTCTAAGTGCTAATAAGGATAAGAGCTAACCTTTATGAAGTACTATGATATGCCAAGTATTGTAAAACCCTAAAAATTTTCTGAATAGTTTGGAATTCCAATCTACACAACAGCCTTGTGATGTATTTACTATTATTATCATTTCTACTATATAAGCAGGGCTTCCCTGGTGGCTTAGACCATAAAGAATCTGTCTGCAATGTAGGAGACCTGGGTTCAGTCTCTGTTAGGAAGATCCCCTGGAGGAGGTCATTGCAACCCATCTACTATATCCTGCTTTTGGCCTTTATTTTACTTACTTGCAATTTTTAAACATGCACACCCAAGGTATAAATTTATCACTTCTTGCAAGTTGCTGAGGGAGTAGGGGCCATGTTTAGTTATGCTTGGTTTCTCAACAGCTAGCTCTGTGTGTGCGACAAAGTAAGTGATTTATGAATGTTGCTTAAAGGAGCTGAGCTGAAATGAACTGACAGCTTCCAGGTTAAATGGTTATATATCCTCATTGTCTTCACTCTACCTGACAGATGTTTCTCTTATCACTAAATGTAGGTATGAAAAAAAAAAAATGTAGGTATGTAGTACTAGCTGCTACAGCAGAAATTCTTAAAAAAAAAAAAATACCGACTTTTTTGATCTAACTGTATATGCACAAATATAGAAAAACCAGCTGAGGTAAAATGAGAATTGATTATATTCTCTGGGTTGATCTTAGTTTAGTGAAACATCTGCTGTATATTTTCAGGTTGACTTATTTATAATACATATCGTCATCTTTGGTGTAAGGCATAAAGCCTCTTTTCTTAACTCATTAACTTTAATCGGAAAAGATGCATTTTTAACCACATGACTCAAACCACTTTGTAAACACTGATGGCCACATGCACCCTGGTCTAAAGGCACTTCAATAATAAAGATAATATATCCGTGCTCATTCATATCTGACTGTTAGTGACCGCATGGACTGTAGTCTGCCAGCTCTATCTGTGGCTAGAATACTGGAGTAGGTTGCCATTTTCTACTCCAGGGGATCTTCCTGACCCAGGGGTCAAATCTGTGTCTTCTATATCTCCTGCATTGGCAGGTGGATTCTTTACTATGGTGCTCCTTCTAAGTGCTAATAAGGATAAGAGCTAACCTTTATGAAGTACTATGATATGCCAAGTATTGTAAAACCCTAAAAATTTTCTGAATAGTTTGGAATTCCAATCTACACAACAGCCTTGTGATGTATTTACTATTATTATCATTTCTACTATATAAGCAGGGCTTCCCTGGTGGCTTAGACCATAAAGAATCTGTCTGCAATGTAGGAGACCTGGGTTCAGTCTCTGTTAGGAAGATCCCCTGGAGGAGGTCATTGCAACCCACTCCAGTATTCTTTCTTGGAGAATCCACATGGACAGAAGAGCTTGGTGAGCGGTAGCCCATGGAGTCTCAAAGAGTCGAACATGACTGAGCGACTAAACACTATACAAACAAGGAAAGTGAGGCATAGTGGGAATTACTAATTTTCCAAAATCACTTAGCCAATGAATGGTGGAGTAAGAATGAAAAACTAACCATTTTGGTCTAAGTAGCAGTCTCTTAACCACCATACTTAGTGTGTTTACTTATGTCCCCAGGCTGCTGCAATCAAAATACATAAAAACTATAAAATGGAAGATAGAGTAAAATAATGGAAGGAGGGGATTTCAGCCTGTTTCAGTAGTTAAAGGTGTATGTATAGAGCAAATCTGATACCATATAGATGTCCCAAATGTCACTTTCATGATGAAATTCCTCTGTTCAAAAATTTTTACAATTTCCCACAAAATGTATCTGAAATATTTGGAAAAAAATGAACAACGGCCGCATCTCAAGAGGCCAATTATTATTTTTTTTTAAATTTTGGCCTCCTTCATTGATTTTTTGTTTATTTATTCTCATCCATTTTTATTCTTTGGCCTGTGTGGGCCTCCCATTACAGTGGCCTCTCTCATTGCAGAGCACTGGCTCTGAGCACATGTGCTCCAGAGTGCTGGCTCATAATTGGACACAAAAGTTCAGCAGTTCCATGGCATGTGGGGTCTTCCTGGGCCAGGGATTTAATCGGTGCCCCTGTACTGCAAGGTGGACTCTTTACCCACTGGGCCACCGGGGAAGCTCAAGAGGCCAATTTATTAATTTGCCTTCTGTCACCAATCCCAACCAATTCTGACACTACCTTAATTTCTCTTATTTAATAACTCTGCCTGTTTTGTATTTGGAATAAGCTAAGATGAAGCTCTACCTCCTTCATAAAGATATTTGCATAAAATAGGAAAAGAAAGCTGAAAGAAGGAGGGGAATGAAGTTAAAGAGTCCATTTTTATTATACTTTCTGATCCAATTGTCTTTTTTCCAGTATTAAAAGGTTTATCTTTATCTTAACTACAAATTTAACTAGGAATTGTTAAAACAAAATTTATTTCTGCCTCTTATTTATTATTTTCACCATCCCTTAGTAGACATGGCCTGAGAGATATCTTTCTTCTGTATTCATTTGTCTACCCTGGGGTAATGAAAAGGAAACAAAAAACAGATGGAAATTATCATAAACCGTCTCTGTCAGCCAGTGATATTCTATTCAACGACTACTGTTGGACAATCAGAGAGAAATCAGAGTTGACAGAAAATACAGAAGGCACATGAGCTAGTCTCACATGGTAGGTGAGGTTAATATATTATGTGCCTTGTGCTACTTTTATGTTTAGTTCTATCAAAGAGACTTGGTATAAATTGGGAAGTATAAAGGCTAGAAGTAGTAGTTTCAGTTTACAGATGGAATAGACTGGAATAGCTATGGACTGTACCAAAGATTGCTCAACTAGTTATTGATAAATTTAAGAAAATACTAAATATCTAAACTCCCAGCCAAGTGTCCTCATTTGACCATGGCACCATCACACCAGCTGAAATATCTGACAGAGGAATTCATTGATGCCTTTTTCTTTTTTATGTGAAAATAGTTCAATCCTAAATCCACTAAACAACCCATGCAGTTACTATATTGGAATATTCCTCTTTAATGAGAAATACTTTGTGCTTTCCCCACTGGACATAATTAAATTTCATGTAAACAGTGTCCTGTTGTACTGTTCTGGGAATCCAGTCTCTACACCATTTCCTCATCTTCCTAATACAAAAATCTGTTTCCCAACTCTCTTGTACACACATGAGAAAGGTACTGGTATGTGACTAGCTCTGGCCAATGGAATATAGACAGTGACAGATGTCAGCTGCAGGCTGTATTTCTAAAAGCTCACACGATCTCTCTTTCATGATCTTTTTGTCTCTTCAATGCATACGTATACACTCTCACTTCATACGCTGGCTGAATGTGTGTTATCTGGTTCATAGTATCATTTTGAGGAGGCCAACTAGGATGGCAGAACCACTAAATACAAGGAGCTTGGACCTCTGAGTCACTCTTTGGGAAACAGCTGTACAAAAGAAATGTTTATCCAGGAATATTGGCTTTTGCATGAGCCTTTCCACTGAAATTTTGGCACATTTTTTTCTTTCTTTTTCTTATTTAATACTTAGCATTAATAACATAATAATGAAGGCTTTTTTCTTTCTCTCAGTTCCTATGATGAGAAGGTATGCGTTAGAAACATAGAATTAGATAGTCCCTGTTTACTGGAAAACACTCTTGTCTAGAAAAAAATTGTCACCCTTTTCTGATGCCAACTGGCATCTGACAGTGACTGTGGCAGAGTAAACATTGAATTATGCCCATTGCCCTTTACTTTATGCCTTCTAATCATACCTGCAGTGTTTTCTCAAGAAAGCATGTTTTTACCCCAGTTAGAACTGTAAGTCCCTGCAGCTGTGGATATTACTCTTACATTTACTCCTGTCTTGACACCATAGTCTGTAATAGTGAATTCTAATTACAGAATTTTAATAACTGAGGAATAGGACACAAACGTGCCCCAGGAGCTAATAGTGTAATGTAATTATAAATACCTACTGTATTTGCACAGGCTGTAACCTCTATCCAAAAAGCCCTAATCCTTAATTCTGCTTAGTAGCTCTCTACATATCCCTCAGCAGTTTGCTCAAACAATAGCCATACCTGGAAAAATGTGCATTATCACCAGACTTTTCCCACTTCATCGTTTGCAGCCAGAAAGAGAACTTCAGGAAATTCTTTTTCTGATTTTATACAGAAAATGACTCATACTTGAAAGGCAAAAAAATAAAAAGAGAAAAACACTTGTATATGGGTAGAACTCACTGCCAAATCTCTCATTTCCTGGCAAGATTTCTGAGCCATGCCCACTACTTAACTTTTGTATGTATAGAACTCAGAGTAATTTGAACTTTTTTTTATTTAAGTAAGATCTGAAAATGTCAGATTATATGAAAATATTTCTCATTGCTTTCTCATTAATTCACTGTTGTTGTGAAATTGTTAGTCTCTCAGTCATGTGCAAATCTTTGCAACATGGTGGATTTTAGCCTGCCAGGCTCCTCTGCCCATGGAATTCTCCAGGCAAGAACACTGAGTGGGTAGCCATTCCCTTCTCCAGGGGATCTTCCAGACCCAGGGATCAAACTTGGATCTCCTGCATTGCAGGCATATTCTTTATCATCTGGGATTGCATTGAATCTGTAAACTGCCTTGGTAATAATAGTCATTTTGATGATACTGATTCTTCCACTCCAAGAACATGGTGTGTATCTTTCCATTTGTTTCTGTCATCTTCAATTCCTTTCATCATTGTCTTCTAGTTTTTGGAGTACAAGTCTTTTGCTTCCTTGGATAGATTTATTCTTGGTATTTTATTGTTTTTGATATGATGGAAAATGGGGCTATTTACTCAGTTACTCTTTCTGATTTTTTTTTTAGTGTATAGAAATGCAAGAGATTTCTACATATTAATTTTGTTTCCTGCTCCTTCACTGAATTCATTGATGAGCTCTAGTAGTTTTCTGGTGTCATCTTTAGGATTTTCTATGTATACTACCATGTCATCTGTGAAGAGTGACAGTTTTACCTCTCTCCGATTTAGATTCCTTTTGTTTATTTTTCTTCTCTGATTGTAGTACTTGGACTCCCAAAACTATGCTGAATAAAGGTAGCTAGAGTGGGCATCCTTGACTTTGAGGATATGCTTTCACCTTTTCACCACTGAGTGTGATGATAGCTGTGGGTTTGCCATATATGGCATTTATTATGTTGAGATATGCTGCCATATGCCCATTTCTGGAGGGTTTTTGTCATAAATGTTGACAGCTTTTTCTCTATCTGTCGAAGTGATTATATGGTTTTTATGTTTCAACTGGTTAATATAATATATCACATTGATTTGCATATGTTGGAGAATCTTGCATCCCTGGGTTAACCTTACTTGATTTGATCATGGTATATGATCCTTTTAATGTATTGTTGGATTCTATTTGCTAGTATTTTGTCAAACATTTTTGTATATCAGTTCATTGTGTTATTATCAGGTAATTTTCTTTTTTTTTGTGATATCTTTGTCTGATTTTGGTATCAGGATGGTGGTTGTTTTGTAGAATGAGCTTGAGAATATTCTTGCTTCTGCAATTTTTGAGAAGTATTTGAGATTTTTCTGTGGCTAAAATCTCTGGACAGCTTTAGGCAGCTCATCTCTTGATGGGTCAGGCCATGTTTCTAACTTCTTGGTTGTCTGGCCTAAGGCTTCTGAGCCCTAAAGCCTGCATACTGTTAGGTGAGGCCAGGTCTCGGTGTCAAAATGGTGTTCTCCAGAAGAGCTCATACTAGTGAGTATTTCCTGGGGCTTCTGCCCCTTCTGTCCTCACTCTCACAGTGAGCCACGGCCATCCCCCGCCCCCTCAGGAGACTTTCTGAGACGTGGAAATAGGTCTGGCCCAGGCTCCTGTGGAGTCACCGCTTTACCCTGGGTCCCAGTGAACATGAAACCTTGTGTTTGCCCTCTAAGAGTGGAATCTTTCTCTCCATCCTGTAGGACTCCTGTATTCAAGCCCCACTTGCCTTTGATGCAAATGGCTCTGGGGCTCCTCCTCCCAATGCCAAACTGCCCAGGCAGGGGAGCCTGATGTGGAATTCAAAACTCTCTTGTTGAAGAACCTCTGCAATATAATCATTTTTCAGTTTGTGGGTTGCTGTTTGGCAGGTATGGCATTTGATTATATCATGAAAGTGCTCCTCCCCATCTTTTTGTAGCTTCCTTTTTGCCTGTGGTTGTAGAATATCTTTTTCAGTCAATTCCAGTCTATTTTGGTCACTGGCTATTTAGCAGTTAGTTATGACTTTTGAGCTTTCATGAGTGGTGGGAGCTCAAGTCCTTCTACCCTGCCATTTGTCTCCTTCCTCAGTCTAGGCATTTATTAAATCTGTGTGGGACATACTGCTAATACACCAGTCCTTGATTTGGAGGACTTGTCTTAGAGTTATATGGATTGACATTTAATGATCAGTGGCTTCCACCAAGTCTTCTTGTAATCTGTTCATTTCTGTTACATTCCATTCACCCACAATGGTTTGGCATCTGATCCATTTTTTTCTGTATTCTGTGTTGCCTTTCCCTAGGGTAGTTATGTTGCTATTGATTCTTTGATAACATCTTCTCTCTATTGATTTCAACTTTGCACTCATCCTTTTTTCTATTCATTCCTTTCACCCTAATTCATGTCCTTCTTTCATTGTTGTTCAGTTGCTAAGTCATATCTGACTCTGCCATCCCATTGGCTGCAGCACACCAGACTTCTCTGCCCTTCACTATCTCCCAAAGTTTGCTGAGATTCATATGCCTTGAGATGATGATTCTGTCTAACCTTCTCATCCTCTGCTGCCCTCTTCTCCTTTTGTCTTCAGTCTTTTCCAGTGAGTTGGCTCTTCCCATAAGGTGGCCAAAATAATGAAACTTCAGCTTCAGCATCAGTCCTTCCAATGAATATTCAGGGTTGATTTCCTTTAGGATTGACTGGTTTTCTGTCCTTGCAAGGGCCTCTCGAGAGTCTTCTCCAGCACCACAATTTGAAAGAATCAATTCTTCAGTGCTCAGACTTCTTTATGGTCCAATTCTCACATCCGTACATGACCGCTGGAAGATCCATAGCTTTGACTATATGGACCTTTGTCAGCACAGTGATGTCTTTGATTTTTAATATAATATCTATGTTTGTCATAGCTTCCTTCATGCTTGGTGTTTATTGTAATAGCTCAGTTTGCCTCTGGTTTCTACTTGTTCTAACCCATTATACTCTTATCGTAGTACGTTTCCTAAAATTCAAAATTTCATCATGCCATTCACTTTATCTAAACCTGTTTCCTTTGAATAATATCTACATTCTTCTCCATGGTATTCAAAAATCTTTATTATCTTTTTGAACCTACTTCTTCAGCCTGTATTCTGATCATCCTCTCTTATGCTCCCAGGTACAATGGACATTATTTGTTTGGCTCTTTGCTTTTGCTCACGCAGTCATCTCTCTCTGGAATGTCCTTCTTTGTTCAGTCTCTGATTGTCAGGATTATATCCATCTTTCAAAGAACAATCCCAAAGATGTATCCTCCTTTCAGACATCCTCCTTGGAGTTACTTGCTTTAATCTCTTGCCTCTCTACTTTGTCTGGATTTCTACTATGTTACTAGTCAAGTTCTGCTTTCAAGTAATTGCATATCAACTAAATGTTTGTACCTATATCTCTGTTTCTTCTAAATTTTGAACCACTTGAATGAAATAATTTTTGTATATTCTTGTCATTGTATTCAAAAATAGCAGATGTTTAATATATATACATTTCATTTATTTATTTATTTTGTTTGTTTTTAAAGATTTATTTATTTATTTATTTTGGGCGGGGGTCGGGTTGGGGAGGGAGGGGAGCGGGCGGGCCACTTCTGTTGGTCTTTCATTTCTCTGTTTTCATCCGTCTTTGTTCTTTGGCCCGTGTGGGCCTCCCATCGCAGTGGCGTCTGTTGTCGCAGAGTGCCGGCTCTAGGCGCATGCGCTCCAGAGCTCCGGCTCGCTGATTGGACACATCAGTCCAGCCGCTCCGCGGCACGTGGGATCTTCCCAGGCCAGGGATCGAACCGGCGCCCCTTGCACTGCAAGGCGGTGTCCTTATTCACTGGACCACCAGGGGAAGCCCTATATATACATTTTAAAGGAATTTATCTATTGTCCTTTATTATTTGTTTTTTATGTGAAACCCTAAGGCTAAAATGCTATAAGGCATGCATGAAATAGAATAGTTATCATTGAGTCCTTGGCCAAATTCTCCTCCTACCTGAACACTTTGTACTTGTTAACCCTAGTACTTATTTAACAAGCACAGAATTCCTTTTACTGAGCTTCTAGTCATGAAGGCCCAGGGTGACAGACTATTTAACACTTTCTGTAACACTGCTGGCATACAGTCAAGAAAAAGGAAGCAATTGGGGGGCCCTTATCTCTTCTAAACATGTCATTCATGACTAAAAATTCAGTAAAATGAAACAAATGAGCATGTCTGAAACCAGTGGCAACTGAGAGCTTTCTTCATCAAGGTACCTGGGAAATCTATGTAAGAGAAGCAGAATGTTAAGAATAAGCCAAAAATAAATGAATTAATAAATAAATAAAAAGAATAGGGGAGGGCTTCCCTGGTGGTCCAGTGGGTAAGGACACCGCCTTGCAGTGCAAGGGGCGCCGGTTCGATCCCTGGCCTGGGAAGGTCCCACGTGCCGCGGAGCGGCTGGACTGATGTGTCCAATTACCGAGCCAGAGCTCTGGAGTGCATGCGCCCAGAGCCAGTGCTCTGCGACAACAGACGCCACCGCGATGGGAGGCCCACAGGAGCCGAAGAACAAAGATGGATGAAAACAGAGAAATGAAAGACCAATAGAAGTGGCCCGCCCGCTCCGCCTGTTCCCCTCCCTCCCCAACCCGACCCCCGCCCAAAAAAAATAAATAAATAAATCTTTAAAAAAAAAAAAACGAATAGGGGAAGTGAGGACTCAATATGGTCAAAAGTAGCTGCCTTGGCCTTACTCTATCAAAGTCTTTTCTAAGTAGATTCACAAAATTGAAATGTCCAACTATTCTTCACTGTGTCCATGATATTTCCTTTTCAAGTCTAAGTAATGTATTAAATAAAATGTTAGGTTTTTAGCAAGAGCATGTTGACATGAGGGGAAGAAAACTAACTTGAGAAGTGAAGAGTTTAGCAGTTGTTTTTAAAAAGGGTAGAGACAGTTACAATCAATCAATTGAACATTTATTAAGATGTCAGAGAACACAATACTGTATTAGGTGCCAGACAGTTATCCTTAAAGTGGAAGGCATTGTCTCTGACCTAAAGAAGCTCAAAACCTATTAATTATAAGCAATCTTTTAGCACTGCAACACATTTACAGAAAATTTTGTTTTATATGTGGCTTTTCTCTTATGTAAATAAGAGTTTTCAAAAAAAAACAAAAGAGTTCTTCGAGAGTTCTCATATAGGTTCATTTATAATGCTATACTTTTACAAAAATCACAGGTCCAAATCTTTCTGAGAACTATTACTTCATACAATAAGATTTTGATATAAAATACTGCTGTTAGTCACTTCAGTTGTGTCCAATTCTGTGTGACCCCATGGACTACCAGATGCTCTATCATGGAATTCTCCGGGAAATCTATGTAAGAGAAGCAGAATGTTAAGAATAAGCCAAAAATAAATGAATTAATAAATAAATAAAAAGAATAGGGGAGGGCTTCCCTGGTGGTCCAGTGGGTAAGGACACCGCCTTGCAGTGCAAGGGGCGCCGGTTCGATCCCTGGCCTGGGAAGGTCCCACGTGCCGCGGAGCGGCTGGACTGATGTGTCCACTTGCCGAGCCGGAGCTCTGGAGCGCATGCGCCCAGAGCCAGTGGTCTGCAACAAGAGGCCACTGCAGTGGGAGGCCCACAGGAGCCGAAGAACAAAGATGGATGAAAACAGAGAAATGAAAGACCAATAGAAGTGGCCCGCCCGCTCCGCCCGTTCCCCTCCCTCCCCAACCCGACCCCCGCCCAAAAAATAAATAAATAAATAAATCTTTAAAAAAAAAAAAAACGAATAGGGGAAGTGAGGACTCAATATGGTCAAAAGTAGCTGCCTTGGCCTTACTCTATCAAAGTCTTTTCTAAGTAGATTCACAAAATTGAAATGTCCAACTATTCTTCACTGTGTCCATGATATTTCCTTTTTCAAGTCTAAGTAATGTATTAAATAAAATGTTAGGTTTTTAGCAAGAGCATGTTGACATGAGGGGAAGAAAACTAACTTGAGAAGTGAAGAGTTTAGCAGTTGTTTTTAAAAAGGGTAGAGACAGTTACAATCAATCAATTGAACATTTATTAAGATGTCAGAGAACACAATACTGTATTAGGTGCCAGACAGTTATCCTTAAAGTGGAAGGCATTGTCTCTGACCTAAAGAAGCTCAAAACCTATTAATTATAAGCAATCTTTTAGCACTGCAACACATTTACAGAAAATTTTGTTTTATATGTGGCTTTTCTCTTATGTAAATAAGAGTTTTCAAAAAAAAACAAAAGAGTTCTTCGAGAGTTCTCATATAGGTTCATTTATAATGCTATACTTTTACAAAAATCACAGGTCCAAATCTTTCTGAGAACTATTACTTCATACAATAAGATTTTGATATAAAATACTGCTGTTAGTCACTTCAGTTGTGTCCAATTCTGTGTGACCCCATGGACTGCGGCCCACCAGATGCTCTATCCATGGAATTCTCCAGGCAGGAATACTGGAGAGCCATCAGGGAAGATGTGTGTGTGTGTGTGTGTGTGTGTGTGTGTGTGCGTGTATCTATCTATCTATCTATATATGAAACCCTAGGGCTAAAGTGCTATAAGGCATGCATGAAATAGAACAGTTATCAATGAGTCCTTGGCCAAATTCTCCTCCTACCTGAACACTTTTCAGTTGTTAACCCTATTACATATTTAACAAACACAGAATTTCTTTTACTGAGTTTCTAGTCATGAAGGCCCAGGGTGATAGATTATTCACCACTTTGTGTAACACTGTTGGCACACAATAAAGTAAAAGGAAGCAACTTTGGGGTTTTCCAGATTTACCTAGATTGGTGGAAACCAGCATCTAAAAGGTGGAGAATGGTGGGTATAACAAAAAATAAAAAAAATAAAACTTTTGTTAATCCTGTACACTTCAGTTAAAATAATTTTGCTAATATGTAAATGGTAAACTTTGTTATTTTAGACTTGATCCTAGCCCTGTTCCTGAATGTCCTTAGTTAACATCAGTGCATTACAATCGCTCAGTTGTGTCCAACTCTTTGTGACCCTATGGACTCCAGCACGCCAGGCTTCCCTATCCTTCACCATCTCTCGGAGCTTGCTCAAACTAATGTCCATTTACTCGGTGATGCCATCCAACCATCTCATCCTCTCTCATCCCCTTCTCCTTTTGCCTTCTATTTTTCCCAACATCAGGCTCTTTTCCAATGAATCGGCTCTTTCTATCCATTGGCCAAAGTACTGGAACTTCAGCTTCAGCATCATCCCTTCCAGTGGATATTTAGGGTTGATGTCCTTTAGGATTGACTGGTTTGATTTCCTTATAGTCCAAGGGATGCTCAAGAGCCTTCTCCAATACCACAGTTCAAAGGCATCAATTCTTTGGGACTTAGCCTTCTTTTATGGTCCAACTCTCACAATCATACATGACTACTGGGAAAAACATAGCTTTGACTATACAGACTTTTGTCAGAAAAATGATGTCTCTGCTTTTGAATACGCTGTCTAGATTGTCATAGCTTTTCTTCCAGGGAGCAAGCGTCTTTTAATTTCATGGCTGTAGTGATTTTGGAGCCCAAGAAAATAAAATCTGTCACTGTTTTTATTGTTTGTCCGTCAATTTGCCATGAAGTGATAGGATTGGAGGCCATGATCTTCATTTTTTGAGTGCTGAGTTTTAGGCCAGCTATTTCACTCTTGTCTTTCACCTTCATCAGGAGGAGTTCCTCTTTACTTTCTGCCTTTAGAATGGTGTCTCCTCCTACCTGAACACTTTTCAGTTGTTAACCCTATTACATATTTAACAAACACAGAATTTCTTTTACTGAGTTTCTAGTCATGAAGGCCCAGGGTGATAGATTATTCACCACTTTGTGTAACACTGTTGGCACACAATAAAGTAAAAGGAAGCAACTTTGGGGTTTTCCAGATTTACCTAGATTGGTGGAAACCAGCATCTAAAAGGTGGAGAATGGTGGGTATAACAAAAAATAAAAAAAATAAAACTTTTGTTAATCCTGTACACTTCAGTTAAAATAATTTTGCTAATATGTAAATGGTAAACTTTGTTATTTTAGACTTGATCCTAGCCCTGTTCCTGAATGTCCTTAGTTAACATCAGTGCATTACAATCGCTCAGTTGTGTCCAACTCTTTGTGACCCTATGGACTCCAGCACGCCAGGCTTCCCTATCCTTCACCATCTCTCGGAGCTTGCTCAAACTAATGTCCATTTACTCGGTGATGCCATCCAACCATCTCATCCTCTCTCATCCCCTTCTCCTTTTGCCTTCTATTTTTCCCAACATCAGGCTCTTTTCCAATGAATCGGCTCTTTCTATCCATTGGCCAAAGTACTGGAACTTCAGCTTCAGCATCATCCCTTCCAGTGGATATTTAGGGTTGATGTCCTTTAGGATTGACTGGTTTGATTTCCTTATAGTCCAAGGGATGCTCAAGAGCCTTCTCCAATACCACAGTTCAAAGGCATCAATTCTTTGGGACTTAGCCTTCTTTTATGGTCCAACTCTCACAATCATACATGACTACTGGGAAAAACATAGCTTTGACTATACAGACTTTTGTCAGAAAAATGATGTCTCTGCTTTTGAATACGCTGTCTAGATTGTCATAGCTTTTCTTCCAGGGAGCAAGCGTCTTTTAATTTCATGGCTGTAGTGATTTTGGAGCCCAAGAAAATAAAATCTGTCACTGTTTTTATTGTTTGTCCGTCAATTTGCCATGAAGTGATAGGATTGGAGGCCATGATCTTCATTTTTTGAGTGCTGAGTTTTAGGCCAGCTATTTCACTCTTGTCTTTCACCTTCATCAGGAGGTTCTTTAGTTCCTCTTTACTTTCTGCCTTTAGAATGGTGTCATCTGCATATCTGAGGTTATTGATATTTTTCCTGGCAATCTTGATTCCAATTTGTGCTTCATCCAGACTGGCATTTCACATGATGTACTGTGCATATAAATTAAATAAGCCTTGATGTTTTTATTCTAAAATATTGCTAATTTTTCGTGATGGATTCCTCTGTATTTTCTATATATTGCTTTGAATACTATGGACATTTTAACAGTCCATGAGCATGAGATATCTTTTCATTGATGCCTTCTTTGATTTCTTTCATCATTGTGTTACAGTTTTCAGTGTACATGTTTTTCACCTAAGTTAAATTTATTCCTTGTTATTTTATTCTTTTTGATTCAGCTTCATATGGGATTTTTTCCCTTTATTTCCCTTTCTGATAGTTCATTATTAGTGTATAGAAATGCAATAAATTTATATCATCTGCAAATAGTGACAATTTTAATTCTTTCCAATTTGAATGCCTTTTATTTTTTTTCTTATCTAATTGCGCTTTCTAGGACTTCTAATATTATATTCAATACAATTGGCAAGAGTGGGTATCTTTGTTTTCTTCCTAGAGAGATAACCTTAAGCTTTTCTCCATTCATACTGTTAATATATTATATATTGTTTATAACATAGGTGTATCCTCCAAAAAGCCTTTTTCAAAGAAAGTACAAGAGATTTCTGAGGTTACACCTATGGTTTTTATACTCTATAACATTGCTAATTTTTCAATTTTTTTTTGCTAGAGTCCTTTGGACTTTCTATGTGGCAGACCATGTTACTTGCAAGTACAGAAAATTGCCTTTCTCCTTTACTAATCTGGATATCTTTTAGTTTATTTCCTTGACTAGTAGCCCTAGTTCAGTGTACACTATAATGCTGAATAAGAAGGGTGAGAATGGACATCTCATTCTATTCCTGATATATGACAAATAATCAGTCTGTCACTATTAAGAATAATGCTAGCCATAAATTTTTTCATAGATACCCTTTATTTGGATGAGGAGTTCATGTATATTACTTGTTTTTGAGTGTTTCTATCTTGAAGGATATTGGAGTTTGAAAAATGGTTTTTTGCTGTTCATTGAGATGATTATATGATTTTTGTCCTTTATTCTATTAATATAAATTACTGTAGTGAGTAATTTTCTTACTTTGAACCAACTTGCAAAACTTGGATAAATTCTACTTAGTTGTGATATATAATTCTACTTATATATGATTATATTCAGGATAGCAACATGCAAAATAAGGAATTCCTCTGTATTTTCTATATATTGCTTTGAATACTATGGACATTTTAACAGTCCATGAGCATGAGATATCTTTCGATGCCTTCTTTGATTTCTTTCATCATTGTGTTACAGTTTTCAGTGTACATGTTTTTCACCTAAGTTAAATTTATTCCTTGTTATTTTATTCTTTTTGATTCAGCTTCATATGGGATTTTTTCCCTTTATTTCCCTTTCTGATAGTTCATTATTAGTGTATAGAAATGCAATAAATTTATATCATCTGCAAATAGTGACAATTTTAATTCTTTCCAATTTGAATACCTTTTATTTTTTTTCTTATCTAATTGCGCTTTCTAGGACTTCTAATATTATATTCAATACAATTGGCAAGAGTGGGTATCTTTGTTTTCTTCCTAGAGAGATAACCTTAAGCTTTTCTCCATTCATACTGTTAATATATTATATATTGTTTATAACATAGGTGTATCCTCCAAAAAGCCTTTTTCAAAGAAAGTACAAGAGATTTCTGAGGTTACACCTATGGTTTTTATACTCTATAACATTGCTAATTTTTCTCTTTTTTTTTTGCTAGAGTCCTTTGGACTTTCTATGTGGCAGACCATGTTACTTGCAAGTACAGAAAATTGCCTTTCTCCTTTACTAATCTGGATATCTTTTAGTTTATTTCCTTGACTAGTAGCCCTAGTTCAGTGTACACTATAATGCTGAATAAGAAGGGTGAGAATGGACATCTCATTCTATTCCTGATATATGACAAATAATCAGTCTGTCACTATTAAGAATAATGCTAGCCATAAATTTTTTCATAGATACCCTTTATTTGGATGAGGAGTTCATGTATATTACTTGTTTTTGAGTGTTTCTATCTTGAAGGATATTGGAGTTTGAAAAATGGTTTTTTGCTGTTCATTGAGATGATTATATGATTTTTGTCCTTTATTCTATTAATATAAATTACTGTAGTGAGTAATTTTCTTACTTTGAACCAACTTGCAAAACTTGGATAAATTCTACTTAGTTGTGATATATAATTCTACTTATATATGATTATATTCAGGATAGCAACATGCAAAATAAGGAAGTCATATTTTATCTCACACAATATACAAAAATTAAATAAGTATAAATTAAGACCTAACTGTGTGATTTAAAATTGTAAAACCCTTATAAGAAAACATAGGGGTAAATCTTCATGAACTCAGATTTGACAGTATTTTCTTAGATATGACTGAAATAGCACTAGCAGCAAAACACAAGGTAGATAAATTCTAGTTCATCAAACATACAAATGTGATTTAAAATTTACCATCAAGACAGTGAAATGAAAATGCAAAGAATCAGGAAATATTTGAATGTTATGTATCTAATAAATATTTCTATCTACCTATCATCTATAAAGAACTGTTATCACTCAGTAATTAAAATGTACACTCATTTTAAAAAGGACTAAGCAACTGAGTATATACTTCTCCAAAGAAAATATGCTAGTGGCCAATCAGCACATGAAGTTTTCACGTCATTAGTTGTCAAAGAAATGGAAATCCAAACAATAGAGATGGCATATCTCACCTCCCATGATGCCTAAAATTTTAAAAGTCAGATACTGATTAGTGTTGGCAAGCATATGAAAACGTAGTAACTCTCCTACACTGCTATTTGGAATGTAAAATTCCAAATGTTCAAATGTAAAATGTCTGATATTTTTGAGAACAAACTGAGAGTTCCTGAAATTATAAAAGACAATATTACAATGTGTCTCAACTTTTCACTTCTAGCTATAAAACCAAGGGAAACAAAAACCTAAATCTTTGTAAAAACATGGTCAAGATTATTTCTAGCAATATATTAATTGATCACAAGGTGTGAAAAATCCAAATGTCTATCAGCTGAGAAATGGATAAACAAAATGTACTATATGCAAACAATGGGTGAACCTTGAAGACAATATGTAAAATAAATGACAGCAGGCACAAAAGGCTGCAGGTTTATGTTTCCATTTATAAGAAACATGCAAAAATGGTAAATCCAGAAAGACAGAAAATTTATTACTGGTTGCTTAGGGCTTGGGGAGAGTCGTTTGTATACAGGGTGCTATTCAAGGGTATGAGGTACTTTCTGAGATGATAAGAATGGTCTAAATTTTCATCTGTGATGTTTGTACACATCTGTGAATATAGTGGACCTTGTAGTGTATATTTTATTCTATTTTACTTCTAATTTAATTTGTATTGGAGTATCGTCAGGTTACACTATTGGGTTAGTTTCTGCTGTGTGGCAAGGTGAATCAGCTACACGTAAACATGTATCCCCCCGTGTTTGGATTTCCTTTCCATTGTGTCACCACAGAACACTGAGTAGAGCTCCCTATACTCTATAGTAGGTTCTCATTAGTTCTGTGTTTTATCCGTAGTGGTCTATAGATGTCAGTCCCAGTCTCCCAGTTCATCCTCCCGCCTCTGGTATCCGTATGTTTTCAGTGGGTGAATTGTATGAGATGTGATATTTATCTCAAAAACGTTGTTTAAAAACTAATCGTTCAGGATGGAGAAAAAGACAATTGGAACTGAGTTGCAGGCATGCCCACTGCCGTCTAGACTAATATCTAGTGTTTAGTTTCTCTCCTGCCAAAGGGAAATGTGTTTTAATCATTTAACAGTGACTAAGTTGAACAGAGATCCCAGTTCTCTGGGCCAAGTCCATGGCTTGATCATTTCACTTGGCATTAAAGCTAGGTCTCAGCTCGATGTTCACAGACTTACCAAAGCTGTTTGTAGGTATGATTTGCTTTCTTCTGCTTCATGCCTTACCAAACAGGGAAGCCTTGTGGCTCAGCGACCCCAGGCTTAAATAACCTGTGATGCTCTCTGAGGACAGTCGTCCACTTGGCTAGATTATTGCACAGGGGACAGTTACCACTGAAGTTGTCTCAGCAAGCCTTGGCATCCCTGAAAGGGAAAAATCCAAATGTCTATCAGCTGAGAAATGGATAAACAAAATACTATATGCAAACAATGGGTGAACCTTGAAGACAATATGTAAAATAAATGACAGCAGGCACAAAAGGCTGCAGGTTTATGTTTCCATTTATAAGAAACATGCAAAAATGGTAAATCCAGAAAGACAGAAAATTTATTACTGGTTGCTTAGGGCTTGGGGAGAGTCGTTTGTATACAGGGTGCTATTCAAGGGTATGAGGTACTTTCTGAGATGATAAGAATGGTCTAAATTTTCATCTGTGATGTTTGTACACATCTGTGAATATAGTGGACCTTGTAGTGTATATTTTATTCTATTTTACTTCTAATTTAATTTGTATTGGAGTATCGTCAGGTTACACTATTGGGTTAGTTTCTGCTGTGTGGCAAGGTGAATCAGCTACACGTAAACATGTATCCCCCCGTGTTTGGATTTCCTTTCCATTGTGTCACCACAGAACACTGAGTAGAGCTCCCTATACTCTATAGTAGGTTCTCATTAGTTCTGTGTTTTATCCGTAGTGGTCTATAGATGTCAGTCCCAGTCTCCCAGTTCATCCTCCCGCCTCTGGTATCCGTATGTTTTCAGTGGGTGAATTGTATGAGATGTGATATTTATCTCAAAAACGTTGTTTAAAAACTAATCGTTCAGGATGGAGAAAAAGACAATTGGAACTGAGTTGCAGGCATGCCCACTGCCGTCTAGACTAATATCTAGTGTTTAGTTTCTCTCCTGCCAAAGGGAAATGTGTTTTAATCATTTAACAGTGACTAAGTTGAACAGAGATCCCAGTTCTCTGGGCCAAGTCCATGGCTTGATCATTTCACTTGGCATTAAAGCTAGGTCTCAGCTCGATGTTCACAGACTTACCAAAGCTGTTTGTAGGTATGATTTGCTTTCTTCTGCTTCATGCCTTACCAAACAGGGAAGCCTTGTGGCTCAGCGACCCCAGGCTTAAATAACCTGTGATGCTCTCTGAGGACAGTCGTCCACTTGGCTAGATTATTGCACAGGGGACAGTTACCACTGAAGTTGTCTCAGCAAGCCTTGGCATCCCTGAAAGGGGACAAGACTCATGGGTTGAGGATTCTTTGCATTGGGAAGAGCCTGCTCGCTCCACCTGCCTGGCAGCTTGAGGCCTTGGGAATCCTGGGGCTCTTTAAATTCCAAGAGCTGTGGATTGTCTCACAAAAGGAATAAGGGTTCTTTTCTTATTTTGTTGAGATTTGAAAGAGTATGCTGTTGATATGGGTAACCCATATGTATTAGATATATCAGCTATAGCTTTTGGCAATGGGTCAGGCCTGTCCAAACTAGGCTTGTCTGGAGAGCCTAGATGCCATCATGCCATCACCTCTTTGGAGCGGCATGCTAAATGTAAAATCTCTTTGACAGGAGACAATCAGAAAAAGTACTTTATAGGAGAAAACGGCTTTTACAAGTATGAGGCCTTGCAGTGGCATTACTCCATTGAGCTTGGACTGATAAGGGGATGGAATGACATGAAGAAACCCTAGAACTATCTCTTGGAGTGGGAACTAGGAGTAAAACCCTATCAACCGCCTGTGCTCATGACTGAGCCTTCCTTGAACAAGAGAGATTTGATAGAAGACAGGAGCGGTGATGTCAGCCAAGTTGACAAACAAAATGAATCGTCTCAGTCTATATCCTTAAGCAAAGATTTCGCATCTATAACCTAACCTTCAAAGTTAACATTCCACAAAAAGAGGAGCTAACCGAAGCAAGAAAAAGGAATAAAATATTTTTTTTAAAAAAGAAATGATTGAAATACAAAAGAGTAAAATAGAGAGATCAATGAAACCAAAAGCCAGTTCTCTAAAAAAGTTCAGAGGAGACCCTATGACCAACCTGACAGAAATAAGTAAGAATTACAAGTAAATGCTTTGAAAAAGATTATGCTCTATAATAGGGTTAACAAAAGTGTTATATTCATCTGATAGAATTTTTAATGAAGACTGCTAACCAAATAAAGCTAGACATGAAAGATCATGCATATAAGTACACTGTAGTGAAAAAATCATAAGATATTAAATTTATAGAGACAAACAAAATATTAGTGGAGTTTGAGGCTGAGGAGGATGGTCTGAAGCAGATGAGAGAAACAGTGCAGGGAAAATGTTCTAAACCTGACTTTTGTAGGATGTGTACTGAGTGAACGTATTGAAATTCATGGAAACGTACAATATAAATGAATGAATGCATTGTGTACGAGCAGCTTGCATATGAAATTGGTTTCAGTTAAACTCTTCTGCAACAAAACAGATATAAAGTGAATAAAGAAAGGGGGTTCTGGGCTCCACCAGGACTGGATTCTAGGTATGTGAATCCAGGCTGAACCTGTATTTGATGATTAGTTCCTTCCCTCCCCAAAGGAAAGGTTATTCTGGCCATTTCATAAATTGTAGCTCAACTGGGCATAGAAGCCATCTCTCTGGGACAACCTCACAGATAAGCTATTTTATTTGATTCCAAGGCTTGGTCTTGGCTTCATGTTCACAGCCCTATGCATGAGGGTCAGAGGTACGCTTCGCCTTCCTCTGTTTCAAATCTCACCAAGCTAGGACTACTGGTGCCTCAGACACCACCTACTTCTACAGTTGTTGCCTTGGTTACATTATGACCTAGCCAGCAGTGATCGCTGAATTTGCCTCAGCAGGATTTGTGCTGCCAGAAGAGGCACAAGATTCCTGGGTTGAGGATGGGAATAGGGGACAGCCTGCTAGCTCTGCTTTAGTGACCACCTGAGACCTTTGGAATCCTGGGGCTGCTCAACTGCCAGAGGTTCGTGTTATCTCCCATAACTGGCCATGTTCTTTCTTTACGTTGGTGAAGGTCTGAAGAACATCCTGTGGACATGTTTAACTCATATGCAGTAGGTAGTCCAGCCATCATTTTTGACAGTGGGTCAGGACTCTGCAAAGTAGGTATTTCTGGAGAGATTGGACCCCATGACGTCATCAGTTCTGTAGTGGAGCATCCAAAATTCAATATGAATTTACCAGCGAACAATAAGGAAAATGGCGTGGTGGGGGAAAAATCCCTGACGAACCATGAGGCCTTGCAGCTGCACTACCCCATTGAACATGACCTGGTGACAAGATGGGATGACATGGAGAAACTCTGGAAGTACCTCTTTGAGAGGGAACCAGGAGTAAAACCCTGTCAACAACCTCTGCTCATGACTGAGCCCTCCTTAAACCCCACAGACATTTGGGAGAAGACAGCCGAGGTGATGTTTGAGACCTTCCATATTCCTGCCTTCTGCTTGTACAACCATGCACTCCTAGCCCTCTATGCCTCTGGCCGTGTCACGGGCCTCATGGTGGACAGTGGGGGTGGGATCACTTGCAATGTCCACATCTGTGAGGGTAACTCCCTGCCATATGCTGTCACCAAGCTCTATGTGGCAGGGAGGGACATCACAGAACACCTCACCTGGCTCCTGCTGGCTAGTGGATATCGTTACCCTTGCATCCTCACCAAAGATTTTGGTTCTTTTCTGGTAGCACCAGAGTAAGTTTTGATTCAGGTATTGAAACTTCTTAAGTGACTCTAGCCTACCTTTCCTGTCCTAGGGACCTATTCAGTTGTTTTCTACTGAGAAATCTTTGGTTATTTGTTATGGCTGGATACACTTGCAGGATCTGTAGTAGAAGCAGGTACTTGAGCCTCAAGGCCTGGGAGCATTCTTCGTTATGATCCCTAGAATCTTCATTTTGTTTATTTATTTATTTTTTAAAATTTATTTATTTATTTATTTTGGGCAGGGGTCGGGTTGGGGAGGGAGGGTAGTGGGCAGGCCACTTTTATTGGTCTTTCATTTCTCTATTTTCATTCGTCTTTGTTCTTTGGCTCCTGTGGGCCTCCCATCACGGTGGCAGCTGTCGTTGCAGAGCGCCGGCTCTGGGCGCATGCGCTCCAGAGCTCCGGCTCGGTAACTGGACACATCGGTCCAGCCGCTCCGCGGCATGTGGGATCTTCCCAGGCCAGGGATCGAACCGGCACCCCTTGCACTGCAAGGTGGTATCCTTACCCACTAGACCACCAGGGGAAGCCCTAGAATCTTCATTTTAAACAAGTGTCTCTGATAGTTTGGCTAGATTAAATGCTAGTAGAGTCAGAATTACCAGGGAAGATGTGAGGAGGGAGGGGAATAAAGTAGAAGAAATGCTACTCAGATCTTAGGCCTCAACTGACCCTTTCTGTCATTTGTACAGCAGGGCTCTCTTCTGTTAGGCAGACTACCTTGGTAACTTACACAGTAAAGAATCTGCCTTCAGAACTAGAGACTTGAGTTTGATCCCTGGGTTGGGAAGATCAACTGGAGAAGGGAATGGCTACCCACTTTAGTATTCTTGCTTTGAGAATACCATGGGCAGAAAAGCCAGGGAATTTACAGTCCCTGGAGTCACAAAGAGTCAGACACAGTTGAGAGACTAGCACTTTCACTTTTAGGCAGCTAAGGAAAATAGAGCTCTTGTCCTTGTCAAAGAGGAGGGATAGGCAAAATAATCCATATCTCTTTAAGAAACTCTACACTTAGGGCCCACACTGCTGTTTAGGTATTCAGAATCAACACCTCTTTTTTCTTTCTTTCTTTTTTCTTTTAAAATTTTCACTTGTTTTTACAAATAGAAATCTAATTGTTTAATGATTTAAAAAATATTTATTTATTAATTTGGCTACACTGGGTCTTAGATGTGGCACATGGGATCTCTAGTTGAAGCATGTGGGATCAAGTTCCCTGGCCAGGGCTTGAACTCAGGCTGTCTGCATTGGGAGCACAGAGTCTTAGCCTCTGGACCACCAAGTAAGTCCCAACACCTCTTCTTTTTTTGTTTTAATTGAAGTATATATAGTTGCTATGCAGTATTATTGATAGGTATACCATGTTGCAATTCACATTTTTAAAAATTATATTCCATTTCTAGTTACTATGAACTCTGGATCCTGCTTGGTTTCAGTCCCCCTTTTCTTTGATACTCCTCAGCTTTGAGGGGAGTCAACAAGAAAGGGGATTGCATTTTGGATAGAGAGGTTAATGAGAAACTCAGTTTTAGAGAGAATCAGTTTCTGGGTTACACATGTTGGTGAATACAAGATAGTACTGGTGGAAAGAAGAGTGGAAGTGGGAGCAAATCCGGAAGACTTATCCTAAAGAAGTCAACCTGAATGAAGTGAAACCATCTAACAGAAAGGAATTCAGTTTTGCCCGTCTTTCTGACAGTATATTCTGGGTGTCACATTGCTAGGTTGTTTTATACCACATTTATGAAAATTATCAAACAAAAGTCACTTTAAATCAGGTATTTGATTTTTACATTTGTTTGAGTTGTGTGTTTAAATATCACACTTCTGCTTCCAGATAACTTACTAAAACCACAACGGAACCAGAGCATGACAACATCAAAGAGGTATGAAGACATTAATGGCCAACTATACTATTATATATTCAGAAACAGCATTCCAAGAAAGGTGGTAGAAACACTTTGTGAAAATACGGTCCCAGTACTCCATAACTAAGGAAATTTTGCATGATTTTTTGAGACATATAAAAATAATCCCAGAATTAAATATGTTTGTTGTATTCAGGAATGTTAAACATTAAATCATGGTGAACATGGAAATAAATTTAAAAATACTGAGTATATCAACATAATAATTATGAAGATTCTGTAATATAAAAAGACCTAAATCATGGAAATAAGCTGGATCTAAAAAATCTGAATGTCCTGGCATTTCTCAGAGAAATATTAGCTGAATTTAGAATAGGTATAAAAATATATGTATAGAAACTGAAGGAACTCCTATAAATTCATAAATAACCACAAATATAAATGGCTGAAATTGGAAATATTACAAGGCATTGCTAAAATACCAATGTGTCAAAAAAAAGACATTGTAAAAACCTGCAGACATCCATTACCATATGGAAAATAGATAGCCAATGGGAATTTGAGGTATGACTCAGGGAACCCAAGCCTGGGCTCAGTGACAACCTAGAGAGTTGGAATGGGGAGGGAAGTGGGAAGGTGTTCAAGTGGGAGGGGCATAGGTAAACCTGTGACTGATTAATGTTGATATAGAAATCATCTCAATACTGTCAAGCAATTATCCTTCAATTAAAAAGACATAAATTAAAAATAAAGGTAATGAGAAAAAATTGAATGACAACAAAATATTAGATATTCAGATATGGGATGCAGTGAATGCTGCAATTGGTATGAAATGTATAGTATTAAATGCTTATATATATACAAAAAGAAGGTTGACTATCAGAGAGGTAAATATCCAATTTTGAAGTTAGAAAAAATGTTACCAGAGATTCTTGCTTTGCTGGAGCCACAGGAAAGCTGCACAAACTGGCCTAGCAGGAAGAATGGGTGTTTCATGTTTGAAACCTGTAAACTCCCCAGTGGTTTTGGGGAAGTGTTTCCATAATCAGAATATAGGGTGAGGGCTTCAGGGAGTCTGTGCTCAGGCCTGAAGTTGCCACACTCCACCTGGATGGGGACCTTTGTTATGTAGAAGAGCTCAGAAACATTTTCTGTGTATTTCTTGAGAAAGAACCAGGACACTTCCCCAAGGCTTCACTATGGTTTCCTGACTGCTCTTCCCATGTTTCTGCGTTCCTCTCCTGTCTGATGAGCAAGTGTTTCAGCCTTTCCAGGAAAAGTCAAGGAGGCTGAATGGAACCATTTCCTACAAAGAAGAATCAGGGGACACAGAAAGGCTTTTATGCCCAAGAGTGTCCCACAGGGTCCTGCTTGGTTTCCATCATATAAATAACTTTGCACGAATCTCACAAAAATAAGTTTATCCAAACTGAATTTTTAAAAATAGAAATTCCTACTTAGTATCAAATTTGTTTTAACATTTGACAAATTATTATGTCTAGCTATTTGTATAGGTTACTTTCTATCATTTCTTTCATAATTTGAAATTTTCATTTTTATGCACATTTTTTTTAATAGTATTGAAAAAAGAACACTATGAACCCATTGTATGAATACAATGTAACTTCAGTTAGAAACGTTCACAGGTAATATGTGCAAAAAAAAAAATCCATATCAATCACACTTGTAAACCTAGTTGCAAAGGTTGAGCCAAACTGGAAACAGTGCTCAGTTGCAGATGTGTCTGGTTGTGAAAATAATGTCCAATGCTGTTAAGAACAATATTGCCTAGGAACCTGGAATGTTAGGTCCATGAATCAAGGTAAATTGGAAGTGATCAAATAGGAGACGGTAAAGTGAACCTTGACATTTTAGTAATCAGTGTAAAAACTTGGATGGGAATAGGTGAATTTAATTCAAATGGTTATTATATCTACTACTCTGGGCAGTAATCCCTTAGAAGAAATGGAGTAGCCCTCATAGTCAACAAAAGAGTCTAAAATACAATACTTCGGTGGAATCTCTAAATAGACAGAATGATCTCCTTTTCTTTCAAAGGCAAATCACTGAATATCATAGTAATCCAAGTCTATGTCCCAACCACTAATACCAAAGAAGTTGAATTTGTTAGGTGTGAATAAGTTTATAATTTCTGTATCTTTTTCCTGGACATGCCTTTCTGTTGATATATAGTACTGCATCTCTTTATGACAGATTTTGACTTAAACCATTGTGTTTTTAAAATTTTTTTTGTATCCTTAGACCTAAAATAAATCTACTGATGTCTGTATAGTATTGGGTGATAATTTATATCCCTCTTGGTAAACTTATCTTCTAATTGGATAGTTCAGTCCATTTTCATATAGTGTGATTATTGATATGAAAGGACTTTATGTCTTTTTAATTTCTTATTTTGTTGTTTCTCAATCTGCTTTTTTGATTTTTTAGTGTCATCATTTGATTCCCTCTGATTTTCTTCTCTGTATATAGTTTTATTTATTTATTTTTTATTGGAGTATATTTGTTTTACTTGCATTAGCTTCAGTTGTACAGCAAAGTTATTGTTATACATTTTTCCAGAGTTTTCTTGTTTGCAGGTATACATAATCCCCAAACAGTCATAGGTATATCCCTGACCCCTTTCCCCCCTCCCACCCCCAAGGTTGATGCTTAGTTCCCATGTAGGTTCCCTTAGTCTTACAGCTTAATCACTGTGGTAATCTCTATTACATATTATAGTGTAGGTTTCCTTGTGGCTCTTTCCATACCTCTTGTCCTATCTTCCCTCCCGCCAATGACCATAGATCTGTTCTCTAAGTCTGTTTCTCATTGCATTCTGCATGTGCATTTATCAGTACCATCTTACTAGATTCCATATATATGCGTTAGTATATTGTATTTATCCTTTTCTTTTTGACTTACTTCACTTTGTATAATAGGTTATAGATTCATCCACCTCATTAGGCCGAATTCTTCTGCATTTCTTTTTACAGCTGAGAAGTATTCCATTGTATATATGTATCAGAGCTTCTTTATTCATTTGTTTGTAGATGGACATCTAGGTTGCTTCTATGTTCGAGCTATTGTATAGAGTGCTGCAATGGACATTGTGGTACAGGTGTCTCAGTTTTGATCTAATCAGGATATATGCTTAATAATGGAATTGCTGAGTCACATGGTGCTTCTATTTTTAGTTTTTTAAGGTGGCTCCATGCTGTCCTCCATAGTGGTTGTATCAATTTACATTCCCATCAACAATGCAGGAGTGTTCCCTTTTCTCTGCACCTTCTCCAGCATTTATTATCTGTAGATTTTTAAATGGTGACCATTCTGACTGGTGTGAGGTGATATCTCATTGTCGTTTTGATTTGCATTTCCCTAATAATAAGCGAGGTTGAGCATCGTTTCATGTGTTTTTTGGCCATCTGTATGTCTTCTTTGGAGAAATATCTCTTTATGTCTTTTTCCTATTTTTTTGAAAATAAGCATGTGGGAGCTAATGAAACTTAAAAGCTTTTGCACAGCAAAAGAAACTGTAAACAAGGTAAACAGACAACCCACAGAATGGGAGAAAATCATAGCAAATGAAACAGCCAACAAAGAGTTAATTTCCAAAATATACAAACAACTTAGCACCGAAAAAGTGAACAGCCCAATCAAAAAATGGGAAAAAGTCCTTCTCTGTATATAGTTTTATTTTCTTAATTTTTACACTAGGAATTACATTTAACATCTTAAACTTAGAACACTCTTGTTTGAATTTATGCACACTGAACTTAAATACTCTTCAAAAATTATTCTTATAGTGCTTTATCCATTTCGTTTCCTATTATTACTGTAGAAACATGGCATCTTTATACATTGCATACCAATTAACAGCATTTTATAATTATTATTTTGTACATTTGGGATTTAACTTATAATTGGAGGTTAAAAGTTATAACTATAAATTCAAGAAATCTGGATTTAATATCTGTTATTGAAGGTTTTTTGCCTGTTATTTATTTATTTATTTCTATGATTTTGAGTTAAAGTCTAAAAGAAGTGATGAGAAAGGCAAAGGAGGAAAGGAAAGATATGCCCATCTGAATGCAGAGTTCCAGAGAATAGCAAGGAAAGATAAGAAAGCCTTCTTAAGTGAACAATGGAAAGAAAGAGAGGAAAAAAAGAGAATGGGAAAGACTAGAGATATCTACAAGAAAATTAGAGATACCAAGGGAACATTTCATGCAAAGATAGGCAGAATAAAGGACAGAAATGGTATGGACCCAACAGAAGCAGAAGTTATTAAGGGGTGGTGGAAAGAATACACAGAATAACTATACAAAAAAAGGTCTTAATAAGCCAGATGACCACAATAGTGTGATCATTTGCCTAGAATCAGATAGATATCATGGAGTGCAAAGTCAAGTAGGCCCTAGGAAGCACTAGAATGAACAAAGCTAATGGAGGTGATGGAATTCCAGATGAGCTATTTCAGATATTAAAAGATGATGCTGTTAAAGTGTTGCACTAAATATGAGGCAGTGACCTCAGAACCGGAATATGTCAGTTTTCATTCCAGTACCAAAGAAAGGGTACCAAAGAATGTTCAAACTACTGCACCACTTCCACACACTAGCAAAGCAATGCTTAAAATCCTCCAAGGTAGGCTTCTACAGTATTTGAACTGAGAATTTCCAAACGTACAAGCTGGATTTAGAAAAGGCAGTGGAACCAGAGATCAAATAGTCAACAGCTGTTGCATCATATAAAGAGCAAGGAAATTCCAGAAAAACATCTACTTTTGCTTCATTGAATATGCTTAAGCTTTTCTGTGGATCACAACAAACTGTGGAAAATTCTGAAAGAGATGGGAATATCATACTTACTTTCCTCCTGCTAAACTTGTATGCAGGACAAGAAGCAACGGTTAGAACTGGACGTATAACAACAGACTGGTTCCAAATTGGGAAAGGAATACATCAGAACTGTACATTGTCATCATGCTTATTTAATTTATATGCAGAGTACATCATGCAAAATGCAGGTCTGGATGAAGCACAAGGTGGAATCAAGATTGCCAGGAAAAATAACCTCAGGTATGCAGATGACACCAGGTTGTTTCCATGTCTTGGTCATTGCAAACTGTGCGTGTATCTCTTCAGGCCATGTTTTACTGTGGGTTTTCTATCCAGTTCCATTTATCTATGTTTCTATTTTGTGCCACTACCACATTGTCTTGATGACTGTAGCTTTGTAGTATAATCTGAAGTCAAGGATCTCGATTCCTCTGGCTCCATTTTTCTTTTTCAAGATTGCTTTGGCTATTTGGGGTGTCTCTATACAGATTTTGGGATTTTTTGTTGTAGATCTGTGAAAAATGTCATTGGTAATTTGATAGGGATTGTGTTGAATCTATAGATTGTTTGGGGAAAGTATAGTCATTTTGCCAATATTGATTCTTCCAATCTATGAACATCGTATACCTTTCCATCTGCTTATGTCTTCTATTTCGTTCATCAGAATCATAGCTTTTGGAGTACAGGTCTTTTGCCTCCCTAGGTAGGTTTATTCCTAGGTATTTTATTATTTTTGATGCTATGGTAAATGAAATTGCTTCTTACATTTCTCCTTCTGATCTTTCATGATTAGTGTATAGGAATGCAACAGACTCTGTGTATTGATTTTGTAACCTGCAACTTTACTAAATTCATTGGTGAGTTCTAGTAGTTCTCTGGTAGCATCTTTGGGAAGTCTATATATAGTATCATGTCATCTGCAAACAGTGACAGTAACTTCTTTTCCAGTTTGGATTCCCTTTACTTCTTTTTCTTCTCTGACTGTAGCTAGGATTTACAAAACTACATCGAATGAAAGTAGAGAGAGTGGACATCCTTGTCTTGTTCATGATCTCTGGGGGAATGCTTTCAACTTTTTTTTTTAAAAAATATTTATTTATTTATTTTGGGCGAGGGTTGGATTGGGGAGGAAGGGGAGCGGGCAGGCCACTTCTATTGGTCTTTCATTTCTCTATTTTCATCCGTCTTTGTTCTTTGGCTCCTGTGGGCCTCCCATCACAGTGGCCTCTGTTGTCGCAGAGCACCGGCTCTGGGCACACGCGCCCCAGAGCTCCAGCTCAGCAATTGGACACATCGGTCCAGCTGCTCCGCGGCACGTGGGATCTTCCCAGGCCAGGGATCGAACCGGCGCCCCTTGTACTGCAAGGCGGTGTCCTTACCCACTGGACCACCAGGAAAGCCCTGAATGCTTTTAACTTTTTGCCATTAGTATGATGCTAACTGTAGGTTTGTCATATACAGCCTTTATCATGTTGAGGTACATACCCTCTATGCCCACTTTCTGGAGAGTATTTATCATAAATGGGTGCTAAATATTGTCAAAAGCCTTTTCTGCATCTATTGAGATGATCATGTGGATTTTATTCTTCAGTTTCTTGATACAGTTTATCACAGTGAGTGATCTATAGATTGTTTGGAAAGTATAGTCATTTTGCCAATATTGATTCTTCAAATCGAACATCGTATACCTTTCCATCTGCTTATGTCTTCTATTTCGTTCATCAGAATCATAGCTTTTGGAGTACAGGTCTTTTGCCTCCCTAGGTAGGTTTATTCCTAGGTATTTTATTATTTTTGATGCTATGGTAAATGAAATTGCTTCTTACATTTCTCCTTCTGATCTTTCATGATTAGTGTATAGGAATGCAACAGACTCTGTGTATTGATTTTGTAACCTGCAACTTTACTAAATTCATTGGTGAGTTCTAGTAGTTCTCTGGTAGCATCTTTGGGAAGTCTATATATAGTATCATGTCATCTGCAAACAGTGACAGTAACTTCTTTTCCAGTTTGGATTCCCTTTACTTCTTTTTCTTCTCTGACTGTAGCTAGGATTTACAAAACTACATCGAATGAAAGTAGAGAGAGTGGACATCCTTGTCTTGTTCATGATCTCTGGGGGAATGCTTTCAACTTTTTTTTTTAAAAAATATTTATTTATTTATTTTGGGCGAGGGTTGGATTGGGGAGGAAGGGGAGCGGGCAGGCCACTTCTATTGGTCTTTCATTTCTCTATTTTCATCCGTCTTTGTTCTTTGGCTCCTGTGGGCCTCCCATCACAGTGGCCTCTGTTGTCGCAGAGCACCGGCTCTGGGCACACGCGCCCCAGAGCTCCAGCTCAGCAATTGGACACATCGGTCCAGCTGCTCCGCGGCACGTGGGATCTTCCCAGGCCAGGGATCGAACCGGTGGCCCTTGTACTGCAAGGCGGTGTCCTTACCCACTGGACCACCAGGGGAAGCCCTGAATGCTTTTAACTTTTTGCCATTAGTATGATGCTAACTGTAGGTTTGTCATATACAGCCTTTATCATGTTGAGGTACATACCCTCTATGCCCACTTTCTGGAGAGTATTTATCATAAATGGGTGCTAAATATTGTCAAAAGCCTTTTCTGCATCTATTGAGATGATCATGTGGATTTTATTCTTCAGTTTCTTGATACAGTTTATCACAGTGAGTGATTTATGGATTTTGAAATATTCGTGCATCGCTTGGATGGATCCCACTCGATTGTGGTGTATAATCTTTTTAATGTATTGTTGGATACTGATTGCCAGTTTTTTGTTGAGAATTTTTGCATCTGTGTTCATCAGTGATATTAGCCTGTAATTTTCTTTTTTTGTGGTATGTTTTTCTGGTTTTGGTATCAAGGTGATGGTGTCTTCGTGAAGAGTTGGGAAGTTTTCCTTTGTGACTTTTTGGAACAGTTTCAGAAGGACAGGTGTTAACTCTTCTCTAAATGTTTGATAAAATTCACTTGTGAAGCCAGTAGGTCCTCAAGTTTTGTTTGTTGGGAGGTTTTTAGTCAGGGTTTCAATGTCAGTGCTTGTGATTTATCTGTTCGTATTTTCTATTTCTTCCTGGTTTAGTAGTGGGAGACTATACCTTGCTAAGAGACTGTCCAGGTTGTCCATTTTATTGGCATACAGTTGTTCATAGTAGTCTCTTATGATTTTTGTTTTTTTTTCTGTGAAGTCAGGTATAAATTCTCCTTTTTTCATTTCTAATGTTACTGATTTTAGTCCTCTCCCTTTTTTTCTTGATGAGTCTGGCTAAAAGTTTATCAATCTTCTTTACCTTTTCAAAGAATTAGCTTTTAGTTTCATTGATCTTTGTGATTGTTTTCTTTGTCTGTATCCATTGATTTCTGCTCTGATCTTGATTATTTCCTTCCTTTTACTAATTTTAGGTTGTGTTTGTTCTTTTTTTTACTAGATTTTTTTTTTTTTGCAGGGTTGTTTACTGCCACACATTGACCTGAATCTGCCATAGGTATACATATGTCCCACCAACCCTCCCCCTCATCACCCTCCTCATCCCACCCCTCCAGAGTTGCCACAAGAGCCCCTGTTTGAGATCCCCTGGTCCTGCAGCATATTCTCCTCCCTTACACCAATGTCTGTAAGACAGTTCTCCACGTCTGCCTCTCCACTGCTGCTCTGCATATTCATTTATCAGTACCATCGTTCTAGATTCCATCTTTCTAGATTTTGTGTTTGTTCTTCTTTCTCAGTTGTTTTAGGTGTAAGATTAGGTTGCTTATTTGAGATTTTTCTTGTTTCTTGAGATAAGATTGTATTGCTATAAACTTCCCTCTTAGAACTGCTTTTGTTGCATCCCATAAGTTTTGAATCTTTGTGCTTTCATTTTCATTTGTTGCTAGGTATATTTTTAATTTCTTTTTGGTTTCTTCAGTAATCCAGTGCTTGTTTAGCAGCATATTGTTTAGCCACCACATGTTTGTGTTTCTTAGATATTTTCTTCTTGTAGTTTGTTTCTAATCTCATACTGTTGTGATCAGAAAATATGCTTGATATTATTTCTATTTTCTTAAATTTACCAAGACTCACCTTGAGGCCCAGCATGTGGTCAATCTTGGTCAGTTCCTCTTGTGTCCCTCTTTTTGTCTCCTCTCATGTTGTTTAGCTTCCCTGAGTACTTTTCTTATTAGAGTACCTTCATCTTACCCAGTATATTATACTCCAACTTATTGGTGTGGTGGAAAGTAGTGGAGGAGAAAAGCTTTCCATTATCTTATGCTAATTCTCAGGATTTAATGGATGTGGCTCTGGCCTGTGAACCTCACAAATGTTTCTTCAGAGGTATAGCTCTCCCCACTTTGGTGGAACAAGAAACTAGAGAAAAATGAGGTGGTAATTTGTTCTCCTTCCTCATTTAATCACTTCTACAGTCCTCTGTTCTACCAGCTGAGCTATCAAAGGGTGCTCTTTCCTCATTTTGAATAAGGATTTTTCCTGTAGATTTGTTCTTTGCTTTAAAAAGAAGTTTTTTGGAATATTTTACAAGAATTGTTCATTCCATCCTTATGTCAGATGCAAGAGAGAGAAATCTTTCTTAGATCATCACTGTGAAAACCTGGTGGTATGCCTTGAGGTAAAACCCACCAAAAGTGGAGAGTCCCTTATGACCATAACAACCACAATTTTAAAAAGTTTTCATGATAGTTTACATTGAACCCTCAACATCAAAATGACCACTTGGGTATTTCAAAAATTTTATACCTCCTGTAGCTTCTGCCTCAAGTAAGCAGATACCAGTTGCAACTCTGGGTATTTCTGTTTCTCCAGATTTGTAGTGATGGTTTGCCCTGCAAACTCATTTCTTGGATAGGGTCAAGCACTTGCACTTATTTTTAACTTGATGTATTTTTTCTTGTTTCAAGGACTGGAGTGATCATTTTAAACCTCTTTATATAGCAGAGCTGGAACTGATTATTCCACATGGTGTTTTCTTCTGTATTTTTTACTCTTTTTCTTTTCTGTTCACTTGGGTGGACCATTTGAGATTTCACTGCAAGTCAGTGTGTTTAAGTTAATTGTTTAATCTCAGGAATGTTAGTTCAGTGATACTTATTTCTCAATTCATAAAAATAGTTGTCTTGTCTTTTGTCAACTTTCATAGCTGTTGAAAGTGAATGTGGGAGGGAAATTAAGCTTGGATCCATTATCCCATCATGAACAGAATATGTTTCTTTGTTGAAATAACATCTTTATTGCTTCTATCACATTAGACTTCTTCCTACCTCTCCTCTCTATTCTACAGAAAGTCCAAGTATAGGAGTGCTATATACCCTCACTGGATTTACATACAATTTATATGTTGTAAACTATGAAATTTTGGGCTTCCTTGGTGGCTCAGACAGTAAGAATATACCTGCAGTGCATGAGACCTGCGTTGGATCCCTAGGTTGGGAAGAAGAAGGGAATAGCTACTCACTCCAGTGTCCTTGCCTGGATTATTCCATAGACAGAGGAACCTGGTGGGCTGTAGTCTATCTGGTCATGAAGAGTTGGACATGACTGAATGACTAACACTTTCACTTCACTTTATGAAATTTTACCTTAAGCCAAGAAATCCTCTGAGTTCCAGATTTGCTTATGTTATGCTTTCCTATTATTATATGGAAGTCTCAAAATATCAAACATGTACCCAGAGTCTTGAGTTCTAGCTTAGTTGTGATACTCCCTTAATATTTCCTATATCACTATCTTTTCCAGAGATAGGAATCTTTATGATCTACCCCATTGTCAACTCTCAAATATGCAATACATTATTACTGTAGTCATCATGCTGCACATTATACTCTCATGACTTATTTCTTTTATAACTTGAACTGTATACCTTTTAACTTCCTTCACTCGTTTACTGCTGAGCCATTGGGAAAGCCTAAGAGATTCATAAGCTATTAGTTCGGGGTGGAGCTAAGATGGCAGCGTAGAAGGACGTGCACTCATCTCTCCTGCAAAATCGCCTGAATTGCGACGAGTTCCTGGGAAACCATCGACGAAAGGAGGTTGGATCTGATCACAGAGAGGACACCCCGCATCGAAGAACAAAGGAGAAGCCGCATCAAGACGGTAGGAGGGGCGCAATCGCACTTTTAAAAGTCAAACCTCATACCGGCCGGAGAGGCTGGGCGGGCCAAAGCCGCAAAGCCTGTTGCAGATCAAAACCCGGGAGAGGAGCACTAACACCCACAAGGGACTGAGCCAGACCTGCTTTGGAGGGTCCAGGAGCCCCCTTGAGCTAGAAGTGCCCTTGAACAGGCCTCGGAAGGGCGGCACTCAGTTCCCTTTGGAGGAGGTTACCATTAACCCGATCACAGAGCCGCCGAGGAGGACTGGAAAGTCGCTGCGCACTGTGATCCGGGAGAGAGGAATAGCGATCCTGCATGTGACTGAGCCAGACTCACCTCTGAATAACCTGACGTCTCCCACGGTGGCGGGGGTCGACGGTGGCCTGCAGCAGGGTCGGGGGCACTGTGGAAGTGCTTCCCATAGAGCGTGTGGGAATAAATCCTCTGAGACAGATGCCATTCTCCCTACTGTAGTTTGGCTGCTGGTCAAACTGCAGGGCTGCTGGTCAAGCTACAGGGAGGGAATTTAGCTCCACCCAGCAAGAAAAGGGATTTGGATTAAGAAACTCCCAGGGCCAGCCTGGGCGGGCCTTTTAATTCTGGAATAGGCCAAAACAAGCAGTCAAAGAGGTCTTCAGATCCAACCACTGCCAGAGGCAAGAAAAAGACTGATAATTCCTGAATAGTCAGCAAGAGACAGAAGAACATAAACACTATTTTCACGTTTTGTCTGAAGCTGAAGTTACTGCTGGACTTTAAAATTTCATTTTTTGTATTGTATTACTTTGTTTCAATTTTTTTTTTTTCTTTTTTCCACACCCTCTCAGTGCACCCACCGCTTTTTTTTTCGTTTCTTAGGGGTGTGTGTGTGAGAGAGAGCGGGTGTGTTCATTTCCTTCACTGAATTCTATTGAAGCTACTAATCTTATCAGTAAGACTGAATATATTCAAGTTTACATAATTTTTTTTTTTTTCCTTTTAAACCACACATTTTATTTTGGTATAAACTTCTGGTTCCCCATTGGCCTTTTAAGGATCTGATCACAGAGGACACCCCATCGAAGAACAAAGGAGAAGCCGCATCAAGACGGTAGGAGGCGCAATCGCACTTTTAAAAGTCAAACCTCATACCGCCGGAGAGGCTGGGGGGGCCAAAGCCGCAAAGCCTGTTGCAGATCAAAACCCGGGAGAGGAGCACTAACACCCACAAGGGACTGAGCCAGACCTGCTTTGGAGGGTCCAGGAGCCCCCTTGAGCTAGAAGTGCCCTTGAACAGGCCTCGGAAGGGCGGCACTCAGTTCCCTTTGGAGGAGGTTACCATTAACCCGATCACAGAGCCGCCGAGGAGGACTGGAAAGTCGCTGCGCACTGTGATCCGGGAGAGAGGAATAGCGATCCTGCATGTGACTGAGCCAGACTCACCTCTGAATAACCTGACGTCTCCCACGGTGGCGGGGGTCGACGGTGGCCTGCAGCAGGGTCGGGGGCACTGTGGAAGTGCTTCCCATAGAGCGTGTGGGAATAAATCCTCTGAGACAGATGCCATTCTCCCTACTGTAGTTTGGCTGCTGGTCAAACTGCAGGGCTGCTGGTCAAGCTACAGGGAGGGAATTTAGCTCCACCCAGCAAGAAAAGGGATTTGGATTAAGAAACTCCCAGGGCCAGCCTGGGCGGGCCTTTTAATTCTGGAATAGGCCAAAACAAGCAGTCAAAGAGGTCTTCAGATCCAACCACTGCCAGAGGCAAGAAAAAGACTGATAATTCCTGAATAGTCAGCAAGAGACAGAAGAACATAAACACTATTTTCACGTTTTGTCTGAAGCTGAAGTTACTGCTGGACTTTAAAATTTCATTTTTTGTATTGTATTACTTTGTTTCAATTTTTTTTTTTTTTCTCTTTTTTCCAAACCCACTCAGTGCACCCACCGCTTTTTTTTTTCGTTTCTTAGGGGTGTGTGTGTGAGAGAGAGCGGGTGTGTTCATTTCCTTCACTGAATTCTATTGAAGCTACTAATCTTATCAGTAAGACTGAATATATTCAAGTTTACATAATTTTTTTTTTTTTCCTTTTAAACCACACATTTTATTTTGGTATAAACTTCTGGTTCCCCATTGGCCTTTTAAGGTTCTGTGGGGGTTTTGTTTGTTTTTATTATTTTTGCTTTGTTTTTGTATATTTTTCTATAAAATTTAGATCTTTTAATTTTTAATAATTTTTTCATTTGTACTACTACCTCCTCTATAATTCTTTGCTTTCTCTGAAGCTCCTTTCCTATAGCACTAAATTCTAATACATACAAATCTTTATCTCCCTATATTTAACTTTGCAATATTATTCTATATTTCTCTTCTATCCTCCCTTTCTCTTTTTCCCTTTCCCCACTATATTTCTTAATCTGTTCTGTCCTCATTGCCTTATCCCCAACGGGGATCCTGCTCTAGCATTATTCTCCAATTGGTACTCTACTTAGTTTGCTTATTAACTTGTGGATATCATTCTTGGATTTCTCTATTCGCCGTGCTAACATATTGTACTGTATTTTTGATTGGAATGCTTGGGTTATGTTATAGCTGTATATGTTTATATGTATAATTCAATACGCTAGATAGTACTTGCATAATTTTTAAATTGCCATTTGTCAAAGGTATACCTTCTGTTTCTCATTAGCATATATATGTTTTAATATCATTGAATGCCATAACAAACCAGCCGTGAAATCTTCATTCCCTGGTCAGGCAACAAGTCCCGGGGTTTTAAGGAGGGTGCACTGACTCCAAAACTCTACAATAATAGAGAACGCATAACACTAAAGAGCAGTATACAAGTGAGAACGCCAGCAAAGGTAATCACTTGTATACAATTCCTGACATCACCCAGTCACCAGAATCACCCAGAATAGAAGCCCCATCCAAACAACAAACACCAACAGACGTAACTCAAAGTCTGGGAAAAGGAAATCCCAAACAGAATCAGTTTTAAAAAATTAATAATAACAATGAAACGGCAGAGAAATACCACACAAGCGAAGGAACAATCCACAAACACACAAGATCAAATTAATGAAGAGAATTTGGAAAAACTTTCTGAAAGTGATTTCAGAAGAATGATAGTAAAGATGACCAAAGACACTGAAAACAGAATTTCAGAGAAATTGCAAGATACAACTAACACACTGAATAAAGAAATACAAGAACTTACCAAAAAAGTAACAGAGACAAACAACTCAATTGCTGAACTGAAAAAATCTGTAGAAGGAATCAAGAGCAGAGTATCTGAGACAGAAGACCGGATAAGTGAGCTGGAAGATAAAATGGTGGAAGTAACTGCTGAAAAACAGACTCTAGCTCAAAGAATGAAAAGAGCAGAGGACAGCCTCAGAGACCTCTGGGATAATATCAAATGCACCAATATTCGAATTATAGGGGTTCCAGAAGAAGAAGATTCCTATTTATTTCTAACATACAAATCTTTATCTCCCTATATTTAACTTTGCAATATTATTCTATATTTCTCTTCTATCCTCCCTTTCTCTTTTTCCCTTTCCCCACTATATTTCTTAATCTGTTCTGTCCTCATTGCCTTATCCCCAACGGGGATCCTGCTCTAGCATTATTCTCCAATTGGTACTCTACTTAGTTTGCTTATTAACTTGTGGATATCATTCTTGGATTTCTCTATTCGCGTGCTAACATATTGTACTGTATTTTTGATTGGAATGCTTGGGTTATGTTATAGCTGTATATGTTTATATGTATAATTCAATACGCTAGATAGTACTTGCATAATTTTTAAATTGCCATTTGTCAAAGGTATACCTTCTGTTTCTCATTAGCATATATATGTTTTAATATCATTGAATGCCATAACAAACCAGCCGTGAAATCTTCATTCCCTGGTCAGGCAACAAGTCCCGGGGTTTTAAGGAGGGTGCACTGACTCCAAAACTCTACAATAATAGAGAACGCATAACACTAAAGAGCAGTATACAAGTGAGAACGCCAGCAAAGGTAATCACTTGTATACAATTCCTGACATCACCCAGTCACCAGAATCACCCAGAATAGAAGCCCCATCCAAACAACAAACACCAACAGACGTAACTCAAAGTCTGGGAAAAGGAAATCCCAAACAGAATCAGTTTTAAAAAATTAATAATAACAATGAAACGGCAGAGAAATACCACACAAGCGAAGGAACAATCCACAAACACACAAGATCAAATTAATGAAGAGAATTTGGAAAAACTTTCTGAAAGTGATTTCAGAAGAATGATAGTAAAGATGACCAAAGACACTGAAAACAGAATTTCAGAGAAATTGCAAGATACAACTAACACACTGAATAAAGAAATACAAGAACTTACCAAAAAAGTAACAGAGACAAACAACTCAATTGCTGAACTGAAAAACTCTGTAGAAGGAATCAAGAGCAGAGTATCTGAGACAGAAGACCGGATAAGTGAGCTGGAAGATAAAATGGTGGAAGTAACTGCTGAAAAACAGACTCTAGCTCAAAGAATGAAAAGAGCAGAGGACAGCCTCAGAGACCTCTGGGATAATATCAAATGCACCAATATTCGAATTATAGGGGTTCCAGAAGAAGAAGAAAAAAAGAAAGGCTATGAGAAAATTTTTGAAGAGATTATAGTTGAAAATTTCCCCAACATGGGAAAAGAAATAGTCAATCAAGTCCAAGAAGCACAAAGAGTACCTAACAGAATCAATCCGAGAAGAAACACACCAAGACACATATTAATGAAGTTAACACAAATTAAACACAAAGATAGAATTCTCAAAGCAGCAAGGGAAAAGCAACTAGTGACATACAAGGGAAAGCCCATCCATTTAACAGCTGATCTTTCAACAGAAACTCTGCAGGCCAGAAGGGAATGGCAGGACACATTTAAACGGCTGAAAGAGAATAATCTGCAACCAAGAATCCTCTACCCTGCAAGGATCTCCTTCAAAATTGATGGAGAAATCAAAAGCTTTACAGACAAGCAAAAATTAAAAGAATTTAGTCACAACCTCCTTCACTCATATGACCCACTGCCCACATCTGATTTCTGGAAACCACCAACTTCTGTGTATCTACGATCTTTGTCTCTTTTTTTAGATCTGCATATAGGTGACATCATGCAGTATTTGTCTTCTCTGTCCAGCTTATTTCACTTAGTATCATACTCTAAACGTTTATACATGATACAGCAAATGGCAAGATTTCCTTCCTTTTATGGCTGAATAATATTCCACTGTGTGTGTGTGTGTGTGTGTGTGTGTGCAATATTTTCTTTATCCTTTTATTTAACGAAGGTACAGTTGTTTATATATCTTAGCTCTTGTAAAGAATGCTTCAGTGAAGGAGGTGCGCATGTCTTTCCAAGGTAATGTTTTTATATTCTTGAGATAAATACTCAGAAGTGAATTTGGCATGTTGCATGTCTTTCCAAGGTAATGTTTTTATATTCTTGAGATATACACTCAGAAGTGAATTTGGCAGGTCATATAGTTCCATTTTTAATTTTTTGAGGAGCTTACATGCTGTTTTCATAGTAACTGGACTCCTCACTGCACAATTTTCAAAATTCCATTGACCATTAATATATATACTTGCTTCTAAATTTTTATTCTGTTCTAGACAGCCTCAGAGACCTCTGGGATAATATCAAATGCACCAATATTCGAATTATAGGGGTTCCAGAAGAAGAAGAAAAAAAGAAAGGCTATGAGAAAATTTTTGAAGAGATTATAGTTGAAAATTTCCCCAACATGGGAAAAGAAATAGTCAATCAAGTCCAAGAAGCACAAAGAGTACCTAACAGAATCAATCCGAGAAGAAACACACCAAGACACATATTAATGAAGTTAACACAAATTAAACACAAAGATAGAATTCTCAAAGCAGCAAGGGAAAAGCAACTAGTGACATACAAGGGAAAGCCCATCCATTTAACAGCTGATCTTTCAACAGAAACTCTGCAGGCCAGAAGGGAATGGCAGGACACATTTAAACGGCTGAAAGAGAATAATCTGCAACCAAGAATCCTCTACCCTGCAAGGATCTCCTTCAAAATTGATGGAGAAATCAAAAGCTTTACAGACAAGCAAAAATTAAAAGAATTTAGTCACAACCTCCTTCACTCATATGACCCACTGCCCACATCTGATTTCTGGAAACCACCAACTTCTGTGTATCTACGATCTTTGTCTCTTTTTTTAGATCTGCATATAGGTGACATCATGCAGTATTTGTCTTCTCTGTCCAGCTTATTTCACTTAGTATCATACTCTAAACGTTTATACATGATACAGCAAATGGCAAGATTTCCTTCCTTTTATGGCTGAATAATATTCCACTGTGTGTATGTGTGTGTGTGTGTGTGTGTGCAATATTTTCTTTATCCTTTTATTTAACGAAGGTACAGTTGTTTATATATCTTAGCTCTTGTAAAGAATGCTTCAGTGAAGGAGGTGCGCATGTCTTTCCAAGGTAATGTTTTTATATTCTTGAGATAAATACTCAGAAGTGAATTTGGCATGTTGCATGTCTTTCCAAGGTAATGTTTTTATATTCTTGAGATATACACTCAGAAGTGAATTTGGCAGGTCATATAGTTCCATTTTTAATTTTTTGAGGAGCTTACATGCTGTTTTTCATAGTAACTGGACTCCTCACTGCACAATTTTCAAAATTCCATTGACCATTAATATATATACTTGCTTCTAAATTTTTATTCTGTTCTAATAATGTGTATACATACAGGCAAGTGCTACACTTTAATTTTTAAATCAGGAGCTTTGAGTCATCCAGATTTGTTCTTTTTCAAGCCTGTTTTGGCTATTCTCAATTTCTTGCATTCCAACAATAATTTCAGGATTGATTTCTCAGTTGCTATGAAAAGTTGAAACCCTGTTAATAATTGTGATGAATCTGTGCGTTAATTTGGGAACCATTGTGATTTTGATGATATTAAACTGTATATTTCAGAATGTGGGAATGAATTCAATTTTTCTTACCTTTTATACAATTTTTTACATTTGTATGTGATTTTTGATGTAGAAGTCATATTTTCATACATTCTATGTGTTGTCTTTGATGTTATTACAAGTGAAATATTCTAAATGTTATTTTATATTATTCATTGCAGTTGTATAGAAATATAGTTGAGAGGGTGTAATCAAAGGGTGGTAGAAGAGGAAGCCTTTGACCCTTATTCCCCATGTAGATAGACCAGTTCAACAAGCATATGCGGAGAAATTCATTTCATGAGAAATCCAGAATCTAGTTGAAAGAATGTTGCATCTGGGATAAGCATGAAACTAGCTACTTGGATCTGGTAGGATAGTGCAAGATACCTCTCACCTGAATTCTTGCCTCTGGCATAGTGCTACATGATTGGAAGAAAACCCTCAGCTTTTGGCTTGTTTCTGGAGAAGGAAAAGTTTGCCCATACATCCAAGATTCAAACTTTTCTGGGGCTTCCAAGGTTTCCATCTTAACCTGTCTCAGAGCACTGACAGGATCTGGGATAATCCAGACCCCTGAGGACCACTGAAAACAAAGGCAGTACTTTGGGCTAGCACACAAGCACTTGTCATAATCCCTCCTTCCAGCTCAGCACAGAGTGAGTAGAGAAAAGATTAGACTCTACTTCTATTTGATGAAGTAAAAAATCCTGGATCACACATCCAATTCTACAGGCTACCTAGGGGACTGCACCTTATCTCGCACATCTCAGATCACTGATGGGATCAAACTACTTTACATGGCATGGAGTCATTAAGAATAATGATAGCAGTTTGAACCAGTATGAAGTTTTGAGAAGCTCCCTCTCAAAACTTTGTTATCCCTAATAATGGAATATTATTATCCTCAACAATGGAATATTATTGAGGTATAAAAAAGGCAGAAATCCTACCATTTGAAACAGCATGGATGAACCTTGAAGGTGTTTGGCTAAGTGATGTAAGTCAGACAGAAGAAGACAGATACAGTGTGAACTTCTTTATATGTGGAATCTAAAACTACAACAACAAAATCTCATAGAAAAAGAGATCAAAATTGTGGTCACCAGAGACCTCAGTCTCTGGCTGGGGGATTGAAAGGAGATGGTCCAAAGGTACAAATTTTGGCTGTAAGATAAATAAGTATTGAAGATGTACAACATGAGCATAGTTAAAACTGCTGCATGAAAAATAGGAAAGTTGTTAAGATAGTACATTCTATGAGTTCTTATCACATCAAGAAGTTCTTTTCTTTTTCTTTTCTTTTTATTTCAGCTCTGTGAGATGATGGATGTTAGCTAAACCTATTGTGGTCATCATGTAACAAAGTATGTAAATCAAACCAGTATTGCTTGATGCCTTAAACATATACAGTGATGTGTGTCAGTTATTTCTCAACAACACTGAAATAAAGATAAAAACAACCAGAACAATTTTAGAATATACTCCCCCAAATGATGATGTTTGATAGTGCTACATGATTGGAAGAAAACCCTCAGCTTTTGGCTTGTTTCTGGAGAAGGAAAAGTTTGCCCATACATCCAAGATTCAAACTTTTCTGGGGCTTCCAAGGTTTCCATCTTAACCTGTCTCAGAGCACTGACAGGATCTGGGATAATCCAGACCCCTGAGGACCACTGAAAACAAAGGCAGTACTTTGGGCTAGCACACAAGCACTTGTCATAATCCCTCCTTCCAGCTCAGCACAGAGTGAGTAGAGAAAAGATTAGACTCTACTTCTATTTGATGAAGTAAAAAATCCTGGATCACACATCCAATTCTACAGGCTACCTAGGGGACTGCACCTTATCTCGCACATCTCAGATCACTGATGGGATCAAACTACTTTACATGGCATGGAGTCATTAAGAATAATGATAGCAGTTTGAACCAGTATGAAGTTTTGAGAAGCTCCCTCTCAAAACTTTGTTATCCCCAATAATGGAATATTATTATCCTCAACAATGGAATATTATTGAGGTATAAAAAAGGCAGAAATCCTACCATTTGAAACAGCATGGATGAACCTTGAAGGTGTTTGGCTAAGTGATGTAAGTCAGACAGAAGAAGACAGATACAGTGTGAACTTCTTTATATGTGGAATCTAAAACTACAACAACAAAATCTCATAGAAAAAGAGATCAAAATTGTGGTCACCAGAGACCTCAGTCTCTGGCTGGGGGATTGAAAGGAGATGGTCCAAAGGTACAAATTTTGGCTGTAAGATAAATAAGTATTGAAGATGTACAACATGAGCATAGTTAAAACTGCTGCATGAAAAATAGGAAAGTTGTTAAGATAGTACATTCTATGAGTTCTTATCACATCAAGAAGTTCTTTTCTTTTTCTTTTCTTTTTATTTCAGCTCTGTGAGATGATGGATGTTAGCTAAACCTATTGTGGTCATCATGTAACAAAGTATGTAAATCAAACCAGTATTGCTTGATGCCTTAAACATATACAGTGATGTGTGTCAGTTATTTCTCAACAACACTGAAATAAAGATAAAAACAACCAGAACAATTTTAGAATATACTCCCCCAAATGATGATGTTAACCAAGATATGGAATGTAAGGACAGGGAAGTCAAAGTGCATTTTGAGATAAATTTCCAGAATGATGGCAAAAGAAACTCCACAAAAGCTATGTTGTCGTCCAGGTCTTAGCAGAGGACCGAATGGTCCAGGGAGAATACCTTACCGATTCCAGAAGGAATTATTTTGCTATGTGTGAAGATATTAGAAAGAGATTTTCACTGAACATAAAAAACAAAAATAGGTCATTTTTAATTTCAGGGAAAATATAACATTGTCATAACAATGTACAGTAATGAAAAATACTGAAAGAAGTAAAATGAAAGTAGAGAATGGAGAGTTTGTGTTTTTGGAGTTCTTTCAGTTCAGTTCTGTAGCTCAGTCATGTCTGACTCTTTGTGACCCAATGGACTGTGGCGTGAGTAGAGAAGTTAAAACTAAATCCTCATCTTCCATAATTGAGTGTCAATAAGTAACATAGAAACTGAGAAAAATGAATTCTAGTGGTACAGACTTGTTATTTACTCTTGTGGAAATTATAGCTAAGAAGAGAAAACTTGTATCTACTGAGGAGGGATCATTTTAGAGGAGAAATAGGGAGGGGAACTGCTCAATTTCTATTCTGTCATAACTGTGGGGAACAATTTAACTTTTTAGTCTCTGAATATATAATTTTGATAAAAATGAAATTAAATTTTAAGCAAAACTGTAGTTTGTACAATTTTATCTGAAGGTTATTCTATTTATTTGTTTTCTGAATGGTTGTAGATAACTCATTCTGTTGATTTTATTTCCTGTGTGGCTTTTTTGCTTTGTGTTTTTTTTTTTTTTTTAAGCAGTAGGGGCTCTATTAACACAATAAATGTGTAGATAGATTTCCCACAGTGAACTTGACCTATCAAAATATAATGTATATTCTCAAATTCATTAATAAGAAGAGTCGTGTTTATAACTATATAATGAATGAAATACCTCTCTCTGATCCACTACTTCACTGTAATGATCTATTTTCAGGGCTTCATCATCTCTTGCAACTATAATCACAGTATGCCCTGAGTGGTCTTGATATTTTGAGTGCTTTTATATTTTGCAAGTTTATAGTCTTTCTTTTTGAGAGCAGACATGTACACATGAAATAATAGGTATGCTAGATCACAGTGTTTTTTGGGGATTTCATGAGCATAGGCCCACTTTATTCAGTATATTCCCAGGGTGTCAGGATTCAACTAGGTACAGAGAGTTAATTAAGCTAACTAATGATTATCAGTTCATAATAGAACAGCAGTTGGAGCCCTAATTAATGAGTAAGCTTCTTTTTCCAGGTGCTACTCCCAAGTAGCAGTTATATATGACTTGGTATAATCATAGGATGCAACAGTAATATTGGAAATATCAGCAGTAAATACTCTAATTATATCTCATTGCCTGCATACATGAAACATTGTTTTCAGCACCAGCTTTGTGTGGCCTGTATTATATACAGCTCAAAAAGGCTTTTACATTGACTGCATTAATTTTAATTCCTTTTAATGTTTCTCTTTTTTAAAAAAAGTATAACTTAAAAAGTATAAATCAGATTACTAAGGTTTTCTCCAGCTCACCACTACTAACAAATACATATACAAATGCACACATACATGTATGTGTTTTACAAATTTTTCTGACCTAGTCACAGAAAATTACTTCCTTCAGTAGATTCAGGCTGAACCATGGAAATTGAGCACTGCCTCATAATTCTATTTCTGATTTTTATTGCAACAAGAATTACAGAAGTCAACTGTTCTTTTTCTTCAACGGTTTGTAGCCAGATTTTGGCAATAGATTATCTTGCACTTGAATGTCAGTCTGCCACTTGCTAGCTGGCTATATAACCTTGGACAGGCTACATAACTTCTCAGCATTTCAGTTTTTCTCATATGGGAAATGAAATTATTAAATATTATCTGCCATATAGGATTTTCTTGTAGCTTAAATAGCAAAGTATAAATAAAGCCTCTTGTGTAATACACAGTCATATAAGGCACACAAGAAGTCAGTTAGTATCACCACTGGTCTCCAAATAAGAGAGCTACGTTATGTTGGTAGAAAAATAATAAGAAAATAATGTTGGGTTCAGACAGCAGTTAAAATCTCTGACAACCAGTATATTTAAATTTAAAAGATCTCTGAATCCATAAATTTATTTGAATGGAAAAAATAATGTGTAAATAGATTATATTAACACATTGCATTAGAAGTCACACATTTTTAAATATTACATGCACTGCATAAACACTTAGACATCTTTGTCATGCTAAGAATAAAACCTTAGGTTTTTAATTGTATTAAATTATTTAGCTTTATATTAAAAATAATAAGTCCTAGATGACAACGCTGATTTTACATCCATCTATCTATCTAATTGACAAGAAAAAATGAGAAGTGAAAGACGTGAATTAAAAGTTCACCCCTGCCAATAGACATCATTTCTAAATGCATTTAAGTGTCCTGATAAAAATCAACCTTCAGGGTAAAAAAGGAAATGAAAGTATTTTTACTTCATCTCAGCCTTATCAATGAAGGTCATCATTTTTTTTTGTTTGTTCTAGTACATTTAGCTAACAGAAAAGAATGGTAATTCTCCACAATGCTACTTCAATATATTCCTTGATTCCAATTAATTTGTGTCACCTGTGCTTGTATGCTTAACAAAGCTCCCTCCCCTTGGGACTTTTGACCTAGAAGTCATTTTGAAAACAGAACTGTTTTCTGTGAATTTTTTCTTTCTTTTACTTTTTATTTTCACAGAATTTTGTTTATAGATATGTATCATCCCAGATTAGTCATATGTATATCCCTGGCCCCCTCCTTCCTCCAGCCTTCTGTGAACTTTTAATGTGAAGAGAATGTACTGTTGACCATCTCTAGATTTTTCTTTTCTGAGGAAAAGATAAACATTTTGTTATATTGAATTGACCTGTGTATAGATACTTAATGAAAAGCTTATTTTTTCCTGAGGTGTGAATTAGATAAGGGAAGCTGAAACTGGCATGAACTCATAGGATATTTAGATTGTGAGCTGTCAAAGAAGACTAGATAAGCCTATACTGGTGTTATTAATACAAATAATACCACCATAATGTTAAACTAGATCAGTGTTACTTTAGAGTGGTTGCAAATATAATTCACTTCTTTAGCATATTTGTAAGAAAAATCAACAAACTCTAAAGGTTATTTGCTAAAATTCAGTATCCATGTATGACAAAAAACAAAGAATAATTTTTAACAAGTGAAATATCTATAAAATTAATAGCATATATAATATTTTAAGTTGAAGTATTAAAAACATAATTTACTTATTTAGGTCTAAGTTAATAGTTATTGCACACTGAATATATCGTACAATTTACTGGCTACAGTGACTCAAGAAAGATGCTTGTTATCACCTTTGCTTTTCAACACTTCCCTGAACAGCCTAGTCAGTAATGGAAGTCAAGACAGTAGATTAAAGTCATAGGGACTAGAAAGGATAATATGATCTGTAGATAGACTACTCAAATAATTTATAGATAAATCATGGAACTAAGTACAAAGTTCAGTAAGGTGGCTAGATATAAAAATATCCATAGAAAATCAGATTGGTTTTCTATACATCAAAACCTAACAGCAAAGAATGTAATTTTTAAAAGATATTTACAAGTATACCAAAATATAAATTATATTCATTACAAAGTCTACCTTTGCTAAATAATTATAAAGCTTTATTGAAAGAGACTAAAGAATATTTAAGTAAATTATGGTGTTATGGACTGAATTATATTCCCTCTCCACATTACTATGTGAAATCCATAATTTCCAATGTGACTGTATTTATAGATAAGGACATTAAAAAGAAGTTAAGATAAAACAAGGTCAGAGGATGAGATCCTGATACTACAGGACTGGCATCCTTGTAAGAAGAGGAAGAGATCCCAAAGTTCTTTCTTTTCCTGTCTTATTCTCTCTCTCTCTCTCTCTCTCTCTCTCTCTCTCTCTCTCTCTCTCTCTCTTTCTCTCCATGCATCCACATAGAGGAAAGGCCTTGTGAAGACATAGTAAGAAGGTGGCTGCATTTGAGCCAGGAAGAGAGGCCTCACCAGAAAGTAGTCCTGATGATCGTACCTTCATCTGGGATTCCCAACCTCTAGACCTGTGAGAAAATAAGTGGCCTAGCCTGTGGCATTTGGTTATGGCAGCTTGGGCAGACTCATAAAGGTGAGATACAACACATTTATGGATCAGAAAACTGGAAAGCATAAAGATATCAAATCTCCACCAAATCATCTATAGATGTGTACTTTGCTTCAACAGTCAACTCAGCTTTTTATTGAGTCCCTGCTATGCACTAAGTGGGCTTCCCAGATGGAGCAGCGATAAAGAATCCGCCTGCTAGTGCAGAAGATGCAGGAGATATGAGTTTGATCCCTGGGTTGGTAAGGTAGTCTGGAGTAGGAAATGGTAAGCCACTCCAGTATTATTGCCTGGAAGATTCCAGAGGAGACAGAGGAGTCTGGCAGGCTATAGCCCATGGGGTCACAAAGAACCACACATAACTGAGCATGCACACATTATGCAGTAAGCAGTATTTTAGGCAAATAGAATAAAATAATGAGGAAAGAATCAAAATCACTGCCTTGAAGACACTACATATTAGTTCCTGGAAGGTACAGTCAATTATTTTAGCACACAGAGTCCAAACTTTGTAAGCTTCTAGATTCAGTGCAGTTCCAATAAAATAATATCACCAGGTTATTTTGGTGCAACTTAACAATCTGATTATAAAATTTATATTCAAGTACAAATTTCCAAAAATCGCCAGAACACATAAAGAAGAAAACCATAATAGGAAGATTTGCCTAGCCAGGTATCAAACAGTAATTTAATATTATGTCAGATAAATTTAAGTCAGTACTGAACTTAGACAAACTGATGAACTGAACAGAATGGGGAATCCAGGAAAAAGAACCATAAGTCAATGGTGATTTGATCTGTGATAACATGGAAAGATTAGACAGACTTTTCAATAATGTTATGACAATTCCTTGACCATATGTTTTTCAAATGTTCAGACCTGGGTTTCCTTGGTGGTCCAGTGGTTAAGAATCTGCCTTGCAATGCAAGGGACATAGGTTCAATTCCTGGTTCAGGAACTAAGATCCTTCACGCCATGCCACAACTACTGAGCCCCTGGGTCTCAACTAGAGAAAAGCCCACATGCCACAACAAAAAGATACCACATGCTGCAAGTAAGACCCAACACAGTCAAAAATAAATAAATAAATATTTTTAAAATTCAGACTAATCTTCAAGCCATACATTTTAAAATTGATTTCAGGTAGATAAAAACAACACATTTATGGATCAGAAAACTGGAAAGCATAAAGATATCAAATCTCCACCAAATCATCTATAGATGTGTACTTTGCTTCAACAGTCAACTCAGCTTTTTATTGAGTCCCTGCTATGCACTAAGTGGGCTTCCCAGATGGAGCAGCGATAAAGAATCCGCCTGCTAGTGCAGAAGATGCAGGAGATATGAGTTTGATCCCTGGGTTGGTAAGGTAGTCTGGAGTAGGAAATGGTAAGCCACTCCAGTATTATTGCCTGGAAGATTCCAGAGGAGACAGAGGAGTCTGGCAGGCTATAGCCCATGGGGTCACAAAGAACCACACATAACTGAGCATGCACACATTATGCAGTAAGCAGTATTTTAGGCAAATAGAATAAAATAATGAGGAAAGAATCAAA